>CM076581.1:1499494580-1499953092 GCA_034641835.2 Pinus albicaulis
TCCTCCAAACATCAGGCCTTACAGATATCCTTATGTCCAAAAGAGTGAAATTGAACGCATGATTGCAGAAATGTTAGAGGCTGGTATAATTCAACCTAGTCAAAGTTCTTTCTCTGCTCCAGTAGTATTGGTGCACAAAAAAGATGGATCATGGCGCATGTGTCCGGATTATAGGGAGCTCAATAAGCTCACTATTAAAAATAAATTTCCCATTCCTGTGATTGATGAATTACATGGAGCAATTTGTTTTACCAACTTGGATCTTTGTTCAGGATATCATTAAATTAGAATGAAGACTGAAGATATTTCGAAAACAACATTTCGAACTCATGAGGGTCATTATGAATTTTTGGTCATGCCTTTTTTCCTTACCAATGCACCTTCTACATTTTAAGGGTTGATGAATTCCATTTTCAAACCCTTCCTTAGAAAATTTGTGCTAGTATTTTTTGATGATATACTAATCTACATTCCTTGGAAGGATCATGTTCAACATGTTGACAGGGTGCTCAAACTATTGGAGGAGAAACAATTATATGAAAAGACATCCAAATGCTTCTTTGGAGTACAAGAGGTGGAATATCTGGGTCATATTGTATCTCACGAGGGTGTTAAGGTAGACCCTAACAAAATTAAATCCATTAAGGAATGGAAAGTCCCCATAACCATAAAGTAGTTGCGCGGATTTCTCGGGTTAACAGGGTATTATCGCAAGTTTGTTAAGAATTATGGGAGAATAACAGCACCTCTAACAAAATTATTGAAGAAATATGCATTTTCATGGACTCGTGAAGCAACTAAGGCCTTTGAACATCTTAAAGAGGCAATGTGCCTAGCAACAATCTTAGCTATGCCAGACTTCACAAAAACCTTTATTGTGGAATGTGATGGCTCAGGAAATGGAATTGGTGCTGTTCTAATGCAAGAAGGAAGACCCATTGCTTTTGAAAGTCGTTCAATCAAAGGAAAGTATTTACAAAAGGAAATTTATGAGAAGGAAATATTGGAAATACTACATGCACTAAAGAAATGGAGACCTTACCTAATGGGAAGACACTTCAAGGTAAAAATTGATCATGATAGTATTAAACACTTTTTGGACAAATACTATCTTCAGAAGAGCAGCAAAAATGGGTCATAAAGATGTTGGGTTATGAATTTGAAATCATATACAAAAAAGGGAAGCTAAATGTTGTTGCAGATGCACTCTTAAGAAAGGATGAAGAGGTGGAAGCATTGCTTTGTTCCATTTCAATTATCCAACCAGATTGGATAACCGAAGCAAGGGATGAATGGAAGAAAGACGAAGAAGTGTGGACTTTTATTCAAAAGTTGTAGCAAGATCCTAGTACATCTAATACATTTAGTTGGAAAAATGATTCCTTATGGTACAAATATCACTTATATATTTGCAAGAATTCCCAACTAAAACAAAATAATCTTTTTGAATTGCACACTTCTCCTTTAGAAGGACACTCGAGATTTTTAAAAACTTACCACAGGGTGAAGAAAGAATTTTTGTGAATGGATTTAAATCTGATATTCAAAAGTTTGTGGCAGAATGTTTTATTTGCTAGCAAAATAAAGTTGAGACAATTAAGACCCTGGGTTTTCTACAACCTTTATCCATTCCAAGTCAACATTGGGAGGAGATTTCAATGGATTTTATAACAGATTTACCTATTCCGAAGGAAGGAGTGTCATCATGGTGGTAGTTGATAGACTTACCAAGTATGCACACTTTTGTGCATTATCTCATCCATTTAAAGTGAGTACAGTTGCTACTGCATTTATGGAAACAATTCACTTCATGAAGCAAGAAAATTATTAAGTGACAGGTCCCATTTCATAAAAAGATTTGGAGTAGTGTGCACTGTGTTGGGTATAAACAGCTCATAGCTCAACTCCTCATCCTCAATCCAATGGTCAAACTGAGATAGTAAATAAATGTTTGGAAGGATATATTTGTTGTTTTGTATCTGATAAACAAACACAATGGGTAAGTGGTTACCTCTCGGAGAATGGTGGTATAACACTTCCTTCCATACTGCAGCAAAAATGACCCATTTATGGAACTTTATGGATATCATCCACCATCCATCACATCATCTTTAAGAGAAAATTCAAAGGTTCAAGCAGTGGAAGATCACATCGAGCATCAACAAGAAGTTCTCCAACTCTTAAAGGATAAACTAAATTTGGCACAAAATTGAATGAAACAACACGTAGATCAACATCGCACTGAGAGAAATTTTAATGTAGGATACTGGGTATTTTTACGACTACAACCGTACAAAAAAATGGCCCTCAAGCAAGCTAAGAGGGATAATAAATTATAATAAATCTTGTAATTATATAA
This sequence comes from Pinus albicaulis, assembly GCA_034641835.2. Lineage (NCBI taxonomy): Eukaryota > Viridiplantae > Streptophyta > Pinopsida > Pinales > Pinaceae > Pinus > Pinus albicaulis. The sequence goes on from CM076581.1 coordinate 1,499,496,940, forward strand.
GAGTTTGCAAAAGGAAGATTGAACACTGGCACTTCAAATTAGAACTTTCTCTTTGTAGAGTCATCAGTTTCCATGTTTCATGCTTAAAGGTTATAGGACAAACTTCAATTCAAACAAATTTTCCTGCTTGGAAGTGAGGATGGAAAAAATATGTTTGGAACTTGAAGTGATCCACGAAAACAAGAACAAAAACAGCTAAAAGTGATCAATTTGGTATGTCTCATCAGTGGAAGAACTTCCCAGCCAAATTCATGGGAGGATGAGAATTTTATGCAGAAGCACCCAGAGCTACTCAAGCGTTGAGGACAACACTTTTTTGAAGGAGAGGGGCATGTTAGGTCCCTATGTTACTAGTAGCTTCTCTTTTTGTTAATACCAACATAGCCCATTTGTTTGCCTTTTAACCCACTTATTTATGTTGTTATTATTATTGTGCCCTTAAATTATTATTGTTAGGTCGGCTAGGATCACATTGTGGCCCCATGGGCTCCTATATATAGAAAGTAGGCTTTGTCATTTGTATCATCCAATAATTGTTCATTTATGTAATGTATTGGAGGTTTCCCCCTCGAAGTGGCTTATTTCTAAGGCGTTGATCTCTGTTTTCTTCTATTTTTGGAGCTGGTTTCACAACACCACTTCCATATAAGGTCACTAAAGTGACAAATGTCTCAAGGGGGGAATTTTTCCCCAAAACCATACATTTATTGATTTATAGTTGTTCTTAAGACAAAGATAGTTTTTTCATCATTGACTTATCCTTTTCTCAATGCTATAGTTCCATTTAAAGTTGCGTTGAAGATCAAGTCCAAAATACTTGTATAATTAACTTCCTTTGAGATGTTATTCTTATATGCAAAAATAGAAAAAGTAATCTTCTTGTATTTGATTATCATAACCTTTGACTTATGAATAATTAATAACATATTAAAGCTATAAATTACTAACATATTAAAGCTATAACATAACTATTTGAGAATTCTTAGTTGCTTCTCAATGTTAGAGGACCACTTTTCCAAAAGAATAATATTGTTGGTGTAAAGAAAAAGGTTAATGACTACTCCAACTAAAATACAAGAACACAACCTACCTCTTTTAAACATTCCTTTAATTTCTCAATATAAATGCTAAGGATATAGGACAAGGGACAATCTTGTTGACAAAACCTCTTTATTTTTTATTTTATCAATAACTTTATCGCACAAGCTTATCATGCCATCTCTCAACACAAAGGTACCTTTAGCTCTTTAATTTATTCCAAAGGTTATTTCTAAGCACCATATCAAAATCCATCCTAAAGTAAACGAAGTAACACAATATATTGATTTTAATATGTCAACATTGTTATGAGTCAAGCACCTTAAAATTGATAAGAAGTCAATTAATATAGTCCACTTCGAGGGGGAAACCTCCTTTTACAATGAATTCAATGCACAGGACAAATATGATGATCCTAAGACTAGTTCTCTTTGGTGTGTATATAGGAGACAAAGGGTACAATTACAATGAAAGGTTACAACCATCTTAATATAATATACAAACTAATAATGAATGTTAATTAGGGCCTTAACTGTTAGAATTGTCACTAGAAAAGTCTTTATTTGACTTGTGCCTTTGTTAAATGGATAAATTCGATTTTCCACATCAACATGATGACTTGGATTGCAATTAGATGGAGTGACATGGCTTTGTCACCTAGTTAAATTAGTAAATTCGATTTTGTAGGCTAGAAGTAGAGTTGTGCATGGGTTTATTGCTAAAATATAGAAATCTAGTTGAGTTATGGTTGGTTGAACTCAGTCCATTGAGCTCTAGTCATTAGTTGAGTCAGTTGAAGGTCAATTGAGTAGTTATGACTATTGTTAACTCAGTGATCTCTTATTTAACTAGTCAATCTGCTAAAAATAGACCCAACCATGAATGGAATTCGAATTTCCTAGTTGAGTGGATAGAAAAGGAACATTTGTATTTATAATTGCATATTTTTTGGTGCAAATTCTCTAAAGTGTAGGAAAAATTTCTTTCAATGGATTGAGGCTGGAGTATTCATTGGAGGGCACCTCAATTTTTTGTTCTTTGAGAGACATGATGGAAGTTGTCCTGGATAATAATGGAGTATGAGAATATGCAGAAACTGATATTCCTAAACCAATAATATCAGATGCACAAACACTTGCTAAGTGGAAGAAAGACATAACACGAGCCAGGGGGATTATTATGGAGGGTTCAGATATCATGTGGTTTTGAACTTGCATGGAAAGGAGACTCCTTTTGAAATGTGGAAAAATCTCATAGATCTATTCCAGAGAAAAAATGATGCCATGAAATTGGCATTGAGAGATAAACTCAGGAGCATTCAAATGCAGAAAAATGAAACCATTCCTCAGTACCGATCCAGATTCACTCTGGTTCAAGATGAACTTGGAGGAGTAGGAGAAAATGTGTCATCATCTGAACTTGTGAGCTTAGAAATCCTTGGCCTTCTGAAATCTTGGCACAACTATCAGGATTCAATTAATGGAAGAGAAAATCTACCATATTGGGAGAGACTTTGGTCTGATTTGGTGCAGGAGGAGATTGGAAGAAACACTAGAGATGGTGTCACATCCATTGCAGATGAGGAAGAATACTATGCCATATTTGGAAAATGAAAGAAGGAAAAAGGCATGAAGGCCCAAGGAGAGGAAAAATCCAGCCAAAACAATGGCAAGAAGAAGGACCTTAGCAAAATAAAATGTTTTCACTGCCATGAATATGGACACTATGCAACCAAGTGTTCGCACAAGAAATCCAGCAAGGATCCTGCAATAGTAGTAGGAGGAGATACTTTTGAATCTCAATTCGAGTTAGATTTCTCCCTCTTTGATTGCATGACAAGCATAGTAAGACAGAGTGAGTGGTACCTAGATTCTAGTGCCTCATATCATATGACATGAAACAAGGAATTCTTTTGTATCCTAGAGGAGAAGGATCTCAAATTGCACATAGAATTTGGAGATTATGGGAGGTATAGTACCAAAGTAATATATACTTCCACCTTTAAGAGAGAGTCAGGCTCCCATCTTCACCTGAAAAATGTAATGTATGTGCCTGGGCTAAAGAAAAATTTGATTTTTTTAGCTGTATTGGAGGACAAAGGTTATGAGGTTGTGTTCGGTAAGGGAAAAGTTTTTCTAAAGCATGTTGCTACTAGACAAGTTAAAAATATTGGAGTTAGAGTGAAAAATATCTACAAGCTATAGGTATATTTTGAATGCATGCTTCCATACCTCCAAGAGTGCGGTGGGGCGATGTAGAGCCTTAATCCCAAAGTTACAAAGATTTGGGCATGGTCCATAGGAGACAAGTAGTAGTTGTAGTATACTCTTCTCATGGATCATTATCCTTGCTAAAGGGGCCCATAATATTCAATAGCAAGAGGATCAATGTCAGCTGGAGGAGTCAAATATTGAGGAGAAAATAGAAGTCTTGATAGCCGAGCAGGAGGCTCAGTAGTAGCACATATTTCCTAGTAGACAGTGTAGAGACTAGTAGCAGTCAGATGCTCAAGAGACAGTTGCAGCTCAAAGAAACAATTTCTTTAGTATTTTGGATGCCTCTAAATTGCAGTTATTATAGTAGCCACAACGAGTGAGAGGGAGTTTTAATTGTGTTACAATACATTCCTACACTGGAGAAGGATTGGGATTGTGAAAAATCCTTTTCTTGCTAAGAGGGAGTGTTATAATTATAGCAAGAAAAAGCTTCAATTGACTTGTGGCTTAGTCAAATGGGGAAATTCAATTTTCCACATAAGCAGGATGACTTGGATTGCAATTAGATGGAGCGACGCGGCTTTGTCTCCTAGTTAAATAAAATAATTTGATTTTGTAGGCTAGAAGTAGTGTTTTGCATGGGTTGATTGCTAAAATATAGCGATATAGTCATGTTATTGTTAGTTTAACTCAGTTCACTGATCTCTTTTCATTAGTTCAATCATTTGAAGGTCAATTGAGTAGTTATGAGTGTTGTTAAGTCACTAATCTCTCAGTTAACCAGTAAATCATCTAAAAATAGACCTAATCATGAATTGAATTTTAATTTCCTAGTTGAGTGGATGGAAAAGGCACATTTGTATTTATAATTGTATATTGTTGAGTGTATAGTGATTTTTTACTAAGCAGGTGATCAATTCCCCTTGGATTTGCAAGAGGAAATATAAAATTTCCTTATTATTAAGGAGCTAACTTCCTCCATGATTGCACAAGGAAATATGAGGTTGGATGAGGCTTGAATTCCCTAAGTGTTGGCAAAATCAGGTCAATAAGCAGGAGAACAATTTTACAATGCAGGGTGTGCTTCAGAGTTGAAGCAAGACATTGTGATTATTTCTCTTTTTCATCTGAATTAATGCAAAGCAGTGGAGGGGTTTTTCCTAGCTGGGTTCACACATAAAATCATTGTGTTCCTTGTGTTTTGATGGTTGCATCTTATTGCATTTGTTTCTATCACGTGTTTTCCATTCCGAAGAATAGTTAAAGAAATTTCTATCTCTTGATTTCAATTCGATTTCATTAGCAATATAAAATTTCTTGCAATTTCTACATGGTATCAGAGCTACAAAAGACTACATAGAAACCTTGTTCCAAATATTCTCTTAGAGAAATTTTGATTTGTAGAGATTTTAGTGCAGATTCTCTTAAGTGCAAAAAAAATGTCTTTTGACGAATTTGTTGAAAAGTGTAGCTAGGTTCGGTCTTCATATTGACTTGTAATTATGAATTTATGAAATGAAGAAGACAAAGATAATAAAATGAATATATTGTAATACTTGATTCATGGGTTTCATGAGCAAGAATATTTTATTAAAGATCAAAGAATTTTTCGTGATGTATTTAGGAATTTGTCATCTTGCCATAAATATAATTTGGAGTCATGTATATGAAGTGATGTTACACTTGTAAAAGGAAAATTATTGATGTAAAGTATATGCTCCAAGACTTTGGCACGATGCTCTAAAGAAGTTGGCTCAAAGTATGAAATACTCCTTGGTGAAGTCAGCCTAACCTCCACATCTCATTTCGGCCTACATGCTGGAAGACAGTGATGTGGCCTCATTGTAAATTAGTTATCTCAGATCAAGTTTTATGATTGTAGTGCGAGTTGAGGACTGCAATCAAGTGCGAAGAAAGAAGAAAAGGCATAGATAATCTCAACAAGGAATAACTCTATGTTTGGGTCAAGAAAAGGATTATTATCTCTATATTAGGGTCTCTCATATCTCAGGAAAGTAGAGGCTACCTCAGCATAGAAGGAATATGCTATACAATAGGAAGATGATGCAGCGTGTAAGGAATATTGTGGACATTGTGTAGGAAGAGGCTACTCAATGAAAAAAGATAATCATCTCTGTTTTGAGTTTGTTATACACCTTGGAAATATCAGAAAAGTAGAAGGGTATATACAACGTGAAGAAGGTATAAAAAATTTCTTGGTCTAGGGCAGCAAGGGTGCAAGAGGGTAAACTAAGAAGAAGTATCTAGAAGACAAGGAATGGCAGAAACAGAGATAAGGAACTAAGCTTTCCTAGCATTGGTGCAAAGCAGTGCAGAAAAGAGAGATCAGCTAGAGAAGTGGAGAAGAGCAACTGACAAGGGTCTTGGAGGCACATTGGCATCAATGGTGTTTGTCATGGTCTTAGTACTCATCAATTGATGATCTTTTAGAAGAATGATTATCGGGTTTTCGTCTCCAAGAGGGAGAGGTTTTGGCCCTGTCTAGAAAACCTAAATATTGCATCTCTTGTGAATTTTATAAATGACTTGATGAAGAACGTAATAATCTAATGAAGATAAGATCTAAGTAAATAAGCATAATGAAATTACAGGTAATTATTATGAAAGATAAATTGAATTAAACGCCCTCATTTCTCAACATGGTTTCAGAGCTAAGGTGTTGAAGAAAAGAAAGGGCTATTTGGCAAGAAGATACACAAGTATCAAGAGATAAAAGATCAACTATCTAGAAGACACCAAAGAAAAAGTCAAAGATTCAGATCTAAGAATATTTTCATTCATTCAAGAAGGAGAAGACTGTAGAAATTGAAGAAACCCTCGAGCCATCTCAAGAATACCAAATACATTACTTAAAGGAATTATACTTCAAGGTCCTCTCAAGGGGAAAAAAATATCAAGGAGGTTATCTCTATCTTCAAAGAATCTAAAACTATCTCGTGATTGAAGCCAAGTCACCACTGTTGGAGCCATCATCAAGCCATCCTTGATCATCATCATTATCAAGCATCCTAGGCGACCTACCACTGTACACCACTCTTGAAGAAGTCTATCTAAGAGGGATCTCCTGCTACTATATATATCATCATCAAAAAAGAATTTGGTTGTAGAATAAAATCATGTATTCAAGTAAGTATATTTATGACTTCGTCCAAATCGGTCAAAATGTCTTTTTGCAAAGAAAGCAACAAACTAGTTGGGGTTTCAAATTTTCTTGCATGGACGAAAAGGAAAGATCTAAATTATTAAGCATGAAGTCAAGCACATGCCAAATACATGAAGGGAAGCATAAGAGCCCAAAGTATTCTTATAGAATCCATAAAGGACTCTCTCATCCCCTATGTATCAAAACTATAATATTGAAAAGAAATATATGGAAAATTGGTGGAGTTGTTCTCGTGGAAGTACTACAGGGGAAGAAATATCTCTGAGACAAGAACTATACAAGTTGAAGTTGTCAAGAGAATCACTTCATATTTTATGAAGATTTCTGAAATGTGAGATAAACTGCAGGAAGTAATTTCTAATAGAGAAATGACTACAACGGTGTTGAATGTTCTACCAAAGGGATGGGGAAACTTCACTTCAAGTATCTATGGGAAGAAATAATCAATACCATTCCAAGATCTATGGTATCTATGTAATATAGAAGAGACGAGGTTATAAAATGAAGGGAATCAAGCCTATGCTGCAATTTCAAGGAGAAAGGGAAAGATTTGCTAAGTTTGGTCCTCAGAAGAAAGGAAGAAACATGGATAATATATGATGTTATGGATATAATGAACATGGGCACTATAATAAGGATTGTCCCAAATCTAATATGGACAATGTTAGCACTGGAATTTGCATCCACCCATCCCACCTTATTTTACTCTGCTTTCGCCTCATCTCTACCATTATCATTGACCTCACTTCGTTTTTTAACCATTTTTTCCCAAGGGTGCCCAAGTCATCAGTGTTCACAAGCACTAAACCCTAATTTACTCTCCCACTGAGCTAGGGTTTGCTACGGAAACATAGAAATTTGTGCAGAGGATGCATAAGGTAGGTCATATTAGTAAGTATGAGGCCATTCCAATTCATAATATCATGTCTCCATCATTTTTTAAGAAATCATTCAAAGGGTTATTTGCCACTCATATGGCCAGTTTTTCTTCAAACTGTGTTTCTGACAAAAAAAGAAGATGAATTTGATAAAAGTGAGAGAGGTTTTTGTCCATCATAGGTCAAGGAAGAAAAATTTCCTTCAATTTTTACACAGGTGTCATGGTTTTGGAGAAATATAAAAAATACAGGTGCCACATGAGAGTTGCTGCACTTTTGGAGCGACCTTGGGAAAATCAAGTTTTCTCCTAGGTGGAATGTCCAAATGATTTTCTTGATGATTCAAATGATAACTAGACATATATATATATATTTCCAATGAGCTATCATGAGCTCAATTTTGAGTTGATGAAGGCCTCCAAAATTTTCCTACAACAACACTCTGCATTTCTGCACCCTCATTCTGCACTTTTTGACCAATCTTGGGAAAATCAACTTTTGACAAGGAAAATAAACTCCAATCATAAAAACAAAGGTATGTTTGGAAGGTAGACAGGATAATATTTCTAGCGACCTATCCTAAGCTCAATTTGGACACCATGAAGGCCTACAAATGTGGTCTGCAAAAATGTATTGCACAAAGAGGGCGCATTTTATTTTTGCACAGTAAAATTGCTAAACACGCAGCACCTTGGACGTTAGGATTTTTTTTTGAAGCATATAATGGAAAAATGGCCACCAACAACATATTTATAATGATGATTACATCAACCCTGTTCATTTTCTAAGCTTTTTGAGGAGAACTAATCACTCAAAAAGAAAAAAAAAAACCATCAAAAAACCATGTTTCTGCCTCAATTTTTGCCTGGTCGTTGCGCGTTTACCTGTCTTGGGAGAAGTCATTTTTGACAGGGAAAGTGGGCTTAATTTTTCAAATTGAATGCAATTCTAGAAATTAGAGTTGAAGGTATTTCCAACAAGCCATATTGTAGCAAATTTGGACACCGGGAAGGCACATTAGGTAAATCAAGCAAATGAGGTGTAATGAATCAATTCACTTGAGATAGGAATGAGTCACTTTGACCATCCTGTACTCTAGCTATCAGTTCAAATTTTTGTTTAATATATTTCTCACCTCATGGATTTGAACCCTGAGGATGAGTGAAGGTGGTTTTCATGTCTATTTTGCTCAGTTCTTCACATTAGTCAAGAGTTGGAATCAATTTGATTTTTCTAGTTGATCAAGGGAACTTGTACTTAGTTTTGACCAAGCTAATAAAGAGGAGTTGCAGCTACATTTATGGGATACCTGTGGTATTGAATGTCTTTCATAGTTTCTTCTTTAGTATCATGTGTTTGAATGTATTGTTCATATTCACTTTCATTTCTATGTTATGATCTTTTACAAGTTAGAAATTCAGAATACATGTTTTCCATGCTCTGTTTTGCTTAACTGATCATATTTTGTTCATTATCTTATGTCTGAGAGAAATACATATTTTATGCTTTTCTTAGCCTTCTTATAGTTTCAAAACCATTCCACAACCATTTCCTTCAAGTTATTTGCATTGTACCTACCTTTCCCCATTGATCCCTGCAACCCTAACTCATTTGCCCCGACCTAGCTTTCCTTGACCTAATTCCATTATCCACTGATTTTCCCAACCAAATCAATTCAAAACAACCCCCTGCACTCCATATCTATCCTAAAACCCTAATTTCTCCAACCCTCCTGGCTGTGACCCTTTTGGAGAGAGCCCTCTCCGGCTTGAGAGGGCTAGCTATTAAGTCAAAAGCCTGATTTGTGGTTACCCCTGTTGGGATTCCTTCCTCAGCCTTGGGAATCTGGTGGAGTGATAACATACTGGCGCCATTTTGGGGAGGAGAAAAGACAAATCCTCTCTAGGAAAGAACGACAAATATTTAGATCTAATTGTTGATGGTAAATAACAGTTGGACACATATGAACGCTGAACCATTCACCTGGCGACTCCATTGACTGAGAGATCTAAAAAATCAACACTTCATGACGACTCCACTACATGAAGATCAGTAGCTTCAAGAATTTTCAAGATGGAAACTGTTGCAAGAAGGTATGCTCCCATGAGCCGGGATCACATTCCAAGTTTCCCAAATAAAATGCCTAAGGTAGATTGGCAAAGGAATTTGCCTATGTTTAAAGATGATGATAGGAATGATGCTGCTTTACATCTGGTTAAATTTCACATGCATACACGCAAGTTGAAGGTTGAATTTCCTGAAGATTGTCTTTTAAAGATGTTCATGGCTTCTATTGAAGGAAAAGCACGATCTTGGTATGAAGGTTTTCCATTTGCCAATATTTGTTCTCTTAGAGTTTTCCATCAATATTTTATGAAGAATACAAAGAGTCCTACCCTTCTTTGTCTTTGGTTAATAATTGTTGTGATCAATTTGAGGTTTTCGTTCAAAACTTAGAGGATTCTTATGATGATAATGAGTTCATGGATGAAGAGATCTTGGATGCTTTGCATGACAATCCATTTCATCACCAAAAAGAGCAAGTGTTTTCTCTCATGGAAGAAAAAGATGATGTATATTGTCTTGATGTTCATAAAGACTTACCACAGGAGACAATTCTTGCAGCAGTACAACAAGTTGATTAGCCAAAGGTTAAAGAAGATGTTCAACATCCTTGTGAATCTTTAGGAGAGAAAGAAGACAATTATTTTGTTATCAAAAGAAAACAAAAAGTACTCTCTTCTTTGTCTGAAGATGAGATAGATCAACTCCTGAAAAGTCATATTACAGTCCAAGCTAATGCAGGTTTGTAGTGTTCACATAGTCAGAAAGTGTTGGTAAAACTTCTTCCATTTTTGAAAATGAAAATCTAAGTTTAAATGAGGACAATCCTGAAACTAGATTTATAGATCATCATGAAGAAAGACAATCTCCTTTTTCAATGTTCATATTTGATGAAGTTTCTCCTGAACCTGATTTGCCTAAGTATGATAAATTTGAAGATAATTTCGATGAGGAGCTTGATGAAGCTATACAAGAAATTGTTGTGAGTAGACCAATTTATGATGATGATTCCCTGCAAGGAGATCAACTAGCAGATACTGTTGTCTTTCATGAAGATGATAGGGCTGTTATGTTTGTTAATCTTGAAGAATGTTCCTTGTTTAAGGATGACTTAGAATATGAATTTAAGGAGTAGGAACCTGAGAGAGACAAAATGCCAGAGATTGAGTCAGAATTTCTCATGCTTAAGGAATTTTCAGCCAACACTCAGATAGCAGAAAGTCATACTTCCCTATGCTCTCCTATGGATCAACAACCAAGTGTTCTTTCAGATCAAAATGAAGAGTGTGCTTGTGTTTTTGTTGGATCTCAAGACAAGGCAACATTTCATGTTTTTGAAGATCCTTTTACTGATTTGCTACAACAGGGAAGATGTATTTTTTTGTTTTCATGGACCAGAAGCACATGTTCAGTAGACACTTGGAGTGGCCTAGTTTTTGTTTTTTCTGCCTGCTCGAGGAAAATGAGAGCAAAACTTTAGTAAGTAGCCATCTCCTGGATTGGTTACACTGGAAGGATCATTTCACCTAATCAACAATTGTGCAACAGATTAGAGTAGGTTGGTATCATTTTAGTTTGATTGGATTTGATTTTCAGCAGCAAGTTTCTTTCAATTTCAGTTTTTAGCAAGTGTTGACAGAATTCATCAAGGTTTGAAGCCCGAGGTGAAGGCCCTAAGGCTTTGATGATCTGTTAGTATGGGTTGAAGTTTGCAGTGTGTTTTCAGTTTCAATTTACAGATTGGACTCCATTGCCCAATGGATAAGGCACTGATCAACGAGTTCCCAGAGGTCTGCAAGTCTAGACACCTCCTTCGGAGCTATCTTCCCCAGCTGGAGCCAATGATAGCACTGGTATTTACATCCCACCCATCCCGCCTGATTTTACTCCGCTTTCACCTCATCTCCGTCATTATCATTTTCCTCGCTTTGTTTTTTAACCATTTTTCCCAAGGGTGCCCAAGTCATCATTGTTCACAGAGCACTAAACCCTAATTTCCTCTCCCATTGAGCTAGGGTTTGCTATGGAAATAGAGACATTTGAGCAGAGGAGGCATAAGGTAGTCATATCAGAAGTATGAGGCCATTCCAACTCATAAGATCATGTTTCCATCATTTTTAGGAAATCATTCCAAGGGTCAAGTTTTTTGCCACTAATAGGGTTGATTTTTCTTCAAACTGTGTTTCTGACCAAACAAAGATGAATTTGACAAAAGTGAGAGAGGTTTTTGTCCATCATAGGTCAAGGAAGAAAAACCTCCTTCAGTTTTTACATAGCTGTCATGATTTTGGAGAAATGTAAAAAATACAGGTGCCACAGGAGAGTTGCTGCACTTCTGGAGTGACCTTGGTAAAATCAAGTTTTCTCCTAGTTGGAATGTCCAAATGACTTGCTTGATGAGTCAAATGATAACTAGACAAAGAGAGCTTTCCAATGAGCTATCATGAGCTCAATTTGGAGTTGAAGAAGGCCTCCAAAAGTTGCTTGCAACAACACTTTGCATTTCTGTGCCCTCATTCTGCACTTTTTGACTAGTCTCGGTAAAATCAACTTTTGACAAGGCAAATTAACTCTAATCATAAAACCAAAGGTAGATTTGGAAAGTGGTCAGGATAAGCTTTCCAAGGAGCTATCTTGGGCCAAATTTGGACGTCGGGAAGGCCTTCAAATGTGGTCTGCAAAAAGGTGTTGCACATAGAGGGCGCGTTTTATTTTTGCATAGTAAAATTGCTAAACGCGCAACACCTTGGACGCTACGCTCTTTTTTGAGGCATCTAATGGACAAATGGCCACCACCAACAGATTCATAATGATGAGGACAGCAACCTTGTGCATTTGCTAAGATTTTGGAGGCGAACTGGTCATTGAAAAAAACAAAAAACCATCAAAAAACCATGTTTCTGCCTCAATTTTTGCCTAGTCGTTGTGTGTTTATCAATCTTGGGAGAAGTGATTTTTGACAGGGCAAATGGGCTTCATTTTGAAAACTGAATGCAGTCTTGGAAAGTAGACTTGAAGGGCTTTCAACAAGCCATCTTGGAGCAAATTTGGACACCGGGAAGGCACTCAAATTCAACTTTGAACAAAGAGGACATATTTGACAGGAAAAGGGCGTGTTTAACAAGAAAATGGTGCAATTGGCAGTCTTCTGAAATTTTCTGAGTTTCACTCCAGTTTTGATTTTTATCTTGGGAAATGATGATTTCACCTATGTAAATGATGAATCATGTTTTTACTATTTACTAGGGTAAATACATTAGGTTAAAACTCATGATGAGGTGTAATGAATCAATCTGCAAAAAGTTAGGGTTGAGTCACTTTGACCACCCTACACTCTAGGTTTCAGTTTAAACTTTGGTGGATCAGCTCCTCCTCTCATGGATTCGACCCTTGAGGTTGGGAGAGGTTGTTTGAGGCCTATATCATGTCATTTTTGACTCATTTTTCAAGGGTTGGAAGTTGGAATCAGTTTGATTTTGCTAGTTGATCAAGGGAACTTGTACTTAGTTTTGGCCAAGCTAATAAAGAGGAGTTGCAACTAGATTTATGGGATACCTGTAGTATTGAATGTCTTTCATTATTTCTTTTTCAGTCACATATGTTTGAATGTATTGTTCATGTCATTTCATGTCTATGTTACGATCTTTTACAAGTTTGAAATTCAGAATACATGCTTGCACATGCTCTGTTTTGGGTAACTGATCATATTTTGTTCTTTATCTTCTGTCTGAGAGAAATACATCCCTTATGCTTTTCTCAACCTTCTTACATTTTCAAAACCATTCCACAACCATTTCCTTCAAGTGATTGGCAATGTACCTACCTTTGCCCATTGATCCCTGCAACCCTAACTCGTTTGCCCTAACCTAGCTTTCCTTGACCTAATTCCCTTATCCATTGATTTCCCTAACCAAATCAATTCAAAACAACCCCCTGCACTCTATACCTAGCCTAAAACCCTAAATGCGCCAGCCCTCCTAGTTGTGACCCTCTTGGAGAGAGCCCTCTCCGGCTTGATAGGGTTAGTTATCAAGTCAAAATCTTGGTTTCTGGTTACCTCTGTTGGGATTCCTTCCTCAGCCTTGGGAATCTGGTGGAGTGATAACACCCTCCATTCGCTCCGCTGTTGCTCTCGACATTGCTGCCCATGTCACTGCCACATCTGTACTGCAGTTGCCTCTCAAATTGCTGCATCATGCTGCCTATAACACTGGCATTGCTAACTGCTGCACTGCAACTCAGTTTCTGAGAAGTAAGCAACTGAAGGACAATCACCCAACAACTGACAGACAAGTCAGTTTGGCTGCATCTCATCACTGAAGCACCCTCTGTTGCTGCTTTGTGCTGTCTCTCTGAAGCACTGCGCTGACTGCTGCTCTGCACTGCGTAAGCACTGCCTCTGTGCTTCTGCTGCCTCTCCTTTGTGTTGCTCCAATCTTCAGCTTCCCAGCTCTGCCTGTGCTTCTCCATTATCTTTTGCACCCACTGACTCCAGTCATCCTACTAATGTCTTAAGACTCCCGTAGCTCATACGTGATCTAAGAGTTTGGGCACCTCAAGGATCCTGCTTCACCATCTGTCGCTGCTCTACAGATTTATATCGCCCCACCTCTTCTCTCGAGGCACATGAGCACTCATGGCCACATCATCGTCGCTGCCACTGTCCCCTCTAGTTGCTGTTGCCTTGGAATCTGAAGCTTCCTTGTCCTTCCTCTTAGGACAAGTGCCGGCGAAGTGTCCAAGTTCACCAAGTGTGGGCTTCCCTCATCATAACTACCCTTGTACCATGACATGTGGCTTGGAGCATTCCCTTGATCCCCACTTTCTTCCATCACTATATCACTTACCACCTACCACCTGATGGATGTACCATGGATATGTCACCCTCTTTAAAGGCTGAAATGACCTAATAGGATACTTGGTCAACCCCCTTATTAAGTTTGGAGACACTTGTACATGCCAAAGCCCACTATGGAAGGGCATGCCACCATGAAGTGCCCAATTGATTCGACGATTCGTATGCTCTTTTACTCGATTATTCTAATGATTTGTTGTATTGGAGGGCAAGGGGACGCATTGGATCTTATGCAGGATTGTAAGTGGGTTTCCATTTGGGGTTTGGTCTCCCTATATGGGGTCCAAGTCCTCTAGAGGGCCACATAGGCACTTGTAGGGTGAGCGTTGAGAGCCATGAGCCTCCACAATAGTAGAGAGCACTAAATGGATCCCTAACACCATTCAATGATTGCTTGTGTTCCACCTTTTTGTATGAGGATGATGCACCTGGACCACCATGCCCAACTGGCTCCACACTTGTACCACACACTTGGCAGAGATTCCAAGGTCCAGATGAGGATGTGTCTCAATGCAAGAGACAATGGGAGGGCTTATGTCATCATCCTAACCATTACAAATGGTTTACATGTTAATTTTTGCAACTATAGTCAAATTCCACTTTGGACAACTCATGGTGGAGATTATAATTGCATTAGATTCCTCTTTTCGAGAGGACCATAATCGACCTATAGATCACCCCAATCAGTTAAGCAGAAGTTAAATTATGAATTATTTTATTTATTAATGAAATGGAATGGGTCGGCCTTAACACTTGTGGATTCGGTCAAAGCCCCAAGCAGTCCCTCACAAAAGCTATAAATATAAGCGACCATAAGCTCATTCTTACGCATTTGCTCATGAGATTTTCTTCTTGCTCTCTTTGTTTTGGTTCGTCTATTCTATTTTTGTTTCGCACAGGTTCGGTGGAAGAAGCTCGCAGTGTACAAAATCACAAGGAAGATGCTCACACTGAACTACGACTTTGGGCCATAGTCACGGGCACAAAATTGTAGAATTCGGGCCATAGCCGCGGGCTGAGCATGTTTAAGGTCGCGGGTAGGGTTCCTAGGCTAGATCGAGCCGATTAGGACCAGAGTCGCGGGCATAACGTCTTGAGGTCGCGGCTAAGGGTTTTTCTGAGCAGATTTGAGTTGGGTCATTCTTCAATTGCTTGCGCAGTGCCTTTAGACATCAGTTGTTCAGTCACAAATGCTTTCGATCAGTCTTTGACAACATCCTGGATTCAGATCTAGGACTTGGCAGTTGATATCGCTTAGTTTTAGTGATCTATTGGATCCGTGCCCTTGATGTTGTAAATTTGCCGATCTATAGATCTGATCTGTATATTTTCCGCTGCATATGTATTGGGCTCATTGTACTCAACTGAAAACTTTTTATGACGATCTATTGAAGAAGAATATTTGAAAGGGTTTCCCCCATAGTGGGGTTTTTCCCTGGTCTTGGACCAATCTGCTGTCTCTTATGGTTGTGCTATTGTCTTCTTTGTCACTGCATGTATTGTTCTATCTTCAATTACAGTTTATGATTATTTACATTGCTAATAATTGGATGCATTGTTTATGAAGAAGTAATTTGGGCTAAAGTAATTGATACAACATAGAACAATCTGAAAATTTAACATTACAGGCATTATCGATCCACTTGGAGACCCACGAGGATGTCCTTTTGCCCCCACACCCACTTGGGAGCACCACATGTGACTTGCTTGGAAAACAAGGTGCCAATCCCTTGTTCACTATGTTTGGAGCCTTTTCACTCAACTTGGTACAGTTGGACTCCATCAGGCCTCCTGTTGGAACACCTAATCCTACATGGGTAGGTGTGGAATGCGAAAAGTCACAATGGAGTCCAAGTGACCTTGGAATATGAAACCAAGAGTCACACCATTGTACTATAAATGTACATCTTTGTATAATGGAAAATAAGAAAGCCTCACGCTTATCCTTCATTGTGTGTTGAGTCTTGTGTGTGTGTGTGTTATTCTTCTCATACACTATGTGTGTGCTTTAACATGGTATCAGAGCGGGCGATTGCTGGCTCTGCTCCAAATTGAGTGAGCCATTTGTGTTTATGGCTTGTGCATATCTGCAAAATTCTTGACATTTTTGCAGCACTCAGAGTTTTTGTAGCAGTGATTTTGCAGCATTTAGGCATTGGTTTTGAGAAGGAGCAGCATTCAAAATCCTTCGCAGCATTCAGAAATTGATTTGGAAAAGCAGCATTGTGCATCTGGAGGTTTTCTCACTGCTCATTCTTCCTGCAATCTCTGTCTTTTAAATTCTGCATTTTAAAGAGTTGCTGGAATAGTGTTTTAAATTGGGTTTCTGAAGAAGATGTTTCTAGTTTTTAATGAAAAAGAATTCTGAGTTTTTCCATTGAAAGTTTCTGCAATTCTGGGTTTCTCTGCTACTGGAAAAATCATTTTTGCAAGTCTACAAGTTCCTGCAAATTATTCTGCTGTGTATCTAGAAAAATTCTGCTATATATTTGAAAGAAAAATTTTTGCTGCTAGAGTTCTTACTCCTCTCTGCTGTTCTTTAAAAAAAAAAAATAAAAAAAAAAATGTTTTCAGGCATCAGGCCTTTCGGCCTCCCCTTTACCAGCCATTCCAACGCTCTACTCACAGCTCTATACCCTCACAACCCACGGCCTCTCCTATTGATTCCCCACACCTCACATCTTCCCACGGCACCTACGCTCAACCTCTGCAACCAAACGCAACCTCACCCAACGACGCTCACAGGTGCATCTACGCCTCTCCACAACCCTCTGCAAACTTCCCTCTGCGCATACCCTCGAATCCTCACCTTCTGCGTTAAACGCTCACATCGCCTCACCTATTCCGCCCTCCCTCCTCGGCCTTACGCTGCTACCCACTCTCACCTGCACTCATCTAATACGCTCTCGGCCTCACCTCTCACACAATGCCTCCAGCCTACCCCACTACGCATTCGATACCTACGCTCACTACAATCATACCCGCCTCCCTTACGCCCTCACTACACTCTGCAACGGCCGCCCTCTTATTCGCTTAACTCGTGCACTTTCAAACGCTCTTCCCCCCATCCTTTAATAATACCGCCCATCCCTTTTAAAATCCGTTTTTATTTATTTATTTATTTATTTTTTTTAAATTACTCCCATATAAGTACAATCCTCGCCCCTTGGCCCTCCTTTCAAATTAATACCTCCCTCCACGTAGAGTTTGTCCCAATTTTTAATTTTTTAAAATCATCTCCCCATATAAATACCCCCTCCAAATATTACCACCCCTTTCCTTTTAAAATTTTTAAATTCCCTCCCTATTTTAAAATATTCCCCATCACTTAAAAAATAAAAAATAAAAAATAAAAATCAAATCCCCTCCTTCTAAATTAATACCCCCTTCCTTTTTAATTAAATCACCCCCTTTCCCTTTTTTAATAACCCTTTTTTAACATTTCGCTTAGTTTTCCCACTCCTCCCTTTTTAATTTCCCTTTCCATTTTAAATTAATTTTTTTTAATTAATTAAAAAAAAAACAGCAGAGAGAGAGGAAAAGAGAGAATATGAACAGCAGAAATGAAGGAAATGACATGTGAGCAGATGGACTAAATACATAGAGAAAATTGCAGATTTACATTGTGATTTGTGGCATTGATTTGAAGGGTGATTTTATGAAGAAATTGACATTTGAAGACAAGTTTGCCATCATTGAAAACAACTCTTTGAAGGAAAAATTGAGCTGCCTTAAAGGCCTTTTGCTGCACTTTTTTGCTGCATATTGTATTGAGTAGACATTGCTTCTTCATAGTTGCAATCAGTATTTGAGTTGTTGGAAATTGTTGATATAAGTCATTGTTGATTGTCCTCCATCACTCGAGGAGCAGATTTTGTACTTTGATATTTCCATAGTTGGAAATTCTTTGGAGTCATTTATCTTTCTTGTTGAATCACATTGTAAACAGGTGCATTTTCGGTTGAAGCCAACACCCTTTCATTTTTTAGCCTAAGTTGTTAAAATGGCTAAAATCAATGAGGCATTAGAGTTGTTGAATAACCTCATTCATTCCAATGTTGATGATATGATAAGAATGAGAAAGAATGCTCTTTGTAATATTCAAAGTTGTTTGCAAGATGCACGAGAAAAGATTGAGTTTTTGCAGTTGGAATCTCAGCTTCAGTGAGACGAACTTCAGCAAAGGAGTCACCATTATGAACCTATTTTTGTTCAGAAGATTGAGAAGGACTCTCATCATAAGAAAGAAGATAAAGATGCAGTTGATTCCCATTCAGTTCCTTGTACTAGAGCAGATGTACATGCAAATGCAACAGTTCAACCTGCACTTCTCAAGCCCATCATCAGACCTTGGGAAGAGCTTGTCCACAAAAAGCACAGAACTGGTCTTGGATATGACAAGGATGTGTCCTTTCATATTCCAGACTACACCAAGCCTATCAGATTTCAAAGTGTCGGATTCCTATATGACAGTTCACCTGCAGCTATTCTAGATCCTGTTCCATAACAACAACAGATTGAGAAATGGAAACACTGTGATCGAGTTGGCCACATGAAAGATCGTTGTTTATTTCATATCCATGCAAGCACTGTGGCCGCACACCCATTCTTCACACAGATGCTTCGTAAACAAGTCTCGCAAGAACCAAGATTCATCTTGGATGGATCGCTTCTCGACAATAGGCATCAGCACGAAGAAGATGTTTACAACACATGCTAGAACTTGTTCACGGATATTGAACAAACTTGCAGTTGAGTTTTCGCCATATCTCACCTTGTCCCTGATAGGGGGGAAAATGGTGGTCATGTACAAGCTTCGACATCAGATCAAGCGAGCTCGAGCCACAATCTCTCATTCCATGTTCAGAGTTGTAGCCAGTAGTTCAAGTGAGCCTGAGCCACAGTTCGTCATTCCAGATTCAGAGATGTAGCCAGAGACACGGATGCCCATGAGAATTCCTTTGGTTGGTGGATAACCTAAAACCATCATCTTTGGTTGGTGGACAACCTAAAACCGCCACAGGTAGTAGACCTCGCTTCTTTTAGGTCGAAGGTCTCCCTTTCATATATGAGGAACACTTCCTCTAGCAGAAGCCTTCAACTTCTTGCCAGCTTTGGTTGAGTTCCAGGAAATGCTTCAAGCATTCTAGAGTTGTTGGTAATCCTAAAACCATCATAGGTAGTAGACCTCCCTTATTTTAGGTTGAAGGTCTCCCTTTTTTATGAGGGACAATTCCTCTAGCAGAAGCTTTCAGCTTCTTGCCAGTTTTGGAAGAGTTCCGGGAACTGCAACAAGTTTTGCGTTCCATTGTTTGTGGTCATCCTAAAACCACCTCTTTTTTCCAACATTTCAGAGAGTTGATTCAGCCCAAGTGCTGCCATGTATACTTTGCAGATTTGTATTACAACTCTTTTCTTGGACTCACACATACCCCTTCGGATTAAGGGGGGATGTTGGAGCACCTAATCCTACATGGGTAGGTGTGGAATGCGAAAAGTCACAATGGAGTCCAAGTGACCTTGGAATATAAAACCAAGAGTCACACCATTGTACTATAAATGTACATCTTTGTATAATGGAAAATAAGAAAGCCTCATGCTTATCCTTCATTGTGTGTTGAGTCTTGTGTGTGTGTGTGTTATTCTTCTCATACACCATGTGTGTGCTTTAACATGGTGTTTAACACCTCCTTAATGGCCCAGGGACTCATCATATTCTTTATTTTGCCCTCTTGAGAGGCTATTTTTTGTATTATTGAGCTATCTTGGTGGCTTGTCACTAAGTCATGTCATTATTATGTATTATTTTATTATTTGGGGCTAAATTAGACCAATTAGGCAAATCGAATCCCCTTTAGAGTTGTATAAATATGAGAGAGGTTCATTCTAACCTCTCATCATCACTTTGATTGGATTAGTATCTCTTGAGAGATTTTCACACGTTTTGCTGGGATAATTTTTTGGAGCTTTCTTGATGCACTATGATGTTTGAATTTTTGCTACTGTCCTTGGAGATTCTTTCTAATGTGAAATTGATGAATGGATATATTCTCTCTCTCTCATGTAATTTAAATTTTTGATGCTATTCTTGTTATCTTGTCAAATGCATGTATCTTGTTATCATTGTTCTTGTATGGGTTAATATAATGCGAAATTCTTCTGGGATGTTGAACCATGCGTTGATCTTTGAGGGATTGGGTGAATGTTCCTAGATGCACCTCTTAGTTTGAAGACCTCGAAATCGTCTTTTTCGCAAATTTGAAGTATAAATCCCTATTGACCTAGTTGCTGCCCTTGGAGAGGCTAATAAAGATCAATTAGGTCTCCTTAGCTTATAAATTTGTCGATCTATGTGTATCTTGACTCCATTAAGCCCAAGTAACAAGACACTGATCCTTTTATCTCTTTGGCGGTCAAATTTACCTCTCTTTTCTTCACTTTTCCAAATTCTAGGCCTAACCCTGGAGGGTCACCTTGGGCATCAAGCGAAGTTCATTCTAGTCTTTCAAAACCCTTGAATTTTGGTTGACTATTGTGTTGGGGTTTTCTCAAGGGGTTCTCCAAATTAGAGGCAAATTCGACAATGGAATCCTGAGATATAGAAAGCCTAGCCATAAGACCAATTCTTTCACTAAGTTGATTTGGGTTATTGTCCTCACTTGAATCATTGCATTCTATTAATTTTAGTTAACCATGGTATGTTCTATGCTTAGAGCAATTTACTTCAATCTTTCTTATTAAGCCCAATTCAATTTCCTGTTATGCAATCACATTAACATTGACAGTAAATGCTGATAGAACATAAATAAATCAACAGAAGACAAGCCAAGACAAGAGACAATAATTTGGCGGATGCCAGGGAAAAACCCCATTGCGGGGAAAATCCTTTGATCAAATCTTCTTATTATTCTTCAAATTCAGTAGAGAGAGAAAGTACAATTTACAGCAGTCAATAGGATGCCCTAGACTGTAAAGTCAATGCTGGTCAAACCAACAAATCAACCTCCAAAGAAGCTCGGTCAAACCCAGTCAAACTCGACCTCCAATCATAGTCAAACTTAGCCCAAATCAGTCTTGAAATTCAGTCAATGCATTGGTCAAAGTCTGCGGTCAAATCAACAGTCAAATTTGCGGTCAACAACAGTCAAAGACAATGTTTCTCCTCGGTATTTGTGCCTCCAGCTGCGGCCTCTTAAAATCGAAATTCTGACCCAAATAAGAAGTCAAACAACAAGGGTTGACCCAAAGTCAACACTGTCCAAAAAAGCCCTAAAACAGTCTAATTTCCAGCTGCTGTTCCACACGTGCGGAGGAGAGAGAAAGCCTCTGAGGCTTGTACGAACCAATCAGAAGGAGGGAGAGATGTGAGTTGAGATGATGATGAAATGAGGTTTGTGTCTTTCCTTTTTATATCCATTACTGAGGGTGTGCGACACATCTTATGGGGCTTGTGAGCCTACATTACAAATCTGGCTGACCTTGACAATTTGCACATGTGAGGAAAGTAAATTCAAAATACAACTTCTGCTCATCCAAACAAGATGATCTTTAGATCAATATTGCACCTCTTTGAAAGAGGAATCCAACAAAAATATCTTCTCCATCATATGAGCAGTGCAACATGGAGTTTGGCCCTAGCTGCCAAATTTAGCACTCCCTCTCAACTAGGGACAACTTCACCTGTCCATCCATCTGTCAACTTGTGCAATCTTGTCATCCAATACCATCATGTACTATCTTATATCATCCTGCTGTCTTTGTACTTTGCCGGCTCTGCTCTACTGTAGAAGAAATAATGAAGAAGATATGATCAAGAGTGAGTCACAAAGACCTTGCCACTCTCCACTGACCCGAAGTCAGTTTAGAGGTAAAAACCTCAACCAAACTTGATTCTAGATCAAGTTGTTGGACACATCCCATCCTAGAAATAGAGAGTATAGCAATACAAGATGTAATGTTATGGCCTCTATCCTCATTTCCCAACTCATTGGCCAGATGAGAGGTACTTCCCATGAGTCCCGGACTACATGGGTAGGATGTATGTGGGGCATAGATCAAAGAGACGGTGAACCAGCTCAATATCATAAACGTGGTGAAATAGCACACCAACAAGGTAAGGCGAACCTCACCTTGTGGTTGCTTATGGCTCTTAGCAGCTATCCCCGAGCCCCTTGGAGCTCCCAGAGCTCATAGTCCAACTCAAGCGGGACCCTCATAATAGGGTTTGTCACAATACCAAGCTTCTCATGGAAGGTTAAGAATTTGACCTTCCCCAGGGGCTTTGTGCGAATATCTGCGACCTGCTCGTCAGTCCCAATGCGATGGAGCCCTACGACGCCTTGCTATACCATGTCCCGAAAAAAAAAAGTGGTACCTGATATCAATATGCTTGGATCGATTGTGGAACACTGGATTCTCAGAAAGACGAATCCCACTTTGGTTGTTGCAAAGGATCACGATGGTATCCAACACATGCCTAAACATCTCACTGAAGAGTGTTCTCAACCAAATAGCTTCACAATAGGCCATACTTGCTGCAATGTATTCGGCCTCGACGATGCTCAAAGCAATCGATTTCTGCTTCCTTCTCATCCAAGGGATTGAAGCAGAACCTAAGGTGAAGCAACATCCAGATGTGATCTTATGATCCACCGCACTGCTTTCCCAAACAACATCGGTATATCCATGGTGTGAAAATTTCAACTTGAAATTCTACTGCAATATCTGATATTATTTCTCCTACTTATTATTCAGAAATAAGTTATTTACAGAAATCTCTTCAGTAAATATTGAAATAAATTCAAATACAAACTTCACCATACAATTACTGAGCAAAATTATAAGGAAATACTAGCACAAGAATGACACAGATTTTTGGACAAATGTTCCTGGAGAAACCCAATGCGGGAAAATTGGTGCAGCAGATGAGGGTTTCTATTATGCTTCCACAAAATCTTCTTGTACAATTTACGATCAAAATAATGAAGAGAAATTCTCTATGATAACACTGGAGAAATTTCTCACAAAATTTTCCGATGAGAAATGCCCTTGGAAGGACCCTCCTGGGGCCCCTGCGTCACCACTGCACTGGCTCTGCGTGGGCACTGCGCAGAACTACGTCACCCCTCTGTTGATTTATGGTAGCATCAGATGTGCTCTAGCCTTGTAACTTTGTATATAGGCTAAGACACATGTATTCCATAAAACCCATAAATGGTTTTGGAAAATTCCACTTAGAGATGGTTTAATTAAATTAATTAATCGTGTTTTAATGTTTTCCTAAGTCTAAACTTAGGGAAATTGATTAATTAAAGGGTATTAATTAAACTAAGTGTGAATCTTCTAGAAAAAGTTATGGATCCCTCCAAGTTAATCTTAGCTCTTGATTATGTTTTAATCTTGGTCGTTGAAGGGTCAACGAAAGAATATAAGGAGGGTGAGGGGCCTATGGAAAACACATTAAGTACATTGAGCATTTGACATTTTCGAGTTTGTGTGAGGAGACACAACTTTTGGTCAGAATCAAATCACTAGCGCAGGGTTTGCTAAGTGATTTTGATTTAGCGATCAGATTCAGAGAGGGGCAGAAGAAGTAACTAGTCAGGAGGACCATGAGTACATTACAGAGAGAGGCAACACTTACGCAGAGAGAGACAATGTAGGTTTTTGAAGGGGTGACACAGTCCTCGAAGGAAATCACGCAGAAACAACACATTGTCTTCCAGAGTCGGTCTAGAGATAGCTAGAGGCTGGGGTTTCTGAGCTAGGAAGGCCAAAATCCAGTCTCAGATTAGCTTGATCAGTTGCAGAGAGAGGTGACACAGTTTCTCAGGCTTGCCCACGCAGGCTTATGTAGTTCCAGCGTAGGCACTCACGCAGAGGCAGAGAGGGGCTTCCCCAGCGCTGTTTAGATTAGCCGGAGACTTGCAGAGTGAGGTATATCTCACAATTACATTTGTTGTCTAGATTTATCTAAAGGGTTTGCCGGATATTGGCACCCTAGTTGTACTCAAGATACTGTTGCTTAATAATATAAAACCCTAAAATCTGCTGCACCGGTTTTCCCGAGTTGGGTTTTTCCAGGGACTTAGTCCAAAAATCACTGTGTCAAATGTGGATGTTTTTCATTGTATTTTGTTCAGATTGTTTCAACACTTAGATTTATTCCGCAACATTATTTGTGTAGACTGCTTCAGAAATTACTTCAATATTTCACCGTAATGAAATAATTATGGAACATAATAGGAGAAGTAATTCAGAATTATTGCAGTAGGAATCCAGATTTAGGATTTTTCACATGGTATCAAAGCTTATTCAAGCTGAAGTGCAGGAGAAACAAGAGTGAAGCAGTAAATCAGTGCAGGAGAGACTAGGATCTGCGTAAGCAGCAGCAGACCCTCCCAGAAATTATGCTGTCTAGGCCAGGAGGGCAATCCAGTGCAGAAAAAGGCTCCCTCTGAGAGAGTTGACAAAGGGGTAAGCATTTTTCAGTTGCAGAAGAGGCAGTGTAGCAGACTAACATAGCTGAAGGATGCAGTCACTGCACAGCAATAAGCGCTGGTGCATAAAGCATCAGAAAATTTCTGAAAAACACAGATTGGGGATTTCTTGATCTCAGAGAGTTTCTTACTCAAAGAAACTTAGTTTCTCCCTTGCAACAGCAGAAGCAGTGACTTACTCCACAAGGAGTGTGTAAGTATAGCTGAGCAGAGGGTTAGAGAAAGAAATCGACAGTTGAGGAGATGGCCAGCAACGGACTATGCGACCAAGATAGATTGGAGGGTACCTCCAACTATGTTATTTAGAATTCAAGGATTGAGTTTCTCCTTTATAAGCATGATCTGAAAGCCCTCACAGACAACGCAGTTGCAAAACCTCTTGATGCAGCACACCTGAGACAATTCAAGAAGAATATGGCAAGAGCCAAGTGATTGATCCTAGATGGTGTGAAAGATCATATTGTACCTCACATAGCAGCTAAGAACACTGCTAGAGAGATGTGGGTAGGGCTAGAAAAGCTATACCAAGGATCTTCCGAGCAACGAAAGATGTATTTGGAGGAGAAGATGCGTAATACCAGGATGAATAAGGGAGAATGTTTTGACTCCTTCTTGTCCCATATTCAGGATACCTGAGACCAGTTGTCAGTGGTGGGGGTTGCTCCTAGAGACTGGAAGTTGGTAAGGCTCACTCTGAACTTGGTTTCAGAAGACTATCAAGCCTTTGTCTAGAATATTCTGGGCAGAGAAAGGTTTCCAGGGTGGGAAGCAATGTGGGCAGCCTTATAGCAAGAAGAGCTGAGGAGAGACCTCCTTAAAATTCATTTGGAGGATAGCAACAGTGGGTTGAAAGTCAAGAAGGAGGAAGAAAATAACACTGCCCTTGCATCAAAGGGGCAACAGAAGCAAAAGAAGAAGGATCTGTCCAAGATCAAGTTCTTCTGGTGTGGGGAAAAAGGAGATTATGCCACATAGTGTCCTCTTAAGAAAAAGGAGAAGAGGAGAAGGAAGATGCTCAAGCAGGAGCTGCCAAGATTGAGGCATAAAGAGATTGTGCTATGTTGGTCAGGTTCCGAAAGGAGAGAAGTGGGCTGACTTGGAGTTGTAGATCCAGAATCTACAAATGGCAGGATCCTTGAGAATTTCCGAACTCTTGGATCACATGTGAGCTATGACAGCCTAAAGACAGTAGCAGGATGGACAGTTGCAGCAAAAGATGAGAAGAGAATGTAGTGGCTAGCAGTAAGAGCCTAATCAGCGTAGAGAGGGAGCACCAACATCAACAGTTGAGCAGCAGCAGTGCAGTGCACACTGGTGCAACACAGTGCAGAGCAACAACAACGCAATATTTTTCAGAGAGCTAGTGCAAAATCTAGTAGCAGTCAGTCTTATTTTCCAGTTGCAGGTTCACTTGTCCAATGTCGGATGTTTTTCTGTTGTAATTAGCAACAATGCAGCAAAAACAATAGTTGAGCAGCAGCAACAGAGGAGCAGTAGCTGCATAGTGCACAAGTGGTGCAACGTAGTGCAGAGTGGTGCTCACACAGTGCAGTGCAGTGCTCACACAGTGCAGCAGCATGGTTGCAGAATTCAGAGGGAGTTGCAGTATAGTGGCAGTTGGCAGTAGTATGTAGAGTCAGCAACAGTACAGATGCAACATTTTCTTGTGTAGTGTTGGTGAGCAGCATCAACAGCACAACAACAGATGTTCTAGAAGTCAGAGCAGCATATTGAGTTGTTTTGCTAGAGCACTTTCCTCGCTAAGAGGGAGTGTTGATTTTTGGTAGCATCGGATGTGCTCTAGCCCTGTAACTTTGTATAGAGGCTAGGACACATGTATTCCATAAAACCCAGAAATGGTTTTGGAAAATTCCACTTAGAGATGGTTTAATTAAATTAATTAATCGTTTTTTAATGTTTTCCTAAGTCTAAACTTAGGGAAATTGATTAATTAAAAGGTATTAATTAAACTAAGTGTGAATCTTTTAGAAAAAGTCATGGATCACCTCCAAGTTAATCTTAGCCCTTGATTATGTTTTAATCCTGGCCGTTGAAGGGTCAACAGAAGAATATAAGGAGGGTGAGGGGCCTATGGAAAACACATTGAGTACATTTGACATTTGACATTTGAGCAGGGTTTGCTAAGTGATTTTGATTTAGTGATCAGATTCAGAGAGGGGCAGAAGCAGTAACTGGTTAGGAGGACTAGGAGTACATTACAGAGAGAGGTAGCACTTACGCAAAGAGAGACAATGCAGTTTTCTGAAGGGGTGACGCAGTCCCTGGAGGGAATCACACAGAAACAACGCAGTGTCTTCTAGAGTCAGTCCAGAGATAGCTAGAGGCTGGGGTTTCTAAGCCAGGAAGGCCAAAATCCAATAT
Organism: Pinus albicaulis; assembly: GCA_034641835.2. Taxonomy (NCBI): domain Eukaryota; kingdom Viridiplantae; phylum Streptophyta; class Pinopsida; order Pinales; family Pinaceae; genus Pinus; species Pinus albicaulis. Next base: position 1,499,524,056 of record CM076581.1, read on the forward strand.
CAGATCAACTTGATCAGTTGCAGAGAGAGGTAACGCAGTTTCTTAGACTTGCCCACGCAGGCTTACGCAGTTCCAGTGTAGGCACTCATGCAGAGGCAGAGAGGAGCTTCACCAACGCTATTTAGATCAGCCGGAGACTTGCAAAGTGAGGTATATCTCACAATTACATTTGCTGTCTAGATTTATCTGAAGGGTTTGCTGGATATTGGCACCCTAGTTGTGCTCAAGATACTGCTGCTTAATAATGTAAAACCCTCAGATCTGCTGCACCGATTTTCTCGAGTTGGGTTTTTTTGGGGACTTAGTCCAAAAATAACTGTGTCAAATGTGGATGTTTTTCATTGTATTTTGTTCAGATTGTTTCAGCACTTAGATTTATTCCGCAACATTATTTGTGTAGACTGCTTGAGAAATTACTTTAATATTTCACTGTAATGAAATAATTATGGAACATAATAGGAGAAGTAATTCAGATTTGTTGCAGTAGGAATCTAGATTTAGGATTTTTTGCACCCTCTGCGCTGTCACTTCCTTCCACTGCATCTTCTGCTCCTGCAACTTTCCGTCTGGATTGATTTCCTCTTGCCAAACTTCAACCACCGAGAAAATCGAATTACTTGGGCAACTGAGTATTGCACTGGTGTGTCTTCCAAATGATCCTCAAGCCTTCCTTTATAGTCTTCTCGTTGAGACATCAATGACCGAGATTAGATCTCTAATCAACGACTAAGATTATAACTCGACTTGATTCATGTTCTCTAGAAGATTCACACTCTGTTTTATTAATACCCTTTAATTATTTAATTTCCCTAAGTTTAGACTTAGGGTAATTATTTTAATAAAACATATTACGAGTGGAATTTTCACAAACAATTTCTAGGTTCTCTGGAATACATGTGCCTAAGCCTCTCCACACATTTTGAGACTTAGAGCACTTCCGATGCTACCAAAAATCAACACTCCCTTTTAGCAAGGAAAGTGCTCTAACAACATGCTTGCTGCATATTGTTCTGACCCTAAAGCATCCTCTGCGCTGCTGATATCTGACAAGCTGTCCACCAACCACTGCGCTGCTGCTGCAATTGTATTGCTGCCCATGACTCTGCCACTTCCATTGCTGCATCTGTACTACAACTCCCTCTCAAGTGTTGCCTCATCCGTTTTTGCTACTGAAATGGATTTTCAATCATCCCCATCTTTTCCCTAAAGTGAACAAACTTTGTTCTCCCTAGGGCCTTGGTGCGAATGTTTGCTACCTGATCTCCTGTGGGAATGTACTGCAACTGTACTGCCCCCTGCTGAACATAGTCTCTGATAAAATGACACCTGATGTCGATGTGCTTCGACCAATCATGAAAAATAGGATTTTGAGAGAGCTTAATGCAACTCTGATTATCACATAGAATGCTGGTCGCCTCCATCTTCCTTCTGAATAAATTCACGAGCAGTTTTCTAAGCCATATGGCCTCACACAAAGTTGTGCTAGCTGCCATATATTCAGCTTCACTGAGCTTAGTGCTATGGACTTCCGCTTCCTACTACACCAGGAGGTCATTCCTGATCCAATATTGAAATAGTACCCTGTGGTACTTTTCCGATCTATCGAACTTCCTGCCCAGTCTGTATCTGTGAATCCACGCAGTCTGATATCATTGCCTTGGTTGTATTTTAGTCCATAACCAACTGTTCCTTGCACATATTAGAGAACATGCTTAGCAGCTGCCCAGTGTGCCCTCTTTGGTTCTACCATGAACTGATTGAGGGAATTAACATCGTAGCAAATGTCTATCTTGGTGTTGACCAGATACATGAGAGACCCTATGAGCTGCCTGTACAAGGTGGGGTCCACTTCTTTATCTCCAGATGCATTTATTTTCTTCAAATTGGTAATCATTGGAGTAGCCATGGGTCTACAGTCCTGCATTCTAAATCTCTTTAGAATTTCTGTAGCGTATCTTCCTTGCCCAAGGAAGATTTCTCCCTTCTGCTGCCAAACTTCCAATCCCCAAAAATAGTGCATTGACCCCAAATCGCTCATGTCGAATTCTTCTGCTAGATTCTTCTTACAGAGTTTGATGAGCCTAGATGATCTTGTCAAAAACAAATCATCTACATACAAAACCAAAATTAGAGGCTCATTCTCTATTGTGAGATGGTAGAGATTGGGATCAACGTCACTCTTGACAAATCCCATCTGCTGCAAGTAACCATCTATTTGACCATACTGTGCTCTAGGTGCCCGTTCAGGCCCATACAAGGCTTTCTTTAGCCCGCATTCATGAGTTTTCTTCTCATGTGTTTTGAAGCCTTCTGGCTGTTCGATGTAAACCTCTTCTTCTATGTCCCTGTTCAAGAATGCAATCTTGACGTCCATCTGGTGAATCTACCAACCCATCTGCGTAGCAAGGGATATAATGGATCTGATAGAGGTATATCTGGCTATAGGGGCGAAGGTTTATTCGTAGTCTATCCCTTCTGAGCATATCCCTTAGCCATGAACCTAGCCTTGTACTTCTCCACGTTGCCATCTGCAGCATACTTGATCTTGTAGATCGACTTGGAACCTACAACTGATCTGCCCTGTGGTCTAGGTACGACTTCCCAAACATCATTATTCATGATAGAGTTGTACTCCTTACCATAGCATCCACCCAAACTTGATGTTGTACGACCTTTTGAAAGTTAGAGGGTTCTTCAACTTGTGCTACAAATGCTTGGTATCTGTCAGGTTGTCTACGCTGCCTTTTCCCAGTTCTAGGAGCCCCAACAAACTCCTCTGCGTCCCTAAGTGTCTATCGTACTTCTCTGTTAATTCTGCCACTGGTGGTGGGTGGCTCAATTATTTCTTCTTCTTGATGACCCGTCTGTTGCGAGCTACCTGGATCTTCTTCTTTTGAAGAAATACAAGTACTGGCCATGGTGCTAGACCCTGATGACTGTCAATCTGTTGGATCTTCTCCCTGCTGCCACTGGACAAGAGGTTCATCCTCAGATCGCTCGTTGGTAGGCATTTCCCGAGATTTTCTAAAGGCTCGATCCTCCATGAATTTCACATCCCTCCTTACTACAACTTTCCTATTACCTAGAATGTAGATTCTGTATGCCTTTGATGTCTCGCTATATCCTACGAGATACCTTTTCTCTGCAGTCTGATCTAGTTTGCTTCGTTTCTCATCTGGAGCATGACAATATGCCACACTCCCAAAAATCCTAAAGTGACTTACTTCCGGCTTCATCCTTGTGAAGACACTCTCGGTTGTGTTGTCTTGCCCAATGCTTAGTGAGGGGTCCTATTCTGGATATATACAGCCGTGTTGGATGCTTTTGCCCACATAAATCTAGGCAGAATCTGGTCATACAACATTGCCTTTGCTGCCCCAACAATAGTCCAATTTTTCTGTTTTGCAACTCCATTCTGCTCCAGATTATAATGAGCGGTCCATTCTCTTCTGATGTCCTCCCTTGCGCAAAAATCTGTGAATTCCTTATCAGTATATTCCCCACCGTTATCTGAACACAATACTTTGATTTTCTTCCTAGTGAGGTTTTCTACTAGAGCTTTAGATTCTTTGAACCGACCAAAGACCTCATCCTTGGTATTTAAGAAGTAAATCCAAGTCTTCCTGGAATGGTCATCAATGAAGGTGACAAAGTATTCACCTCCACCAAGAGCTCTAGTGGACATTGGTCTACAGATATTTGAGTGTATTAGTCCTAATACACTTTTCGCCCTATTGTTGCTTCTGGAATATGCTACTTTAACGTACTTCCCTAGTATGCACCCTCTGCACACGTCATCATGCTTGGTGCTAAGGACTGGAACTTCCGTAACAGTTTCTCTGAGCATTCTTAGAGCTCCATGGTCTAGATGCCCCATTTGTCTGTGCCATAGCTCATTCATATATGATTCGCCACTTAGATTGCTGTCTACCAGTGCCATTGGAGATTTGAGCTGCAACTTGTATAGTCTGTTGCTTCGAGTTCCAAGCATTCTTCATCCAGCTTGGATGCTTGACATACACTTTCCTTCCAATAAAGTATACATCATATCCCTCTTGCAATTGAGACACTGAAAGTAAATTCATTCCCATAACTGGTACATGCAACGCATTTGTGGCTCGGAGACCGTCTCTTGCTTTTGTCTGAAATGCTATGGTCCCTTTTCCTATAGGGGTACACTTTGTCTTGTTTCCCATAGTAATTTGGAAGTCCATCCGTTCTTCTTGATAACTAGAGAAATGATCTCTTTCTCTAGTCATATGGCTGAAGCCCCGCTATCTACATACCAATCATCTAATGTTGCAGAGCTAGATAGACACACATATTCCTTTTCCAGCCTTGAGGCCAACTCTGAAATAACTCGATCTTCCATCTTCTTCGTAGACCCTCTTGCTTTCTTGCCCAACCTTCCTTTGATACCATGTGAAAATTTCAACTTGAAATTTTACTGCAATATCTGATATTATTTCTCCTACTTATTATTCAGAAATAAGTTATTTACAGAAATCTCTTCAGTAAATATTGAAATAAATTCAAATGCAGACTTCACCATACAATTACTGAGCAAAATAATAAGAAAATACTAGCACAAGAATGACACAGATTTTTGGACAAATGTCCCCAAAAAAACCCAATGCGGGAAAGTCGATGCAACAGATGAGGTTTTCTATTATTCTTCAGCAAAAATCTTATTGTACAATTTACAATCAGCAGTAATGAGAAAAAATTCTCTATGATAACATTGGAGAAATTTCTCACAAAATTTTCTGATGAGAAATGACCCCGGAAGGACCCTCCTGGGCCTCCTGCATCACCACTGCATTGGCTCTGCGCAAAACTGCATCACCCTTCTGCGCTGTTCCCTTCCTGCCTTTGCGTTGTATCTTCCTTCCACTGCGTCACCTACTCTTGCACCCCAGATTGATGCTGAACCCACCTGCTCCTGCACCTCGGAACAATGTTGCACGAAGTGGGGACGTTTTTTGGAAGCGGATACGTGGAAGCGTCATTTCCCAAAAATCTAGGAAGCGAAGCGTCTACTATATATATATATATATATATATATATATATATATTTATATTTTTTTGCATTTACATTAAAAAAAACATCCAAAATACCAAACTAGTTGTAGAAGATATGAAAACATGCATATTTGTATACAAATCAAGATAGATATGGCATCCATTGTACATCAATGGTTAATTATTCGAGCATCAACCATCTAGAATCTTCTCCTTTTGTCTCGCTTTTGTCTCTACTTTGATTGTCTAGGGATATTAGTCAACATTTCCCAATTTTAATCAAACTACCTAGGTCCTAATCCAAGCCTTAAAATATGGTGGAAAAAGCTTAACATGCTTGATCAATGATTTTGTCTTGATTGAAAGGTAATTTTTTGCTAAGGCCATGACAAAGGAGTTCAACAATTAACACCACCAACACTAGGGTACATGAGCACATAGAGGGCTTGGTGCTCTTGATTAAATGCCAATCACATACCCTCATACATGATATAATCTAATGAAAAGCCACAGTCTCATTGATCTTTAATTCCTTAAAATTGTTAAGTCTGTTGAATTTTGAATAGGATATGAAATTCTATTTTCTCCATATGAAGCCCGATGGGGCTGGAACCACTCTCAAACATCATGAGTCATTTCATGGTAATGTTAAAAATTTAAGTAAAAGGATGAAAATGAAAGATAAAGGAGAATGCCTAAGATTTTTTTTTAAAACAATTTAGAACCCTGCGGAACTGCCCATCTCCCCTGGATCCACGGGATATCCGCGCAGATCCGTGTCCAAACCTCCATGGATCCCCAACGGATCCTTTTTTGGATTCGTGGATCGGGAATCCAGAACCGTGGATCGGGCTTGTGTGGTTCCAGATTTCCTGGAATCACCTCAAAATGGCGGAACCGCGGATCTGATTTTCGGATCTGCGGTTCTGTCGAAGGATCGCCCAAGGATCGGTACGGGACGCAGTTCCGACCTTGGATCCTTAGGGGTGGGAAGGATCGTGCAACACTGCCCTGGAATGATGCTGAACCCTCTCTGTCTTTCCTCCACCTGCAATTCTCCCTCGAGATCGATTTTCTCTTGTCGAATTTCAGCGATTGAGAAAATCGATTTCTTTGGGCAACTGAGTATCTGCACTGGTGTGTCTTCCAAATGACCCTCAAGTCTTCCTTTATAGTCTTCTCGTTGAGACATCAACGACCGAGATTAGATCTTTAATCAACGACTAAGATTATAACTTGACTTGATCCATGTTTTCTAGAAGATTCAGACTCAGTTTTATTAATACCCTTTAATTATTTAATTTCCCTAAGTTTAGACTTAGGGTCTCAATTAAAATAATTAATTATTTTAATAAAACATATTTCGAGTGGAATTTTCACAAATGATTTCTGGGTTCTCTGGTATACATGTGCCTAAGCCTCGCCACAAATTTTGAGACTTAGAGCACTTCTGATGCTACCAAAAATCAACACATGTAGCCTCATACTCCCGACAATATATCTTAGCACATGGTTGGTTGTGCCCCAGAGATATCTCAAGAGATTCTTGGCACCAATCCAGTGAATGTGATGAGGCTCGACCATATATTGACTTAACGTGTTCACTGCAAAACATATGTCCGGACGTGAGTTCACTAAGAACATCAGGCCCCCCACGAGTTGACGATACTTTGTAGGATTTCTTAAATCGGGCCCAGTAACACTTCCACACAACTTCTTAAAGTTGAGCTCCATCGGAGTAGTCACAGATTTGCAGTCCACCATCCCAAATATCTCCAGCAGCTCATAATATATTTTCCTTGAGAAAGGAAAATCTCACTTGGCTTTTGCCAAACCTCCAAGCCTAGGAAATATTGCATCAGACCTAGGTCCTTCATCTCGAACTTAGAAGCTAGCTCCCTCTTACATTGATAAATAAGAGGGTTAGTACCTGTCAGGAAGAGATCATCCACATAGAGAACCAAAATGAGAGGCTTGCCATTATCAACCTTAAAATAAAGGTTTGGATCAGCATCACTTCGTGTAAAGCCCAACTTGATCAAGTAGCTATCGATCGTCTCATACCAAGTCCTGGAGGCTTGCTTCAACCCATAAAGGGCTTTCTTCAACTTGCATACATATGTATCTCTATCTCGAACTTCGAACCACAAAGGTTGTTCCACATAGACCTCTTCCTTGATTGAGCCATGTAAGAATGCATACTTGACATCCATCTGATGTGGACTCCATCCTTACGTTGCAACAAGGGCAATGATCGAACGTGTAAAGACCTTAACTTTCAGAATTTAACCATCAATCACAAAATTCATAAGTGTAAAGCCCTTAATTTTCAAAATTAACAATCATTCACAAAATTCATAAGTGTAAAGCCCTTAATTTTCAAAATTAACAATCATTCACAAAATTCTTACTACAGAATTCAGGCTGGGATTTTTGAAGTAGAATATATATCAATTGACTAATTAATATTTACCTAGAACCGTGTTTGAAGATGTTCCTAATCTTCCATGGCTCCAGCTCTCGTTACCAAACCGCCGTTTTCCTCCCAGCCTATCTGAGGTCAACCTCTCTGGTCCCCAGATTCAGAAGACAAGTCTTCTGGCCCCCGTGTCCAAAACTCCAATAACAATCGAGATCACTCCATGACTCTGTTAGAATTCATTGCCCATGTCTCACGCAATTAGAACTCCTCTGGCAGCATCCGGGCCAGTTTTCCCACTCACTACCCATGCCCATCAAGTTTCCCCCTATTCTCCTTTTATACACAAACTCCATTCAATATATTTATTAAAATATTTTCTTTTAATAAATATCTTGGATTTCTAAAATATCTTAGTTTTATTAAAATATTATTATTTAATAAATATCTTGGATTTATTAAAATATTATTATTTAATAAATATATTAGATTTATTAAAATATTATTATTTAATAAATATCTTGGATTTATTAAAATATCATCATTTATTTGCATAAGTCAATGCTTTTAATTTTCTTTGAACAAAGTATTAGTTTATGTTATGATAATGGTAGGTATAACTAATACATTCATTATATTATGGTGAGTTAGGTATTTCCTCAATACTTCAATAATTTCCTCATTACTCTACACTGAGATTTTTCATAATTGATTAGTGCATGTACTAGTGCAGTACACGTGATACATGCATATGTAGCTATCATATGCAGGTTTCATATGCATGCTAATATTTCTATGTTCCATATAATTCGAGTTGGGTCATTACATACACCCCTCCTTCAGAAAACTTCGTCCCAAAGTTAAGTTTTATGTCGTATATCATTAATTATATAAGTGATTAGTATAATCATATAAGGGTGGTGTATCATAGTTGAATTTTCGTTTAATGTGTGAGAACACTTTTAACATTTATGTTTTGATCATTTATTGGTTTACCAATTTAGTAGTCACGTCTTGCCCCAATAGTGTTCCCAAGCTATTCTAGAATCATCCTATCCTCCCTAATCTCTTTCGCTCCCATCCCATTCTTTCTCTACAGGAATATGCCATGGCATCAGTTTTACTGATCCAACCATTCATAGACCTTAGGGTGTAAGCATTGATTACGTCGACCTGATGGACCAACAGGCATCCGGTAGTCATCATCACACGTCTAAGGGAGCGTGACTCCAACAGTCCTCCCATGACTCCAGGTTTTGGAGGATAAACGGTGGGCAACACCTACATCCCTCTTAGTAGGACTAGGGTTAACACCTTATCATGGAATTTCAGTGCATCTCAATTGTTCTTGGAGTTTTGTCCTCACACGGTCGATTTGGTAACGATATCATCTGCGATATAAAACACTTGTTCACAAATTATAACATATGTATCAATATGTTCAAAACAAATTGTTAACCATATAACAATTTCTACACATTCCAAATATGTTGCTATCTACGATATTGATCCTTGAGTTCATATAACATACTTGGTTAAAACACTTGTCCACATATGTATCAATATGTTCAAAACAAATTGTTACCCATATAACAATTTCTACACATTCCAAATATGTTGCTAGCTATGATATTGATCCTTGAGTTCATATAACATACTTGGTTATGTTTATCCAATAGGTCTGTAAATTCATTTTCACCCTGAATAGTCAAGTGCAATCACTCTTTTATTTCAATCTCATCATTTTAGGTTGATATGTAAAATTATAGATACCATATCTATAACATAATTTATATTAGTATCCCAATACCAACAATGTTTAAGCAAAACTTTATTCATATTGGTTTCCATGTACCAACAATGTTTAAGCAATTTAACATATTCTCAGATGTCATAGTACAAAATGACAGTCTTAAGTATCCATCCAAAACAAGGTAAGATTATACAAAAATAAGTTTTTAAATGCTTATAAATATAACCACAGTTATAAATGTCACATAGAATAATCGAACACGGATATACAAATAAGGATGTAGCCACTATTTTCTATACTCTATTAACTGATTAATTCTGATAAAAGTCACAGGTTGAGGCTCTAAATTTAAATGGAGGGATGCTCCATCCTTTGCATATATAGAAACGAAATGAATTGAAACAAGAGCACAAAACACTCATTGTTTAGACGAAGCATGATCTAATTTCTTGATACAGGTTGATTAAGAACTCTAAAACACAAAATACAGATGGATCTAGCCAATCTTTTAATTCTTGTTACTTATTTGTCTTTCAAGTCTAATTATCTTTGATCTGTAATCTAGATCCAAAGAGATAATAATAACATTAACTTCTTTATCATGTTATTTCAGCTCATCTTCAGCCTAAAATCTAGAAGCCAAGGAGTAGGGTTTTGCAGGGTTAATTATTAGAGTTATGCTGGAGATGGAGGAAGAGTTACTTGACTACTCTAAAGATCCCTTAGTGAGAGGTTTATTTTCATAGAAGGAATTTGTCACTATTTTAAAATGCATTATACTTGGTCTACTAAGAGTGTCATGTTCTCAACAAGATGTCAATTGTTGACAAACGTATAATTTCCTTTTTTAATAAGAAATTCACAATTTACAAGATATGCATAGTCACATTATTAGTATGTTACAGTGTTATATTGTCTCTTTACTTGCAAGTTTCACCATTTGGAGTCTTAACTCTAACTAGGATATTACTAGCTTTACCATCATTCCTTAAACCAATGTTTCATTTCTATCATATTGACTCATTTAATCAAAACACATAACACATCACTGGTATACCCTCTCCTTATTCTTCACATTAGTCGTTTTCTCATTAGTCCTTAGGCCTCATCTTATTACCAAATGTATCTTCTTTTCTAACGGTGTATAATTATTATCCTTAATATTTACCTTTAACTAATTTTCCCAGTTTATCACTTGCTATTCTTAACAATTTAGGAGGGTTCACAACTCCTTACAGGTCATTGCTTTGACCCTTACCAATCATGTTGCTCACATCCTTAAGAAAATTCCTATTGATGGAAAACATCCTTTCACTTCCTTATACCAGATATTCCTAATATTCCATGTCTACTTCAATTTGAAAAAGAACACCTTATCAAATTGACTCCGTTTTCTCACCTCTAGTCATCATGGCTTTCTTTTTCATTTAATGCATAAAATCATTACACTTGGAAATGTCGTTACTATTCCCCGACTTGGGTAAGACCCTATAAATAAATTCACTAACGTGGATATCGAATGTAATTTACTTATCATTTTAGGTTTTAAGGCATAACGGGATAGAATTTCCTAATTATACTCCATGACGTCCATAATCCATGGATATGGTTAGTCACTTAAGGAAAATTTTATAATGCGACTCTCCCATTAGAGAGAGAAACTATTATAGATGTTGCCATGCACATAAATTATCCCATAGTTGATCAATTTTATTATAGATTCACTCTTTAATCTAAGGTCATTGACTTCTTATGTTGCTTTGTGAAACTTCCACTCACTCACCTTTGGTGTTATTTTGTCGATTTTAATATTCTAAGTTGATTATGATAACTAACATTTATTATCATCATCAAAAGTTTGCCATTTCGTTCTTTTCCCGTCCTCCCTAGGTACTATATTGAGTATATTATGGTAACAATGGAGATCAAACTTTGAAATTTTCCACTGCTCCCTCTTGGTAACTATATCTTCCTGTTCTAATAGTGTGTTTACTACCTTACAGGGTGGTTTCTTACCATCTTAACATATGTTTCATCCATTTGTCTTCGTTTGATGTGTGTCTTTAGTGAATTATATTTATACTCTCAATTTGCTTACTCATGATTTCTCCCAACATTTATTGAATGGTTAATGTCTTCTTCATCCATCAGTTTACCTCAAGCTTAGCCTTTTATGTGGTTGTAGCTTCACATCTAATGGTCTTGCCATAATGTCCATAGTCATGCTTTCATTACCATTCTTCCTTTCTTCAAGAGTTTAACTTCCTTGGAGCAACTTAGCCAACTAATCTTTATATATGCCTAAATAATTGCCATGAATCATCTTATATGGTGTCATAATGTCCTTAATTCCTTTTTCCTAAACCACATTGTTTTTCTTTCATGAAATTGCTATGTTGCCACATTATTTCGTTCTGGACATCGATATATCCTTACGGTGGTAAATGGCTTAATTTTCTAGTCTTAACAATGACATAATGGTTGAATATCAAATAGTCCAATTTAGTGTATTTTAAACTATAATTTTTTTGTATAATTTCATATCATCAATGGTTATAGTCATTAGCTAGTAATATATATATATATATATATATATATATATATATGGAAAGCTCAACGTTACTTGAAGAATGAAATGTTTCATTTGTATAAAAACAACTAGGATAGTTTCCATTCTAATGTTCAAAAGTTTATAGAAAAAGTTTGATGTCTAAAGTGATGTTTAATGTGCCCATTTTAATATAATAATTTGAATGTACTTCAAACTCTACTTGCATGATATACAAAATCTTAAACTTCATTGTGGAAAAATTTGCAGCTAATATCCACGAGTTATTTCAACTCCTTTGTCGGATGGAATGTAAAGTAAACGTAATGGATTAGGAATCAAGTTGGATTGAGCTCGATATATGTCTTCGACACATACATTAACATTAAATATCTCATTTATTCTAATAAAATGTATCATCCTAGGGTTCATAGCTTTCAAATATCGAAGTATATAAGATTTCATTTTATTCTTTAAAAGCTTTACTTTCTTCCTAAAGTTGAAAAATCCCTTTTCTTATCATTGAATACTACATAACACTGAATACTTTGGGTAAATTATCAAGGGTGACTCGGAGTAATACATCTCGGGTTATATTAGGATTGTTGCTATAATTATGAAAACAAGACGATGATGTCCAAAAATCAACACAAGATCTCGGGAAATAGTTAGAAACAAAGTTATTTCCCATTGCGATCATTCATCCTAGTACCTTCAATCTAGTCTAACTGACCCCTAGATTAAATTTGTATTCTTCAACACTTAATTCTATAAACTGAAGTTCTCCTGAAGACATTTCTACTTGTCTGAAATCATTTTATTTGTAAGCTTCCAATCCACATCTATTTAATGCATATGATAAAATAAAACTATCAGTAGCTCCAAAATAAAATTTTAAGTTTTATTCCATTGATAATACCTGAAGATTCCACAACAATGAGCTGATGCACTGCCTGATGATTGTTGACTACATCATGGGTTCTATGATTGCCTTGATTATTTGATAATGGTTACCACATTCTAACCATAGTCTTGATTCGGGGATTTAATCCATATACAAAACACTCGGCTTGATGTTCATCAGTATCTATATAAGGAACATATTTTACCAACTCCATAAACCTTATCTCATATTCTTCCACTGTTTTATTACTCTGGATTAAACGCGATCTCCTTATCCTAATGCAGGATATTCTATCCTGATGTGTAATAATACCGATCATAATGCATGGGTCTTTTAAACCATAATATCATTTTTTAATTTTTATTTAACCTTTTCTCGTTTTTAAATTTTTGTTCTAAATGCAGTTATTGAAGGAGTTATATTTTCATTATCTTTATACTCTTAATTTTCAATTTATAGCCAGGTATTCATATATTTAATAGCTTTTCTCTTAACAAGTCATATTCTATATAATACCTTTATAATAACCATCAACTCCCCTTTCCTATAGAATCTCTCTAACTATATCCCCATTATATATATATATATATATTTTAATTAATTAATTAATTAATTTTATTTTTTTGATAACGAAAATAATGAAAAATTTCACGGTCCTTGTCAAAACATTTACGAGAATTCATAATTGTTATATATACAAAATAATGTTATTCATAATATATGTCTAAATGATAGAATTAAAAATATTAGTAATTATCAAAATTATGTAAGCCCCTCTCTCTCTATGTATTTCAAAATTAATAAATTAATCGCTTACATCAATAAAGATTGATATATCCAAGTAAAAAAAAAATTTAAACAAACAATGCATCTCACCTAAATATGAATAAAACTAAGCACCTTTTCCCACAATTACACATTAAATAAAAAATGCCTTACCCTTTCCTTATATTGCCTTCATGATTATATTCTTATCAAAATCAATAGATAATTCTCGTATGGTAATAGCATAATGATATGAATAATTAATTAAAATAAATAATCCACCTTATCTTAGTAGCGGTAAAATTGAAAATCGCTAAAATGTATGATGAATTGGCCCCAACTAAACAAAATTGTGTGTGGATTTGTATTGTATACGTGTATGAAAGCTTTATTCTCTCCCATTTTTGCCAAAGTTAGCCTCTTAATTCCCTATGCCTTTTCCTTTCCTTCCAATCTATCGACTTTGTTGTCCTTTTTATCGAATACCCACGTAAGACTTCGTCAATCGAATTTACTGATGCACGGCAGCCACCGGCTGAATTCTTACTCACTAAAGCGTACTTAGACAACAAAACTTCCGACTTCCAGCTGCTAAATAAATGCGGGCTGTAGCCCAGTACAGATGCCCTTACTAGATCGAATCTAGAGACATGCTTAGGCCAGTGAATTATAGACAGAACAACATAAAGAGCCGTCTGAAGTCTGTGCAAGTTCTACGAGTCTAAATGAAAGATTGGAGATCGACAGCTGTAATGTTGCCGACTAAGTTACTCGGTTTTGCGTCATGTTCACAATTGGTCATCGACCCAAGGCTTCTATACCATGTAATGGAAAGTACCGGTATGATCCTTAACTTCACCAAGATTAAGGCGTTCCTGCTCTCCATCGTCATACAGAACATGACAGTTCCCCTACTCATCTGCCTCCAAAACCTCCCCCGAATACCACCGTTTATCCCCATCCCAATAAATGGAGATGGAATCTCCAGGCTTAATTGTATACTCTAGCATGCTGAACTAGAACAACAAACGTTTCTTCAAATTTGAATCGAGTTTATGGCAAAATCCCCCGAATCTTCAAAATCTTAAACCAAGCCGAGAAAGAGGCATGGATTAATGTTCATTCATTGTGTGACTTTCCTGGACTTTGACCTTCACAAAAGTCAACAGGAAAAGGGCACACGATTGGTATAGGAATATATATGGATAAAATGAATGGACACAACGAACGCGTTCTCAGCTTGCTTGACATGACAGAGGAATGGAGGGTTTGAAGATTACTCTAAGCGTAAGGTGTGATTGGAATTTATATTGCTTCCTCCCATAATAGCGCACTGCTTTTGCTATATAATTATCTTGAAAAGCGAAGATCTCTGCGAGGTTTAAATGGAAACAAATCGCATGTTATGTTATGAGACGGTGTTGATCGCTAGTTTTCATTATTAGCCATCTCTGTGTAGTACGACCAGTATTATAGTTTCCGCCTGCGGTTTTCAGTGGTAAGATAACAACATGATTGTAGCAAGTAATTGTTACTATTTCAACAAAATATTACCATTTGAGTTATTAGCACAGTGATTGTTGAACCTACATTGCTGCAAGATGAATTGTGGCACAGGGAAAACCAATAAAACAGTAAAATTCTTATGTGATAAATTGGTATGAAATTCCACATCTACAGTGAAGGCAGTGACGCAATTGGCCATTTCAAAAGATAACGGTGTTAAAATGATGGCAATCACTATTTTGGTGGAATTGGACTTAGTGGACAGAACAACATTTAAGGGTCGGTCTTTTCTTGCAGGGAGCCACCATCACATTCTCAGGCAGCGTATCCGGCTTTTCTTCTATGCCATTTCTTAAGATGAAATCGAAGGGAATGATGAGCCATAGACAGATCCGAGAGCATATCTGTAAAAGTTACACGTTGAAGGTTGTACGCTAGCCTTGTGCATAAAATTACAAATGTGTGATGTGTCTGTTTGGCAAGGTTGTATGTTGGTATGGATTACAATGACTTCATACCTTGTATGATGACTATTGTATGGACTAAATTGAGATTAATATGCACTGAAGTATTGACAGCGAAATTAACAGCCACCAATACCAAGGTTTCTTGCAAAAGTACCCACAGGAAATATTCGCACTGAGCTTTGAGATAGAAGATTTTCTTTGATTATGCTAATTTGGCTATAAGGATATTTAAAGGCAGCGAATATTGAAGAGATCGAGGCAATACAAGCTTGGAATCCATAGAAATGATTTAAAATACCTTAAGATCCACAGAGTCTGAAATTGTGCTCTGATTACCATGTGTAAAGATCTTAACTTTCGGAATTTAACCATCAATGACAAAATTCATAAGTGTAAAGACCTTAATTTTCAAAATTAACAATCATTCACAAAATTCATACTACAGAATTCAGAGTGGGATTTTTGAAGCAGAATATATATCAATTGACTAAGTAATACTTACCTGGAACTGTGTTTGAAGATGTTCTTGATCTGCCATGGCTTCAGTGCCCATTACCAAACCACCGTTTTCCTCCCAGCCTATCTGAGGTCAACCTCTCTGGTTCCCAGATCCTCTCCAGGTGGGGCTTCCTATCTGATATCAGACATTCTCGATGGCTATGGCATTGATGAGGTAGTCGACCCAGTGACTGAGCACATGCATTCCTTAGGGGAGTTCCAGTCGACACTAGTGGCCAGGCGGTTGGTGAGCAGACTCCATGGGTTGTTTTGGCTTGTTGGTTGCGCAAGGGGTCACAAGATTACTAGCATTCTCTGGCAGGAGCTAGTTGGAGGAGGTGGTATGGGTAGGTCACCGGAATGAGTGTTGTATGGAGAGGATGTTCTCCCATTGAGGTATTGGGTGCAAGAGTCACCGAGGATCGACACAACAAAGATGTCCCCTTTAGCAGGTGTGGAGTCAGGCCGCTTGGGTCTGTCAGGGCGGATGGGGAGATATAGCCCACATCATGGAGGGCTCACTATCAGAGTGGCAGATACTTTGGCACATGCGGGATACCGTATGTTACAGGGTGGTACAATAGTAGGCAATGGCACACAAGACTTCACAAAGTTATGTTGTAGGGTCCAGTGTTATGTAGAGGGATGTAGACTGATGCGTACAGACCCAATTTTAGGCCATAACATCCAGTGGTGTGCAGGGCTATGGCGCGAGGAGTAGTGGCCTGTAGAGGAGCATGGAGATGCATGGTGGTGTGTTGTAGCATGTTGGTTTACACTGTGGAGTAGGAGGAGTGACTCACATCACATTGAGTACCTGCGGGGATTGTCAGGTACTGTGACACCGATAGAATACTAGATGATACATAATGGGACAACAGTAGCAGGGGGTATCCAACGGTGTACAGGGGTAGGGTGCAATGTATAGTGGCATGCTGGGGAGTACAGGGATGCTCAGTGGTTTGCAGTGGTGTATGGTGCTGCACAACGAGGTCTTGGAGTGTTGCCTCCAGGGAGACTTATGGACGGAGACACCTGGCATACCTTTGGGTGTAGTTCACCCAGGATCGACGGGGACACAGATGAGCGATACTCGATGGTATCCATGGGGACTCACACGCCTTGTAATATTCCTAAGGGAAATATACAATGATAAACAAAGCATACATAACATAATTACACACAAAATTTGCACACAGATCAGACACCAAGTATTGAGCCAAAAACTGCGCTGCTCTAAGCCATTTTATTATAAAATAATGGGGTTACAATTTGGTGTTTGGAAAGTATGCACCTGGGCTTGCTCAAGGCAAGCTAGCAAAGCCCAATTGATGGAAGCAAATCCTCAACTGCTGGTGGTTGATCTCTCTATGGCTTTGCGTTGATTTGCCCAGTAAACTGCACTCCTGGCTGCAAGAAATGGCTTCTAGGGCCTCCTCTGGTGCTCATAAAATTCCGGAAAATTAACCCTGGGCTCTCCTCTAATAACCCACAAAAATCGACGAAGGAAGGAATTGGGCAAATGTTGACCTCGAAATTTCGGCCCAATTTCCCCCAGCTCCTCTAGCTGTTGGGTATTTTGACCCACTTGTAAATGCTGATGCTAAAGGTCCCCAAAATGGCTGACAAATTCAACAAAACTCCCTTTCGGAATTTCCTCACAAGCTCAGCCCCAAATTCCTCCTCCTTGTGTCCCACGTGTGGCACGAAGTCGGACTGCGCAAGCCCACGCAGTCTTTGCTGAAGCTGCTCCAAAATTATGCTGAAATGCCCTCGGATCGATCTGAAGTTGATGGATACTCCCTCCTAGGGTTGGCACTCGTGTTCCAACGAAGCAAGGGTGAGATTCTCGCTTGAAAATCTCTTGTGCTCAACAACACATGCAAACTTGGCCTCCAGCTCAAGCGTGCTAGTGAAGGTGAGTGTTCGAGTGATCAAAGATGACCAAAATGAGTGCCTCCTATTTTGTCATTTTGCCTCTAAATTTTCGAAGTGGGGCCCAACCATCGAATCCTCTATCCTTTTCCCTCTAAGAGTGCATATTTCCAAGGGGGGCGTATTTCCTTCCTTGGAGCGGTCCCCACCACCCACCATCTATTTGATTTTTCCCCTTTTTCCTAAGTATGGGCCCTTGCCTTAGCTTCAAAACTCAAGTGGGGTCCCGCAACCCACTTTTCGTAAGTAAAAGTGCAAAGTATGACAAAATTGATATTCCCTCCTTAGCATATGTGGGAATATTACATGCCTGTCCCTCTTCTACATCATTTACAGGCACAAACGATTTGCTTGTTGTCCTTTGACACTCTGGGCACGAGCAGCGAGCGGCGAGGAGCTCACCTAAGATATTTGGATGAGACTCAACACATTAGGGGAGGGACTTCTTGTTGATTTTTATAGCATTGGAAAGTGTTCCAAGTCTCAAATTTTGTGAGGGGGCTTGGACATCAGTATTCCAAAGAACCCAGAAACCGTTTGTGGAAATTCCACTCGGTTCGTGTTTTATTAAAATAATTAATTATTTTAATGAGGACCCTAAGTCTAAACTTAGGGAAATTAAATAATTAAAGGGTATTAATAAAACATAGTGAGAATCTTTTAAAGAACGAAGATCAAGTCATGTTTTAATCTTAGCCATTGTTTGGAGATCTAATCTAGGCCGTTGATTCGTCAACGAGAAGATTATAAGAGAAGGCTTGAGGGTCATTTGGAAAGTAAGCCGGGCACACACTCAATTCCCAAAGGAAATCGATTATGAAGGAATAGAATTCGATTTCAGAGGGAGAGTTGCAGAGGCAGAAGAAGGAAGGGGAAGTCAGCAGGGACAGAGAAAGGCAAGAGGAGGACGCAGAGGGCCACAAAGGACAACGTTGAGCAACAACACTGAGTGCCCATGCAGAGTGACGCAGTTCAACATAGGGACTGCGCTGAAGATCATGCAGAGTGATGCAGAGGAGGCTAGGGAGTCTTCCGGGTGTCAGAAATTCTCCAAGAGGATTCGAAGAATTTATCTCAGGTGTATTATAAAAAAAATTGCTCTTCTACTTATTGTAAAAGATTTTCATTGCTGAAGAATAATACAAACCCTCATCTGCTGCACTGATTTTCCCGCATTGGGTTTTTCCGGGGACAATTGTCCAAAAATAACTGTGTACATGTGATTGTTTCGATTGCGTTGTATGTGTTCTGTTCTATTCTTTGCTTATGGTTAAGTGATTACTGTAGTTGTATTTATTTCAAAATTGTTGAATTCCGAAGATGTTCTATGCTTAGATGCAAATACACTTTCTACTTCTAGGGCTCAATAAAAGTAAGATGCAGATAGAACATACCGATAGATCGATGGAAGACAAGCCAATAAAAAACAGAGATAAAGAATGGTGGTGTTACAGCGATCAGCAGGATGCTTCAACCAACAAAGACTTCATAAGGTCAACCACCCACATATGTCACACAACCCCAAGACAACCCAGACAAGAGTACTCCATAAAGACGCAGCACCAAGAACACAGCTCCATCACCATCAAGAGAGAAGAAAAAATGCTTTCACACATTGTGTGTGTAATGAACTCCAAGTCTCTCCAATATTTAGGCATCCTTGGGGGTGTGTGACACATCTCTTATGCATGTGGGATAAAACAGGCCAACCTCGCACATGTGGTATAAATTCGAAATACATGTTCTGCTCATCCGATCAAGATGATCTTTAGATCGATCTTGCACCTCTCCGAAAGAGGAACCCAATGAAAATATTGGCATCATCATCTGAGCATCACATCATGGAGTTTGGACCTAGTTGTCCAAAATTAACACTCCCTCTCAACTAGGGAGAACTCCATCCACCAGTGCCATCTAAACATCGTGCATCATCCCGCCGTAAGTTGCTTTGTTGGCTTCTTTATTTTAGAACAGAAGTGGTTCAGTCACTAAGACATCATTCCCGGCTGACAGATTCAGCCCAGAGGTCCGAAACCTCTATAGAACTCACAAAGAGTCTCATACCAACCCGAAGTTGGTTTACCTGACCCGAAGTCAGTTGGAGGTCCGAAACCTCACTAGGACTCAAGAGAGTCATATACTAACCCGAAGTTAGTTTCACTGACCCGAAGTCAGTTGGAGTTTCGAAACCTCACTATACTTGATCCTAGATCAAGTGGTTGGACCGTGCCATCCTAGACATAGAGAGTACGACAATCTCCGATGTGTCCATCGGTCTTGCTATGGTCTCTTTTCACATCACCTCATTGGCCAAATGAGAGGTACTTCCCATGAGTCCGAAACTCCATGGGTAGGATGCATACGGGGCATAGATATATCCATGGAGTGTCATACTCCCGGCAGTGTATCTCAACCCATGGTCTATCGTGCCTCAGAGATATCTCAAGAGTTTCATGGCACCAACTCAGTGAATGTTATGAGGATCAACCATGTGTTGACTCAAAGTGTTCACTGCACAACATACGTCCGGATGGATGTTCCCTAAGAACATCAGGGCCCTTACGAGTTAACGATACTCAGTAGGATTTGCTAGCACGGGCCCAGCAGCGCTGCCACTCAACTTCTTAAAGTTGAGCTTCATTGGTGTCGACATGGACTTACAGTCCACCTTATCAAATATTTCTAGAAGCTTCACAATGTATTTTCCTTGAGAAAGGAAAAGTCTTGCCAGGTCTCTGCCAGACCTCCAGGCCTAGGAAGTAGTGTATCAGTCCTAGGTCCTTCATTTCGAATTCAGCTGCGAGCTCCCTCTTGCACTGATGAATGAGAGGGTCAGCACTTGTCACGAAGAGGTCATCCACATACAACACCAGAATGAGAGGTTTCTCTCTATCAACCTTGAAGTAAGGGTTCGGATCAACATTACTACGAGTGAAGCCCAAGTGCATCAAGTAGCTATCTATCCTCTCGTAGCAAGCCCTGGGGGCTAGCCAACCTGCAAACATGGGTGTCTCGATCCTGGACTTCGAATCCCAGAGGTTGCTCTTCCTACACCTCTTCCTTTATTGCACCATGCCAAAAGGCGGTCTTCACATCCATCTGATGAAGATTCCGTCCTTGCATAGCAGTAAGGGTAATAATAGATTATAGGTGCAATAATAATCAATGCCTTCCTAGAGAAGTCTCAGGAAACACATTTTCCCATAAGATCCATGCTTGATCTTATATCGAGGTGACAACAGCTTTGTCCTGTGGTCTAGGGACCATATCCCAGACATCACTCTCACATCCTTGCAGACTTGATGCATTACAACTTCGTCAAATGATCCAGGCTCATATTGTACTCATGGCAACTAGATACCTTTGGTATTTATATGGCTTCTTGTTTGAAGCCATATGTCTTTGAGCCATGAGGGTCTTCTTTCTTTCAGCGATGATATTAGCCCAGGAGCATATACGGTTGTAGTATCCCTCTTAATGCTAGCTTCTCTTGTGAGAGAAGACATCTTTTTTAAATGAGGGCATCCCAGACACCAACTCGAAAAGGATTTTTGTACTCAGGGGCCTGAATCTTATTCTCCCATGGTCAAAGCCATCTAAGACTCATAGCCATATACTGTCATATAGCTGTCATGCATCTTGGCATGTATCATATACAATATTTGTTCAAAACTTCATAGGCTTTGCTGACCATGGTTCAAGACTCCAACAATGTGACTGAAGGCTGCAAAAACTTCTCAGTTCACACTTTCAAGTTTATCATTACGCTCCAATGTGAGACTGATATAGTCACAAGCTTACTGCTACTATGAATTTCGTAAACATAGGTGTCTGTCTATGTCACTGTCATAATGACAGTGACATAGAATCACAGATTACTTTCTTAGCTCCTCAAATTTGCGACTACAGAAATACACTATGAACTGTCATCATTGTCATATTGCTGATTACGATGTTGCCATAATTTTATCATACCCATCACTATTCTTCATCATTGTCATACTGCCATACAGTACTGAAGATTTCAAACTTCATGGTTATACATATTCTGCCATATGTCACTCTTCAGGTTAGGGCACCCACAGGTTTTGTTACAGCCCTAAACACTCCAACAACTACCTAGAAGACTGCGGCTTTTCCTCCACAAGATGTCACTCGGTTTCTGCTTTGAAAAGTATAGGGTTGCGGCCAAGAGTTCATTCAGAGATTAGTGTTGCTGCATACCCAGCTGCTCACAAAAATCCTTGCATACTTTCACTTCAATACATCTGCCTTCTTACAATACATTTCCAAAGTACTGTACTTAAGTCTCAAATATCAATCCAACAATTCTGCCTTCACATAATGATTATGCTACTCCAACGTCACTGATCATAGGTTTCGAATTCACCCTTTTATCCACGCATTTAAAACCAGCTCTGATACCATGTTGAATCCTGAAGATGTTTTATGCTTAGATGCAAATACACTTTCTACTTCTAGGGCTCAGTAAAAGTAAGATGCAGATAGAACATATCGATAGATCGATGGAAGACAAGCCAATAAAAAACAGAGATAAAGAATGGTGGTGTTACATCGATCAGCAGGATGCTTCAACCAGCAAAGACTTCATAAGGTCAGCCACCCACATATGTCACACAACCCCAAGACAACCCAGACAAGAATACTCCACAAAGACGCAGCACCAAGAACGCAACTCCATCACCATCAAGAGGGAAGAAAAAATGCCTTCACACATTGTGTGTGTAATGAACTCCAAGTCTCTCCAATATTTAGGCATCCTTGGGGGTGTGTGACACATCTCTTATGCATGTGGGATAAAACACGCTGACCTTGCACGTGGTATAAATTCGAAAGACATGTTCTGCTCATCCGATCAAGATGATCTTTAGATCGATCTTGCACCTCTCCGAAAGAGGAAACCAATGAAAATATTGGCATCGTCATCTGAGCATCACATCATGGAGTTTGGACCTAGTTGTCCAAAATTAACAAAAAATTACTGAAATAAATTCGTAAATAACTTATCTTAAATAAGTAGGCGAAATAAATCTATCACTACAGTAGTATTTCAGATTTGAAATTTTCACACTTCTCAGCGGTGGCATTGGGTCGGCGCGCGAGTTGACAACCATAGTTTGGGGGATGAGGTGATCATCAGTAGGGTTGGCATATCGTTCATCACTGAGCCTATGCTTGGCGAGCTGGTCATGAGGGAGACATGTGTCACTCTTTCCACAGGGCATGTAAGGACCATGCATGAGCAGAGGATACCGTGTACGACCGAGGCAGTTTTCCAATATGTGTCCTGGCTCCAAACATTGTATTGGCATATTATCAAGAGGGCGGATGGCAGACCTAGTGGTGATGGTTGGCAGGGGCAAGATGGATCCACATACACGAAGTTGATTGCGAGTATCGGATACCCATCTATTGGCTGGATTCAGGGGGGCAATTATTTGGCACATGTGGTTTCCAGTGGTCATCAGTACTACGCAGTGGCAGGCACAGGGTAGTTTAGCATGCATCAAATTAGTTCATGATATATGGAGCCTATGTATTGATTACATGCAGGGACTAGAGACGAGGCACGGATGGATTCCAATAGTTGTCAGATCTATGCCGCAACAGGTCTGGCTATGGGATCCAAGGATTCAGTTGGTTGATAGATCACTCTGTCTCATGATGAGCGGAGTCATGGCAAAGAGTGATCTAGTTCACTCTTGGGTTGAGACATGGGGGTTTATGGAGGCCATCATCGTATGGCGAGGTGGGTTTTCCCTGTTGTTACACAGGTTCGGGGTTAGCTTTGGATGGGTAGGCTTTGGCATCATGGAGATGCCTGGGCAGGATGTATTTGGCCTTTATTTGTTTTTCACCATCAGGTTCCAGGAGAGGAGGATATGGTATGTGCACAATGGGCAGTCAATTGTAATCAGAGTGGCGCAGCATCAACATGGTGGCATCTTTTTGAGATTAGCATGGGACCCTAGTATTGAGGGATTCGTTTATGATAGGATGGTGCACGAATTCAGGGTGACTCAGTGGCACATTTGGGACCCCAGTATTGTTTGCAATGATAGTTTGGGTCAACAGAGAGAGGGAGCGCTTATTCGAGCATTGCTTGTGGACAAACAATTTTTGGTGGGGAGGACTGTAATATCCTCAATTTTGTGAGCATGGGAGTCACTAAGGAATTTTGCCCAATTTTAGTAATATTAATTAAAAGGAACAAATATTATGAGAGAATGTGGTTAGTATTTATTTATTGGAGAATAGCGGGAAAATATTATTTTATTAAATGGTGGCAAAAGTAACTTAGTGGAAAATGACCCCCACCAATAAAATAATATTAAAAAAGGAGTCTAGAGGCATGAAGAGAAATTATAAAAGGAGGATGGACTCATTTTGTGGATTATCTTTTGGCCATTACACTTCATATTTTATCTTCTCTTGAACTTGTTTTTCACAATGGTCAGAGTGTTGTTTAGCACCAAGAACTCCAAGAGGAATTCCACCCTCATTTCAGAGAACTTCAAGTGTCTCCCTAGTGAGGCAATTTGGGGAGCTCAATTAAAAGCTTCCATTTGACATCATTGCAAGATTTTATTCAGTAGTGTGTTTTTCTTGGGTGCAAAGGTATTTTGTAGAGCACATTGTGGGAGCAAGCATGGGTTAGAGGCTTCGAGATTTTCCAGGGAATTTTCTTATTATTAGACTGGAGTTTGGACAACAATTTGTTGAGCTGGATTGGAGGCTATTACTTGGGTTGATTTTTCTTTCTTTTGGCAAGGGCGCACACGCTATTGACCAAGTGCTACGCAGGGGTTTAGAGAAGTGGAGTCGAGAGAGACAAGGGTTGGAGATAGGAGGTATTTCTAAGTGGAGAATTTAGTCAGAGCTAGGAGAAATTTCCCGTGGTAGATTTGGGCATAATTCAATAGTATCAAAATTGTGGGGCGTTTTTTGGCTAGTTTGGGCAATTCACACTTGTTGGGGGTCGCGGGTTATCGGTGGATTCAGCCCAAACCCTTTCTGGGTTTATTGAGAGGAGTCTCTGGCTGATTTTTCAAAATTTTCCGGGCGATATTCGGACTTGAAATCCTCATTCTTATAGCAGGGTGTATTACTGATTAAATGGTAAATTTGCATCTCTTTGTGGGTTCAGTTTTATCTTGGAGTTGGGCCAAACCCTTTTTGGGTATTTTTGGGTATGAGTGTTGAGATTTCGTGTATTTGGGGTAGCATCAGTTGTGCTCTAGCTCCCAAACTTTGTGGAGGGACTAAAGTTCACCTGATCTACAAGACCCATAAATGGATTTGGGAAATTTCATCTGGTTTAGGAGATATTAAATTAATTAATTATTTTAAGTATATTTCCTAAGTTAAAACTTAGGGAACTTAAATAAATAAAGTGAACTTAATTAAACATGTGATGAAATTGTCTTAAGTCACACGGATCAAGCTTTCTTTTAATCTTAGCCATTGATTCAGGATATGATCATGGCCATTGATTTGTTAACGAGAAAAGTATAAAGGAAAGGCTTGGGGTTATTTGTAAGCACACAGAGTGGCAGAGCACTGAAGCTAAGCTGAGATTCTAGGGCAGGGTTTGCTAAGAATACTCAGAAGTGTTTCAGTTGCAGAGAGGGGAATTTAAGACCAAGGGGATGATCTGATCCCAGGGTCTAGAATACACAAGGGGCAGAGAAGAGATCAACTCAAGGATAGTGCAGAGGAGTGCAGTAGTAACAAAGACAACGTAATTTTCAGGAGACCCTTCAGGGGTTATGCAGAGACCCTTAGGGGCAGCGTAGTGATTGCGTCACCCATTCTGGGGTAATGCAATCCCTTCTGGAGCAGCGCTGAGGGTTTGGAGGCCATCCAAGGCTGACACAGAGGCTTTCAGGGGCTTCAGAGGCTGACACAGAGCATTTCAGGACAACACTGGTGTTTCTAGGCCCTAATCTTGGCTAAGTTCTGTAAATCCCGCTTGAGGGTGTGGATTAGTCATTATTTTGGCCCTAGATCAGCGAGTGAGCTGTAGACCTAGCATTATCTCTGTTGGGTTTTCTAGATCTGAAACCTAGATTTGTATATTCAGAAATATTCTTAATAATATAACCCTCTAGCAGCCAGAGACCGGTTTTCCCACCTTGGGGTTTTTCTGGGCACTATTTGTCCAGAAATAACTGTGTCACTTTGTCAATATGTGCATGTGCTTATTCTAGATCTGAATTGGTAGAGATCTGTTATGTGTTTTGCTTCGATGTTAACTTGAATTTATTCAGTTGATAACTTATCTAAGTAGGAGGAGCTTAACCGTATTAGCAGTGATGATTTCTGCATAAGATATAAGATTCAGAAATTTCTACATGGTACCAGAGCAATTGCAGATCTGAAGGGACAATGCAGTTGACAGGAAGGGAGTGTCTGGCATGAACCAAAGGTGCTGGCATCCAGACTAGAGGAGGATCTTGCCTGTGTGTCAAGCACCGCTCCTCTAGATGTTTGGTATATTGACAGTGGAGCATCTACTCATATGATGGGGGTTCGAGAATGTTTTTCGAGCTATCAAGAGCAGATGAATTTCCAAATAACTATGGCAAATAAGGCAAAATGTACCCCCATCGGGAGAGGTATCGTAACTTTTCAGACGGAGTCTGGCCACAATGTTCGAGCCACGAATGTTCTGCATGTACCAGGGTTGGGGATGAACTTACTCTCGGTGTTTCAACTTCAGAACAAGGGCTATGACGTATACTTCATTTAAGATAAAGTATATGTCAAACATCCTAACTGGAGCAAAAAGGCACAAATCGGAGTAAGGAGTCACAAGATGTATAAGCTCTAGCTTGAATCTCCGGTTGCCCTGATCAACAGTACAGACGACAAAGATCTGAATGAGTTATGGCACAGAAGGATGGGACATGTACATCATGGAGCCTTGGGGATTCTCAAAAATACTGTCATAGGGGCTCGTGAACTCAGCACAAAGAATGACGATGTTTACAGAGGATGCATACTAGGGAAGTACTCTAAGGCAACATTTCCAAGAAGTAGCAGCAGAGCCAAAGGTGTATTAGAGTTAATACACTCTGACATTTGCGGTCCGATGTCGACAACAACTCTCAGTGGAGCAAAATATTTTGCTACCTTCATTGATGATTATTCCAGGAAAACTTGGATCTATTTTCTGAAGATGAAAGATGAAGTCTTTAATCGGTTTAAAGATTTCAAAGCATTGGTGGAGAACTCTACAGGAAAGAAGATCAAGAAGCTAAGGTCAGATAACGGTGGAGAATATATCGATAAAGACTTCACAAATTTCTGTGCATAGGAAGGCATCAAGAGAGAGTGGACAACTCCTTACAATCCAGAACAAATTGGAGTTGCAGAACAGAAGAATTGGACCATAATAGAAGCTGCAAGGGCAATGTTGTACGACCAGGAAATGCCAAAATTCTTATGGGCAGAGGCCTGCAACACAACAGTCTATATTCAGAACAGAGTTCCAAATAGGGCCTTGGGGAAGATGACTCCCAAAAGTGTTTTCGCGGGCAGCAAGCCAGAAGTGAGCCACATCAGGATATTCGGGAGCATAGCATATTGCCAGGTTCCAGAGGAAAAGAGGAAGAAATTGGATCAAAATACAGAAAAGGGTTTTCTGATGGGCTATAGTGAGAATGCAAAGGCATACCATGTCTATATTCCAAAGAGTAGGAAAGTCGTTGTAAGAAGGGATGTAAAATTCCCGGAGGAGAAAGCCTTTAGGAAATCTCGAGAGATGGCCACAAATACGCAGATTGAGGAAGATCCACTGGTACAGCCTCAACGATGTCTGGAGGAGAGGTGCAGTGCCTCTCCAAGGCACAATTGTTTTGAGGGAAGCTCCTCCAACGAAGAACAGGAGGAAGAACAGGTGAGACCACCCACCACTGATGGGAGATCGAACAGAGAACTCCAACAGATTCTTAGAGATGCAAAAAGATTTGTTGGAACACCTAGAGAAGGGAAGAGGATAAGGAAACAACCTGATAGATATCAGGTGCTGGTAGCTTAGGTTGGAGAGCCCTCTACCTTTCGGGAAGCAACTCAGCATCAGGTATGGGTAGATGCCATGGTAGAGGAGTATAGCTCCATCATGACAAATGATGTATGGGAAGTAGTCCCTAACTGCAGGACAGATCTGTTGTAGGATCTAGGTGGATCTACAAGATCAAATATGCTGCAGATGGCAGCATAGAGAAATTCAAAGCAAGATTTGTAGCAAAGGGGTATGCCCAGAAAGAAGGCATTGACTATGAAGAAACCTTTGCTCCAGTAGCACGATACACTTCTATCAGATCCATCATCTCTTTGGCAGCGCAGATGGGATGGGAGATTCACCAGATGGATGTCAAGACTGTGTTCTTGAACGATGTGATAGAGGAGGAAGTGTACATAGAGTAGCTAGAGGGCTTCGAGACACATGAGTAGAAGACTCATGTTTGCAGACTTAAGAAAGCCTTGTATGGCTTGAAACAAGCCCTCAGGGCATGGTATGGTCGGATTAATGGCTACTTGTAGAAGATGGGGTTCGTCAAGAGTGACGCAGATCCCAACTTGTACTACTTAAGAGTAGAGATGAGCCACTTATTCTTGTTTTGTATGTGGATGACTTGTTTTTGACTGGGTCATCCAAGCTCATCAAGGACTGCAAGGAGAATCAGGCAATAGAATTCGACATGAAGGACTTGGGATGGATCAACGTTGCACGAAGCGGGGACGTTTTTTGGAAGCGGGGACGCGGAAGCGTCATTTCCAAAAAATCTAGGAAGCGAAGCGTCTCGGAAGCGTCTACTATATATATATTTTTTTATTTTTATTTTTTTGCATTTATATTAAAAAAAATATCCAAAATACCAAATTAATTGTAGAAGATATGGAAGCATGCATATTTGTACATAAATCAAGATAGATATGACATCCATTGTACATTAATGATTAATTATTTGAGCATCAACCATTTAGATGCATCAACCATCTATAATCTAGATTTTTCTCCTCTTGTCTAGCCTTTGCCTCTACCTCGATTATCTAGGGACATTAGTCAAAATTGCCCAATTTTGATCAAACCCTAATGCAAGCCTTAAAATATGGTAGAAAGAAGTTAACATGCTTGATCGATTATTTTGACTTGATTGAAATCTAATTTTTTTGCTAACGACATGACAAAGGAGTTCAACAATTAACACCACCAACACTAGGGTACATATAGGGCTTGGTGCTCTTGATTAAATGCTAATCACATACCCTCATACATGATATAATCTAATGACATGCCACCATACCATTGATCCTGAATTCCTGAAAACTATTAAGCCTGCTGAATTTCGAATAGGATATGAAATTCTATTTTCTCCATATGAAGTCCGATTAGGCTGGAACCTCTCTCAAACATCCTGAGTCATTTCATGGTAATGTTAAAAATTTAAGTAAAAGGATGTTACTTTAAGAATTTAACATTACCATGAGGGAGCATCTAAGAAACATCTAAGGAGGTAAAAGAGAGCTTATATTTTTTTCATCCTATCCCTAACTCAGCACTAACTCACCTACTAACCCAACCAAAGACAAAAAAAAAAATAAAAAAAAATCGTTTTCCTGACCTACATTAGTCGGATCGGTACGGCGTTGTATGGAACCGTTGGCGATCCGTACAGGAATCGCGGCGCTTCCGTTTGGCGATCCGCGGATCCGCTGTACGGAAACGCGGATCCGAACGTACGGATCCAGATTTTCCAGGAATCGCAAAATTTTTTGCGAACTGCGTTTCCGAAATTCGGATCCGCGGTTTGGGGTGCGGATCTTGTACGGATCCGTACGGGACGCATTTCGGGGCTTGGAGCCAGGGGGGGGGGACGTTTCCTGCAACATTGGGATGGATGCACTATTTTCTTGGGTTAGAAGTTTGGCAGCAGGAAGGGGAAGTCTTTCTAGGACAAGGAAGATACATGACAGAGATTCTAAAAAGATTTCGGATGGAAGACTGTAGACCCATGGCCACGCCAATGATCACTAATTGGAAGAAGATAGACACATCAGAGGATAATGAGGTTGATCCCACATTGTACAGACAGCTCATCGGGTCATTAATGTATCTGGTCAACACGAGACCAGATATTTGTTATGCAGTGAATACCCTCAATCAGTTCATGGTCGAACCAAGGAGGGCTCACCGGGTAGCAACCAAACATATTCTCAGATACTTGAGAGGGACAGTCGAGTATGGACTAAAGCACACCAAGGGAAATGAAATCCAGTTGAGTGGGTTCACAGATGTAGACTGGGCTGGAAGCACAGTAGATTGGAAAGGTACCAGTGGGTACTGTTTTAGTCTCGGATCAGGAATGATCTCCTGGTGCAGCAAGAAACAGAAGTCTGTAGCACTGAGCTCAATCGAGGCAGAGTAAATGGCAGCAAGCACGGCTTTGTGTGAGGCCATATGGCTCTGCAAATTAATCTTGAACTTACTCAAGAAACGAATAGAGCCGACCAAAATCATGTGTGATAATCAGAGTTGCATCAAGCTCTCTGAAAATCCTATGTTTCATGACCAGTGGAAGCACATTGACATTCGATGTCACTTTATTTGGGACTATGTTCAGAAGGGAGCAGTACAGTTGTGATACACCCCTACAGGTGAACAAGTGGCAGATATCCTCACAAAGGTTCTGAGTAAGGTCAAGTTCACTTACTTCAGAGAGTAGATGGGGATGGTCAAGAACCCCTTCCACTAGAGGAAAGGGTGGTCTTCAGAAGAAGAGGGAGCTGTAGTGCAGAGTTGAGTGGTAGGAGGCCAAGCCTCAGCAGCACAGAACCAATGCCCAAAATCATGTAATGCATAGTGTGATGTATTGCTAGAGCACACCCTTGATGCTAAGAGGGAGTGTTGAGATTTTGTGTATTTGGGGTAGCATCAGTTGTGCTCTAACTCCCAAACTTTGTGGAGGGACTAAAGTTCACCTGATCTACAAGACCCAGAAATGGATTTGGGAAATTTCATCTGGTTTGGGAGATATTAAATTAATTAGTTATTTTAAGTATATTTCCTAAGTTAAAACTTAGGGAACTTAAATAATTAAAGTGAATTTAATTAAACATGTGATGAAATTGTCTTAAGTCACACAGATCAAGTTTTCTTTTAATCTTAGCCATTGGTTCAAGATCTGATCATGGCCGTTGATTTGTCAACGAGAAAAGTATAAAGGAAAGGCTTGGGGTCATTTGTAAGCACATAGAGTGACAGAGCACTGAAGCTAAGCTGAGATTCTAGGGCAAGGTTTGCTAAGAATACTCAGAGTGTTTCAGTTGCAGAGAGGGGGATTTAGACCAAGGGGATGATCTGATCCCAGGGTCTAGAATACACAAGAGGCAGAGAAGAGATCAGCTCAAGGACAGCGTAGAGGAATGCAACAGTAACAATAGCAGCAAAGACAGCGTAATTTTCAGGAGACCCTTCAGGGGTTACGCAGAGACCCTTAGGGGCAGCGTAGTGACTGCGTCACCCATTCTGGGGTAACGCAGTCCCTTCTGGAGCAACAATGTAGGTTTGGAGGGGCTGTCCATGTCACGCAGGCTTTCTGTGGGCTTCGTAGGCCTACTACTTAATATCAGACACACAACGGTGTTTCTAGGCCCTAATCTTGGCTGAGTTCTGTAAATCCCGCTTGAGGGTGTGGATTAGTCATTATTTTGGCCCTAGATCAGCAAGTGAGCTGTAGACCTAGCATTATCTCTGTTGGGTTTTCCAGATCTGAAACCTAGATTTGTATATTCAGAAATATTCTTAATAATATAACCCTCTAGCAGCGAGAGACCGGTTTTCCCACCTTGGGTTTTTCTGGGCACTATTTGTCCATAAATAACTGTGTCACTTTGTCAATATGTGCATGTGCTTATTCTAGATCTGAATTGGTAGAGATCTGTTATGTGTTTTGCTTCGATGTTAACTTGAATTTATTCAGTTGATAACTTATCTAAGTAGGAGGAGCTTAACCGTATTAGCAGTGATGATTTCTGCATAAGATATAAGATTTAGAAATTTCTACAATGAGGTGTGGAGCCTGTGGCTACAATTTCAGGGAGATCCAGGCATTCTTTAGAGCAAAATCTTCAGTCCCATTCTAGCAGCAACAACTGTAATTTCTTGGATAGTGCGCAATACCAGTTTGGGCCAGTATTCCTCCGGATCAGAGTTGTCTCACCTGGGTTTTGTATAGCTTGCAGTAGCAAGTTCGGGGTCCATTTTCCTTACTCATTTGTACTCCATTTTGTTCAAAAATAAATAAAATGGCTTAGAATTTTGGTACACTTCCTCTTGTGTTTTGATTTTCTGTGTATGTTGAATTTCCTAGTTGTTGTTATGGTGCATGTTTCTGTTATTCACTTAATATTCTCGTTAGGAATATTACACAAGCCTATTTATTTCAAACGTTGTTCCTCAAATGAACAAATTGCAGACATTCATCAAAGTGCTTGGAAGATTAAAGTTCGAAAATTTCAAAATGATGGTTGTTCTCACAAACTCCCCTTCGGCTTAAGGGGGGGAATGCTGGACACATAATCCTTCGGGTATTTTGTTCCTAAATAAGTTGTAAATAATTAGGAGAAGTAGGAGCATATGAAGATGAAGGGATTCTTGGAAGATGAAACGGGGAGTCACCTCATTTTATAAATATGATTTCACATTAATAGAATTCATATTGTGGAGTTACTCATCCTAGTCTGACATGTGTAAAATTATTGGTGTTCATCCATGTGCAGGCAAAGCTTTCTGTTGAAGTAATGCATTGCTATCAGAGAAAAGTTGGTTAGTCTTGAGCATGAAAGTCATGATTGGAATTGACTTGATTGTTGGAAACTGAACTTGAATGAATGATATCCCTTATGAACCAATTTAGATCATATTCATGAACAAAGATAATGTTTTTAGAGTCTAGACTTCATGGTTGGCGAATTCTATGAAGCAGCTCAGCATAAAAAACTCAAGGGAATTGTTGGTTTGACATACTTGATGTTCTTATAGCGTTCAAGGAACCTGTTGTCTTATTATAGTCAGGGCAAGGAGTATCATGCCAATTACGATTCGACAACTGTATGGACTTTAATACGCCACCCCACTGACTCTTGGATAAACACACCAAGAGTAAATTGCCTTTTTCATCCGTTAAATACCCTTGAGAAAACAAAATCCCTATTTCTCCTATAATGTAAGCGAATAATTCCCATGGTCATTTCTGATGAGCAAAAATAGTGTAATATCCCAATTTGGGATTAACAGTAAGAAAAGTGAAAATAGACTAAAAACTATGGCAACAGAAAATACATCATCAAAACGTGTAAATTGGAGCAAAAAACCACTGCTGAGCCATTTTATTAAATTGAATGGAATGAGTGCAATAATGGTGCTGGAAAGCTTGCACTTGGTCCTGCTCAAAGCAGGCTGAAGCACAACTCAAACCCAAGATAAATCTCCTTCTGGAAGTGGCTCTGCGTGGCTCTGTCTCTGCGTTGCTTAATGCAGAAATGCTGCTGCTTCTCCATTGAATCTGCTGTTAGGGCCTGGAATAATGCTTAGAAAATTCCGGGCTTTTAACCATGGTCTTTGCTTAAGAAACCCACAATAACCCACAAAGGATTTTGCCAAATATTGACTTCGAAATTTCTGCCTAATTTTTCCCTAGCTCCTCTAGCTGCTGGTTGAGTTGGGATCCTGGTTTGCCCTCTTAATTCTACCCAGAAAATTCTGCCAAATAAATCTTGGTCTCTCAATAAACCCAGAAAAGGTTTGTCCTAGTTTTGAATTCGGAAATTGGCCCTCTTGGGCTTGGCACAATGAACTGCTGGGGGAAATCGAACCGCTGGAAGAATTTGCTCGGAAATGCCTCTGGAATGCTGCAATAAACCCTGGTAGGAGGTGGCTAGCCTTCCCTCCAAATCTCCTGATGAGAATTCCCTTCTCTCCAACCTCCCGACTCAAACTCCTCATTACACTGCGTCCTCCACTGCGCAGTCCAGAAATGGCTACACTTCCTCCTGATGTTGCTGGTAGAAAATTCACTCACAAAAGGGTGGAACTCCTGAGCGGGCACTCGAATTCCCCCGAGGCAGAGGTTGAGATCTCCGCTTGAAGATCTCGTGTGCTAAACAGCACTGCAGACTTGGCTCTCCGGCTCAAGCATGCTTTGTCAAAATGACGAGAAGAAAATAGCTGAATGAATGAATGAATTCAAATGAGCCTTCCCTTCCTCCTTTTATCCATTGAGGCCCAACGTATGCCTTGGGTCCCACCTTGGCCTGCGCTGCCTCTCCTTGACCAATCACGTGCTGCCTTCCTCTAGCCAATCACACACTGTACTTTTCGTGCCTCTTCTACGCTGCCACCTAAGGCTAATTTGACCCTACCACTAGAGCCGCAATTTTCCCTTAGGGACTCTAGGAAAATACTTTATTTGGCTTAATTATTAGTTGTGGGTCCCCTACCCACTTTATTTCTGCCCAACATTAGGAAATGCCAAAATAAATCAAAATTAATATTCCAATTAGCTGACTGCTAATTTGGAATATTACAAATAGTTGCATGACCCCATATCAATCTTCAAAAGGCAATTGATATGCAGGATAAAGGACAATCTTACATATCCCAGTAATTGAAACAGGAAGTCGGAAATGGATGGAAAAATGAGTACATAGTTGTTTCCTATGTGACAAACAAGAGACTGAAGATGAATCTCATGTGTTGTTAAATGGTTGACCAAATCAGATGCAAGCATTTGCTGCATCAATTTCAGCCCTGATAGCTGAATAGATTGCTGATTTTTCCGACCAAGCATTTAGGAAGCATTTTTTAAGAACTATTAGAAAATAAAAGGATTTTTCTAGCATAGGCAGGGAAGAAACAGTTCATTAAATCTGTTGATTTACAATGTCAGTTGGGAAATACATATCTTGTATTCATGTATAGGATATCTGATACAGGTATTTAGAGTTTTATAAATTTTATGTACTCTGTTTTTTATTATGTAACTACATCCCATAGATCTTGGGTCTTCTGAGAATGATAATAGGAGTTTCATTTCATGGACCACTGCCAGAGCATTGTCATAGCATGCAAATAAACATAACATTTCTGAGACTGCTGTTTAGAATTGTTTCCTTCCAATGAAAGCTCTATATAGCATAAACGATATAGCTCACCTACAAGTCATTTGTAGATCTATTGTATTCCATAAAAATAATCCTTGGGGATTTCCATAAATTTATTGCTTGGACCCAAAAGTATCTGGGGCACCGTTAACAGTGCTGATTCTGTGTGCATAATATTTTGTTCACTGATTGGATTTAGCTAAATGGAGGAAAGTGAGCAGTTCCTTTTCTTTGAATTGGCTATTTTATTCTCTTATAAATATTCTTTTATTTCATTTCTGGTTGCAGGGGTCAAAACTGGACACAGGTGCTCAAATCAGTTCCCTATTTTTGCAAGAGGATGAATTTATAGTTCTTATTCCATTTGCAAAAAAACAATGTCTGAATAATTTGAGCATTAATGACATGACTACTAAAGTAAGTTCTGGCAAAGATCACAAACACATGCTAAACAGTGGAAATGAGCAAAGTAAACCACACACAAGTGGTAACTTACTCGAGGCAAATTCTCAGATTTCAGGCAGTCATACTCAATCTGTTGCAGATGCTGCATGGCATGATATTATTTCAGATCTGACTGTTCTCAGCAATTCATCGAAGCCTTCACAGGATGTCCAGTACTCAACTGCTACCGAAAGTATGCCAGGGAAAAACTTTGAATTACATGGAAATAAAGAATCTTATAATGGGGAACATATGGATATTTCATTAAATTCTTCTTCATCATTTGACGAGGTTGGGAACAGTCTACAGAGGAAGGATTTGAAGAACAAAAGGACACGAATGAACAGTATTAATTGCCAGGAATTGGCGGTGACAGGAATCTTGACTAGGAATGCTGAATCTGCATGTGTCGAAATCCTTGGTGAAAAGAAATGTGATCAAGGAAGACACAGTATTGGTTCAAAAGAATGTTCGCTAGCTGATACACAAGTAGATTATTCCCCGAGGCTTTTAAAGCTGGTTAGGGATACAGATAGGGAGTTGAATACTCTTTGTGGCATTTCAAAGAAAAAGCCTGAAATGAAGGATGATTGTAGAAAGCGAAGGAAAGTCTTTAATTATCCTCCTGCTTTACAAAGGCCAATCAAGATCTTCAGTGTGTTAAACACAGTTTATGGCTTCTTACAGAAACAACAAATGCAAGCTACTTGGGGCAACGTCAGAGAATCACTAAAACAGCTCAGCTGTCATGCATTTGAGGAAGTTAGTGTAAAGGAAATTGAGCAGCTTGCTGCTCTTTGTCCAAAGGTAGGTAAATACAACTTTTATGACAATACCATATGTGATATATGTGTTGGCTATGTTTATGGGACAATTATGTTCGTCTGCTATAGGCTTATTGGGAAAGTAGTCGCTTATCTTCCTTCACCCTTTAGAAGAATGTAGCAATATTCTTGTTTAAAAGCCAGACATCGTCAAATGCGTGTGCTAAAGAGTTAACATGACAATTCTTCAATCACATTTACTTAAATTCCTAACAGGGTTACTGGTCATTGCCTTTTTTATTTATTTTAGTTTATTTAATCTGCAAGACCAGCACCTGGACATGCAAGTTTTTCATTCATTGATATCATTTAGTGAAATACATAGTATAAAATTGTGTTTTTGAAGTTTGAACATGCATGGTATTTGTTTCTGAACTTTTTTTTTTCCTTTTTTTCTGACACTGTTTTGACTATTCCAAGTGGAAAATACTTAGTGGAGGTTCCAGAAGTGAATATTCTTGGAATATCTTTGAAGTTCCCAAGGTTTGACTTTCCCAAGAGAAATGTTACTTGAATGCTCCAAATCTTATTTGTTAATTATCTTTGTACTTCGTAGCAGGCTTGAAAGATATTCCTCTAGATGTTTCAGTGAAGAATCTTTTTACCATGAAAAATTAATATTCTGGATCTATGGCATTGAAATATCTCTAATGTGAACCCCATTGGATATCACAAATCACATCGACATCTCAAGCACAAGGTAGTTTTAATGAAAATCATTCATGAACAAGATGGCTTTATGAAGATATACAAGGACTGAAGTCCATCATTTTATGAGACTTGGTCCCTAATCTCCTAGCTTGGTCAGAGTCCAAGTGTCAGATGCAATGTGTAGCCAGCTGGGCCATTCTGGTGCAAGTGTGTCATCATCTTGAATAACTGGGGCAATGAACAAGCAAATTATGGTGCTGAATGTTGAATTTCCACGATCTTGGGTCTAGGATAGAATCTTAGAATCACTGATGCTACCAAACCTATAATCTCAATAAAAGCTACTTTGTACAGCGGAATATAAAATAGCAGTAAATCACACATACACAATTATAGGCAACTTTTTACAAAATATACAACAACCCAATCTTTGCTATATTAAACCAATTGAATAATACAACAGTCTAGGGTTTCCCATACAAGGGATAATGACTCAATTATCAACAAGTACAAGAATACAAGATACACTGATAATCTCGCTGCAATCTCTATGTCGTATCTCGTCTTGCTGGTCCTTTGCTCCCATTCTGCCCTCTAGCTGCCCCTTAGTCCATCAAAGGATAACACAGAGTCTCCAGGAGGGTTGCCACCCATCACTGCTAGAGCACATCCGATGCTACCCCAAAATCTCAACACTCCCTCTTAGCGAGGAGTGTGCTCTAGCAATACTTCCGCACTGAAGCATTGCCCTGATCTCTGGCATCGGTCTCCGCATTGATGCTTGGCCCGCTGCCCTTCATCCTCTGCGCTGCTGCTCTCTGTACTGTTGCCCATGTCACTGTCATTGACACTGCCACATTTGTACTGCAGCTCCCTCTCAAATTGCTGCATCATGCTGCCAACTGCTGCGCTGCAACTCAGTTTCTGAGAAGTAAGCAACTGATGGACCTCTACACAATCACTAACAGACAAGTCAGTCAGGCTGCATCTCATCACTGAAGCTCTCTCCGCTGCTCCGCTGCGTTGTCTCTCTAGAGCCACTGCGCTGCTGCTACTCTGCACTGCCCCTCTGTGTTGCTATTGCCACTGCATTGCGCTGCTCCAATCTACAATGCCCCTCTGCCTTT
This sequence comes from Pinus albicaulis, assembly GCA_034641835.2. Lineage (NCBI taxonomy): Eukaryota > Viridiplantae > Streptophyta > Pinopsida > Pinales > Pinaceae > Pinus > Pinus albicaulis. The sequence goes on from CM076581.1 coordinate 1,499,562,109, forward strand.
GCTTCACCGTGATCTTCTGCACCCACTGCTCCAATGATCCTGCTATTGTCTTAAGGCTCCCGTAGCTCATATGTGATCCAAGAGTTTGGGCATCTCAAGGATCTTGCCTCCCATCTGTAGCTGCTCTACAGGTCAATATCGCCCCACCTCTTCTCTCAAGGCACATGAGCACTCATTGCCACATCGTCCTCATTACCACTGTCCCCTCTAGCTGTTGCTGCCTTGGAATCTGAAGATTCCTTGTCCTTCCTTTTACGACAAGTGTTGGCGAAGTGTCCAAGTTCACCACATCTAAAGCAATGCACCTTGGATAGGTCCTTCTTCTTCTTCCCTTGCTGCCGCTGTCCCTTTGATGCTATGGCCACATCTTCCTCCTCCTCCTTCTTCACCTTGCTACTTCCGCTGCTGAATTTCCTCTTGGTCATTTGCTGGATCTCTTCCTGTCGAAGGATAGCCCACATGTCACCACAATTAGGGAGTTTTGCTCTGCCTAAAATGCTTTGGACAAAGGGCTCCCATTCATCAGTGACTGCATTCAGGGCAGTCCTCACCAAGAGCCCTTCATCCAGAGTTGCCCCCATGGAAATCAACTGATCTCGGATCGTCTGCAATCTGGAGAGGAATGGATTGATCTCTTCTCCCTTATGCATCTGGAACATCCTCATCTGGTTCTCTAGAATCATCTTCCGTTGGACAGAGCTGCCTTGATACAGCGTGGTCAAAGATGTCCACATCTCATGTGCCGTCCTCTTCTCGACAATGTGTGGGACCACGTGATCCTTCACCCCATGCCTGATTCTCGTTGAACTTCTTCAGAGCGTCTGCATCGGTCGACACAGCTAAGACATTTTTCGCGTGGTCTTTGATTTCGTACTCCTCCAGGACTATCAGGATTCTGGCCTTCCAGATCGCAAAGTTGGACACAACATCAAATCTATCCTGATCATGCAGTCCGTAAGGGGCCATTTAGCTCAAAAAATTTGTCGAAGTGGGTGCTCTTCTCCCTTCCACTGTTGCTACACTCAACAGAAGACCATATCTGGGTTTCTTGGCGATAGAAACCCTCTAGAGTAGCTGCGCCCTCTGACAACTAATTCCCCTCCCAGGAATCCTCCGCAAAATCTCTTGAATCAGTCCTCTATGATCACCCTCTTGATCGAATCTCAATTTTCTTTGGCACAAATCTGCTGAGCGCCTGTTCTCCTTATTTTGTCACCTTTGCTAGGCACTGTTCTGCACCGAAAAAACCTATGCCATACCAACAACTTCTGAATATCAGAAGCTGCACTTCCAGCTTGGACAATCTGCACAATAACTCCAACTTACACTGTGTCACCCTCCTGGTGCTGCATCAGTCTCTGCGTGATCAGACTGGCTCAGCATCCCTCTCCCGGTGCTGCGTCAGCCTGTGCGTCACCTTTCTGGAGTTGCGCCAGCCTCTACGTTAGAAGTCTGACTCTGCGTCACCCTTACAGGGTCTACGTTGTCCCTCTGGTGCTGCGCTACCTTCTCCCAGATCTGTGTTGCTTCAGCTGCCCTTTGTGCAACAAATATCTTCAACCCCTCTGTTGATGGTTCAACTTGATCTGCAATGCTCTGATACCATGTGAAAATTTTTGAACACAAAATCCTATTGCTAACTATTGATTTACTTATCCTACTTGATTTATTTACACAAGTTATTTAACTGAATATTCAGAAAAACTTCGAAGTAAACACAAATAGTAGCTTACACAAATACAAATCATTTACTAAACATCACAGACATATGACAAAGAACACATAGATTTTTCGGACAAATGTCTCCTGAAAAACTCAATGTGGGAAAACTGGTGCAACAAATATGAGGGTTTATTATTATTAAGCAGCAATTTCTGAGTACATCTAGGGTGCCATAACTTGGTGTTGATATTTTTGGATTGTTGCGGTAGTTTTTGATGTGCTCTAGCTCCCAAATTTTGTGGAGGGACTAGAGTACATGAGATCTCCAAAACCCAGAAAGGGATTTGAGAAATTCCATTCGATTTAAGAGAAAATTAATTAATTAATATTTTTAAGTAAGGACCCTAAGTCTAACTTAGGAAAATTAAAATGTTAAAGGTAATTAATTTAAACATTTGATGGAAATGACTTAAGTCACACGGATCAAACTTTCTTTTAATCTTATCAAATCAAGATTAGATCACAACCGTTGGTTTCCCAACGAGAAAAGTGTAGAGGAAAGGCTTGGGGTCAGTTGGAGGACACACACATGGAGGTAGAGCACTGAGACTTAAGCTGGAATTCTAGGGCGTGGTTTGCTAAGAATTTCCAGAAGTGTTTCAGCTGCAGCGAGGGGTAGTATTGGCTAAGGGGATGGTTTGATCATAGAGCCAAGAGTCAGCAAGAGGCAGAGAAGCAACAACCAGAGCAGTGCAGAGGAAGCAGAGGCTACGCAGCGCAGAGGGTTTCAGCCGCTACACAGGCCTAGAAAGGGTAGCGTAGAGGCAGCAGGGGGCCATCAAGGGTTATGCTAGTCCAACTAGGGCAGTGTAAGGACTGCGTCACCCAGTCTGGGGTTACACAACCCTCTCCTGTGTAGCGCAGGGGCATCAACAAGCTAGCAGGGCTGATGCAGAGGGCTTCAGAGACAACGCTGGGGTTTCTAGAGGTAGAAAGGGGCTGAGTTCTATAAATCCCGTTTGAGGGTGTGAATTAGTCTAGTTTTCCGCCTCCGGAACAATAGGTATTGCTGCAGATCTTATATTTCTCTATCAGGTTAACCAGTAAGGTGCCCAGATTTATTGTACATAGAATCTACTTAATAGTATAAACCCTCTAGCAGCCAGAAGACCGACTTTCCCGCATTGGGTTTTTCCGGGGACAGTGGTCCAGAAAATCTTGTGTGTCACTTTGTTTGTGTGCATGTATTCTATTTAGATCTGTATCAATGAGTACCGTTAATGTGTTTACTTCGATATTAATACTGAAATTTCAAATTAATAAGTTGATTAAGTAGGAGAAGTATAACCGGATTTAACAGTAGGGTTTTTGCATAAGTAATATTTAGATATTTTCACATGGTATTAGAGCGATTGCAGATCTAGCAGGATCACCAGTAGAAGACTAAAGAATCATTGCTGCAGAAAGCAGCAACAACGGGGACAGCGCAACGGAAGAGGGAAGCAGAGTCACGCAGAAGCCAGAGTCACGCAATCCCCACGTACTTACTGCGTAGAGGCAGCGCAGAGACAACGCTAGGACTGTCTGCTCACATAAAGGCCAGCTAGGGTGACACAGTCTTGAGGTTGTGGCTGATTCAGAGTGTCGAAAGCAGTGCTGCAAAGCTTCAGTAGTTGTTGGTGGGGTTAAATTTCTGAAGGTGCAGAAATTAGTCTGAGCACTAGTTGACAAAGAGCGGAAGGAGAACAACTTCTCAGAGGATTTCCAGCCAAAGAAATCTACAGTTTGATCAGAGGATCGAAGAGAGTTGATTCGTTGTGTTTGGCAGATTTCCAAGGAGGAAATCAGTTGTCAGAGGGAGCAAAGGGTGCCTTTTCTTCAAGGATCCTAGATCCGAGCTTCAATTGAAAAGCGGGGAGAGGAAGATTTGTTCCGACAGAGCAGATCTGAGCAGATGGCACCTCAAGGACTACATGATTAGGATAGGTTGGATGGTCTGTCCAACTTTGCAGTCTGGAAGACCAGAATCCTGGTAGTCATGGAGGCATACGGTCTGAGGGAGCATGCAGAAAAAGTCCTAGCCATGCCAACCGATACTCTTCACCTAGCGAAGCATAATGAAGCAGCGGCACATGCTAAGCGCTTCATCATGGACGGGGTTAAGGATCGTGTTGTACCACATATAGCTGATAAGAAGACGGCTAATGAGATGTGGAAGGCCTTAACCACCCTATATGAGGGAAGATCTGTCCAAAGGAGAATGATTTTGGAGAATCAGATGTGGTTATTCATGATGGCCAAGGGAGACGAGATCGAGCCTTTCCTTTTTAGATTACAGGCGATTAGGGATCAATTGACTGCCATGGGAGTGAAACTGGAGGATGATGTGATGGTAAGGACTACACTCAATGCGGTCACAGAGGACTGGGAAAATTTTATCCAAAGTATCTTGGGCAGAGCGGACCTTCCCAATTGCGATAGTATGTGGGTGATCCTTCTCAAGAAGAACTCCGTCAGTTCACCAAGAGACAACACAACACCAGATCAAGTAAGGTGAAGAAGGAAGAGGAAGAAGATGCAGCCTTGGCATCAAAGAGGCAACAAGGGAGGAAGAAGCGTGATCTATCCAAGGTCAAGTGTTTCTAGTGCGGCGAAGTAGGACATTTCGCCAGCAATTGTCCTAAGAAGAAGAAGGACAAGGAAGCTTATACCTCCAAGGCTGCTGTGGTGGACGGTGGCTTTGAAGATGATGTAGCCATGAGCGCTCATGAACCACGAAAATGGGGCGACATGGATCTGTAGAGCAACTAGAGTGGTGGCGGGATCCTTGAGTAGCTCATCTCTTGGAAGACATCCGTGCTATGGGAGCCTTAAGACAGTAGCGGGACAAGTGGAGTAGTTGCTGTAGAGAATCACAAATGGAGCAGAGACGGAGCAGCGCAGTGCAAATGTAGCAATAACGTGGCAGCGCAACGCAAAGGGGCTGATGTGAATTCAACACGCAGTGCAGGCTGGCTTACGCAGAGCAGAGCTGCAACAATGTAGTGGCTTCACAAGGACAACGCATAGTAGCAGCCTAAGGAGCTTCAGTGATGAGGATGCAGCCCAACTGATTTGTCTGTCAAAGATTGGGCATGAGTCTTCAGTTGTGTCTATCAGCAATTGAGTTGCAGTGCAACAGTTGGCAGCACGATGCAGCAGATTGACAGGGAGCTGTAGTACAGATGTAGCAGTGATGATGGCAGCGTCATGGGCAGTAGTACGAGAGAGCAACAACAACACAGAGATGAAGGGCAACATGCCAAGCATCAACACAGAGACCCACACTAGAGATCAGTGCAGAGCTTCGGGGTGAAGCGGTATTGTGCTAGAGCACTTTCCTCGCTAACAGGGAGTGTTGAAATTTGTGCTAGAGCAGGGAGTGTTGAAATTTGTGGATTGTTGGGGTAGCTTCGGATGCGCTCTAGCTCCCGAACTTTGTGGAGGGACTAGAGTACATGAGATCTCCAAGACCTAGAGAGGGTTTTGAGAAATTCCATCCGGTTTAAGAGAAAATTAATTAATTAATATTTGTAATTAAGGACCCTAACTCTAACTTAGGAAAATTAAAATATTAAAGGTAATTAATTTAAACATGTGATGGAAATGACTTAAGTTATATGGATCAAGCTTTCTTTTAATCTTAGCCGTCGAATCAAGATTAGATCATGGCCGTTGGTTTCCCAACGAGAAAAGTGTAAAGGAAAGGCTTGGGGTCAGTTGGAGGACACACACACGGAGGCAGAGCACTGAGACTAAGTTGGAATTCTAGGGCATGGTTTACTAAGAATTTCTAGAAGTGCTTTAACTGCAGCGAGGGATAGTATTGGCTAAGGGGATGGTCTGATCCTAGAGCCAAGAGTTAGCAAGAGGCAAAGAAGCAGCAACCAGAGCAGCGCAAAGGAAGTAGGCTACGCAACAGTTGCGCAATGCAGAGAGTTTCAGCCGCTATGCAAGTGTTACGCAGGCCTAGAAAGGGCAGCGCAGAGGTAGTAGGGGGCCATCAGGGTTTACGCTAGTCCAACTAGGGCAGCTTAAGGACTGCGTCACCTAGTTTGGGATTACGCAGCCCTCTCCTGAGCAGCGCAGGGGCATCAACAAGCTAGCAGGGTTGACGCAAAGGGCTTCAGAGACAACGCTGGGGTTTCTAGAGGCAGAAAGGGGCTGAGTTCTGTAAATCCTGATTGAGGGTGTGAATCAGTCCAGTTTTCCGTTTCCAGAACAACAGGTATTGCTGCAGATCTTATATTTCTCTGTCGGGTTAACCATAAAGGTGCCCAGATTTGCTGTAATTAGAATATACTTAATAATATAAACCCTCCAGCAACCAGAAGGTCGGTTTTCCCGCATTGGGTTTTTCTGGGGACAGTTGTCCAGAAAATCTTCTGTGTCTATTTGTCTGTGTGCATGTATTTTGTTTAGATCTGTATCAGTGAGTACTGTTAATGTGTTTACTTCGACATTAATATTGAAATTTCAGATTAATAACTTGATTAAGTAGGAGAAGTATAACCAGATTTAACAGTAGGGTTTTTGTATTGAGGGGTTTCCGCAGTGCATTATAGTAGATATCTTTTTTTTTTTGGGATTCAACCGCGTTAAGAAAGTCATTCAACTATGACCATTTCCATGAGAGGTAGTCGTCATTGACTAATTTCCCATGATTTTTGAATAGTCCACCTAGCAATCGTTGCATTGGGTGATGCTCACAAGGGTGAAGAAGTGGGATTGAAACTAGTGAAATGAATCACATAGCGTCAATCATCACTTCCGGGGCTTTCACCCAGATAACATCAATCATCATACTATAGATGTATTTGCAAACAAAATACTTGTAAAGTACCGAGTCTGTATTTGGTGCCACTGAAGAAGTGAAAGAGGAAAACTTTTGACAAAGTTGTATTAGGATAACTTGATGATGATATAAGTAGCATCAGAATGATGAGGACCCTAAAGGTTTGTATTTACTTGTATATATATTTAAATGTTATTACTAATTGAGGTTGTGATTGTGCAAGATCTCTCTTTAAAAAGATTGAACATTTAAAGCATGCTTGGAGTGATGGATGTATATAACTGATTTAGTTGATAAGGAGAGATGAAGCATCTTGTGGCAACAAGATGCTTGGGAGGACATCTAGCCTGCCTGTGTGTTGATGTCTAGATTCCAAAGGAGGGAGGGTGGCATTGGTCATGGAGCTCCGACCTTGGATACACACTTAGATCCCTGGGTTGGTTTTAGAGCTTAAAAGCCTGATGGTACCTAATGTGGCTAAAGCTTGAGTACACCTTAGGCCCACGTAATTAGAGTACCCTAGTCAGGTATCTAATTTGTAGCACTGCGTGTGCTTTGACTCTTCATAGAGTATATCACCTTGAGATCTTCCATGTACCTCTATATATATGTAATTATGAATACCTCCCTAGTTAAGACGGAGTGTTGAAAAATGTAACTAGTGTTAGTATTCATAATTGTATTTGAGTCATTGTAATGTATTTGTCAAAAGAAAAAAATTCTTTTTTTATTATAAAAGAAATTGACTTATTAAAGCATGGGTTTCATCTTGGGTCAATGGTTCTTAGGTCAAAGTCTCCATTGTAGGCTTCTAGGGTTTATGTCAAGTGTCCTTGTCCATTTCACAATGTAAAAGACCCTTCTTGGGCTTTGTCAATCAAGAAAGAAATTTATTTTTATGTAAAATAGGTCATTTAGGCCTCCTCCACCAAAACGACCTCAACTTGGAAAAGTCAACCTAATTAGGGAGGCAAAAACTGTTATAAAAGAGCAACAACTCGACTCATTTGGAGCACATCAATCACAAGTTTGATCTGCAGTAGCTCGAGATAGAAAAAGGATGCGAAGTTCAAGGAAGGGGGAGAAAACCCTAACAAAGAAGAAGGAAGGCTTTGTAAAGCAAAAGAAAGTCGAATTTTCTCTCTCTACTCTCATACGCGCGAAATTCTGAAGTTGTTGGGGAAGCCGAAATTCTAGATCTGCAATAGGGCCAAAATTCTAGTTGTCGGGGCCCAAAATTCTGAGTTGTTGTTGGGCTGCAACTGTTGGACAAGAAGAGACTACCGAAGTTTGTTGAATCATATTGGAAGGTTGACTTGGTGGAGGAGGAAGGTCTTTTGGTCAGGTCTAAGGTCTTGGTCTATCTCAATTTGATTAGTGGAAGAGACTGACCGAGTTTTCCCCTAGAGAGGGGTTTTAGCCTTGACTGAGTGCCTACAACTGGTGTCATTGGTCTTCATGTTTTTAATTTGATGATTTCTTGATGAAACAAAGATAAAAGAAGAACATAAAGAGAAGATAATAAGACTACAAGAATATCACAATTAATTATCAATATAAGACAGTTTTTCCGCCTTTCTGATTTTCTAATAGATGGCTGGCTCAGGTGGTGGTGATAAAATAGCACATCAAAGCTATTAGGTGGTTGCCAGAGATTGTTGCTGGCGACAGAAGGAAGATATGTTGGAAAGAAAAGCTTTCCAAAGGGTACCCCACTTTTGGTGGGCTACATCTGGCTCTAGTTGGGACATGAGTTCACTGTAGAGCGCATTGTTGATTTATGGTAGCATCAAATGTGCTCTAAGTCTCAAAATTTGCAGGGAGACTTGGACACATGTATTCCAGAATACCCATAAGTCGTGTTGGGAAATTCCACTTGGAGGATGTTTTATTAAAATAATTAATTATTTTTAATGGATGCCTAAGTCTAAACTTAGGGAATTAAAATAATTAGTGTATTAATAGAACTGGGTGTGAATATTCTAGTAAAAAGACGAAGATCGAGTCTATATGATCTATAAGCCATTGATTATAATCTAATTCGGGCCATTGATTTCTCAACGAGAAGATTATAAGAAGGACATTGATGGGCATTTGAAAAGACATATCGAAGGGATCAAGAGATCGATTTCTCAAGTGAGCAGTGCAGAGCAACCGGAGAGATCATCGAGGAGATTCTTGCAGTGAGGGGCGGAGATATTTTTCCGGTTGGAGATTTTCCTGATCTGGAGAGTGCAAGGCAAAGAGGGCAGAGAGTAATTCGGAGAGGCAACACAGAGCTTCAGAGGGAGTCCATATTTATGCTGGTGAACAGTTAGGATCTAGTGTCAGAGCCAGGGTGTGAGACTGGGAGGCCAGAGGGCTGAAGTTTCTAGCGAGCAGAAGATCGAGAGGAGGTGCAACGCAGTCCTAGTTGCAGTGATGCAGTAACTGCGTAGGAGTGACGCAGTAACTGCACAGAGGCTCATCTCCAGTGCAAATCAGCGCTAGATTTTCCAGTGACGAGGTGAGATCATCTCACTATCTTTTTATCCAGTTAGATCTCTGTATAGGATTGCCAGTTTGGGCATTTGAAGAATTGTACTAAGAAATTATTGCTTAATAATACAAACCCTCAACTACTGCACCGGTTTTCCCACATTGGGTTTTTTCGGGGACATTAGTCCAAAAACAACAGTGTCATATGTATGTTTGTTTTCTTCTTACTTAGTTCTTGTTTCCACATATTATTTACATAGTGAAGGTTGCAGTGTGATATATTCAATGTTTTCCGTAGAGAAACTGCAAATAAATTGTTAAGTAAAGATTAACAATTAGGTGAATATTTTCCAGTTGCTGCAATAGAATTCCAGTTTTAGGAAATTTCACATGCATGATCCATGTACTCGATCGAGGAGTTCATGAGAACCTCAACATTCCTATGGGATCGTAGACCTGTCACCTACACATCACAAACTATGTTTTGAAGCATGTGCAATAGGTGTCATTGATCGCCTTGTTTTTCATCAAATATATAATAAATCTATTCTAAGATGCAATATTAAGCTAAATGCAATCTAATCTACCAACATATTTATCGATCAAATGGGAGCTATTACTTCAAAACGAGAACTCTAGCCCAAAAAAACTCAAAAAACATGAAAAAACAACGCAAAAATGGAAAGTGTGTCTTCCAGAACGCATTGCTTTTTTTTAGGGTCAAATTTCAATATTTTTTTTAAATTATGCTAAAAACCAAATTTTTTTCTTGAAAAAATGATTGAAAAAACACCCTCGAAACAAAAAGTGTTGATGGTGGAATAACATCGCCAATTTTTTGTGTGCAAAAAACAACTTGAAAACAGAAAGTGTTGATGATGGAATAACGTCGCCAATTTTTGTGTGCAAAAACAGTGTGAAAACGAAAAGTGTTGTTGCTGGAATAACGTCGTTTAATTTTTGTGTGCAAAAAACACCTTGAAAACGAAAAGTGTTAATGTTGGAATAACGTATTTTATTTTCGGGGTAAATTGTTAACAATTTCTAATAATGACATTAAAGATAAAATATCATGACTTTGAAAAACCTTAAAATTTCAACGATAAACATAACATCAAAGATAAAATGTCGAAAGTCTTAAAATTGCAACAATTTTTACGCATGGTATTAAAGATAATCTACTATCGTGTTCCTAAAAAGCCTTGAAAATCCAAGGATGACATTCAAGATTAAATATTACCTTTATGAAAATAAAATTCCAATGATTTTTAGGCATGGTATTAAAGATAAAACACAATATAAAGGGAAAATTAAAAAAAACATACAATATAAAGAAAAAAATTAAAATTTAACCCAAAAAAAAATAAATATTTTTTAAGTTATAAAAAAAAATAATAAAAAAACGGCATAATTAAAAAAAAATGATAAAAAAAAATAATTAAAAAAAATATTTAAAATTAGTTAAAATTAAAAAAAAATAATAAAAAAATAAAATATTAAAATAAAAAATAATTTAAATTTAAAAATTTAAATAAAAATAAAAATTAAAAAGCAACTAAAAATAAAATTTTAAAATAATAAAACTTTAAATTAACTTTTTTTTTTTAATTTTTAAAAGAATTTAAATAACAATTTAAATTAAAAAAAATGCATATAAATCTATAAGAAATATAATTTTAAATAAAAAGATTAATAAAAAATAAAAAAAATAAAAAAATTTAAAATATAAAAACATTTTTCAAATTAAAATTAAAAAAAACTGAAATAAAAACAAATACAAATAAAAAATAAAAAATAAAAAATATATTAAAAAAATAAAAAATAAAATAAAAAAAAAATAATTAAAAAAAATAAAAATTAAATTAAAAAAAATAAAATTAATAATAAAAAAAAAATCACAGTCGGTCGAGCCCCGCGGCCTCCAAGGCGGCGGCGATGATTCCCAGAATCGACCTAGGGTGGCGGTGATTCCTGGAATCGACCCAGGGCCGAATTTCCAGAAACGATTTCTGGGTTATAGAGAACTCTCGTGTTTTAGCCTCCTCACAAAGTTTTGAGACTAGAACACCTGCAATGTTACAAAAAACTAACACTCCCTCTTAGCGAGGAAGGTGTTCTAGTGTTGCACAACTACTACAACACCTTGTCTCTGTATCACCCTTTGTCACATCGCTGATGTTTGGCCACTGTGATTGCTTGCCACGACCTACCAACCACTGTGCAACTCTCTTGTTGCATCTGTGCTGCTGCTGACAATGTTATACTGCTTCCAACTCTGCAACTCCCTCTCATCTGTTGCTGCTTCAACTGTAACAACTGCAACAGAGAAGCATCCTAAGTATTGAATCAATTGTGTCTGTTGCATCTGTCCCTTGAGTCTTGACTCCTACTAGCCACTGCACTATCTATTGAAGAATCTGCGCTGCTGCTGACTCTGCACTGTGCCACTTTGCACTGTTGCCAACTCTGCACTGTGCTCCTCAACAATTGACTTCTACTAGTCTGCTACTGTCACTCAGGAATTAGACTGGAACATTGACACTGATCCATCCTGCCACTGAATGCTTTGGGTCCTCGTAGCTAGGTAATGATCCATGAAGACACCTCAAGAATCTTGCCCAAGTCTATGCTGCTATGGGACTATAGCTCCATATCGTCCCACCTCTCTCCTCGAGGTATATGCTGCCGCCTGGTCCTGCTTCTCCTGCTTGTCCTTCCTGAGAGGACACTGTGTACAGTAGTGGCCAAGCTCACGAAACCTGAAGTACTTGACCTTTGACAAGTCCTTCTTCTTCTTCTTCGGTGCCTAACTGGCACCCTTCGATGCTAGGGCTAAATTCTCTTCCTCACTCCTCGGTCCCTTGCTATTGCTGCTGCTGTTGGTACTCTTTAATAGAACCCCCCTCAACTTCTCCTGTTGTAGGTCGGACCACATCTTGACCCATTTGGGCAATGTGTCTCTGCCCAAGATACTTTGGAAAAACACTTGCCACTCCTCTGAGACACTGTTCAGTGCTAAACGTACAAGTTCTGTGGGTTGGGGTGCCTCCCCAACGGCCGCAAGTTCGTCTCAAACCTTCGGAATCCTAGTGAGAAAGACATCTATGCTCTCGCTCTTCTGCATCCTGAAGCTCCTCAAATTCTCTTGAAGGAACATCTTCCTCTGCCCAGAAGTACTCCATATAACTCGAAGAGAGCATCCGACATTTCGTTGACCAACCTTTTGTTTGCCACATGTGAGACTATATGATCTCGAGCTCCATCCAAGATCATTAGCTTCGCCTTTTCCATTTCCTTTCTATACTCCTTTAGCTGATTAGGGTCTTGGGGAACTTCCACGACATTCTCTGCATAGGTCTTCAGGCCATGTTCATCTAATAGGAAGGATATCCTAGCCTTCCAGATGACATAGTTGGAGGCTCCCTCCAATCTATCCTGATCTTCAAGTCCAACGGTGGCCATCTCTAAAATCTGGTTGAAAATCTTCCTCTTTCCCTCTGCTTGGCAGATGGATCTGCTACTTGCACTCCCTTCTGGAGTGAGGAAACCTATTCACAACTATTGCTAATCTGCAATTGAAAAAAATCAAATCTTTAAAACTCAAGATCCCCTGAGAGAAATTTTCTTTCTGTGTGTGCTATTTCTCTTCCTCCCGACATAGATTCTGCTCTAGCAAACTGTTGCAAAGCCCTCTGTGCCTAGACAAGAAATCTGCTCAGCAAAAATATTGAGCTGTTGCTGCTCCCTCTACCTGCTGGAATCACTTTTCTAGACAAATCGAATTTTCTTGCAACTGCAATTGGAAAATCGAACCCTTTGCCAAAAATTCGCATTGCCTGGCTAGGCACTGCGCAACCCTTGAAAATTTTGGCCTGCTACACCCCCTAAACAACGAAATTTTCTTCTTCTGCCTTTGAGCTTCATGTCTATCAAACTCGCTCTAATACCATATGAGGATGTCACCACTAAAATTCTTATTGCAACAACCGGAATTAATTCTTCTAATTGTTAATTAATTAACAATTTATTTACTATGATAAATATTGAATAAATCATAGTGCAACCTTCAGAAATAAAACTGCGGAAAATAATAGTACTGGAAACTGAGAAATGCTAACACACACACACACATAAAAATTGACACAATTATTTTTGGACTAATGTTCATGGAAAAACCAAACTTGGGAAAACTAGTGCAACAACTGAGAATTTTTTATTATTATGCAGCAGTGAAATAATTTGAGTACAAAATGACAATCCTGCAAAGAAAATACTGGCAAAAATTTTTCTAAGGGAAATTACCCTCACTCTGAGCAATCCTGGCACTTGATTGCCTCTGAAAAGCAAGTCGTCGACCTAGCCCTGAGCAACTTCTGCATCACCCTAGTGCAGTTTGCTATACGCTAAGCCCGAAACAACTGCAAATCAATCCATCCTGCCTGCTGCTGACTTGGAAACTGACCCTTTGGTTCTTTGGAAATACTTTCCGGCCTCTGCAACTGAAAAACAACTTCACCCCAACAAAATCGATTTGCCTTTGAAGCTTCTGCGCTGCCTCTGTGTAGCCTCCTGGAGAAATTTCGGCCTCTCTGCAATGTACTCATCGGATCTGGAAAATATTCCTTCAGCTTCACTGTCCCTACCCCTCTCTGTCTCTGATTCCCTCCTGAAGCTCAAACTCTTTTGGCAACTCTTGTTGATTTTTGGAAAATCGAACTCTCCAAGGAAATCGACCTCAAGTGTGTGTTCTCCATTAACCCATCGACTTCTTATAATCTTTTGTTGGACCTCCAACAACCAAGATAAAAACATAGTCAAGGGCCAAGATCATCTCAGAGTCAATTTGTGTGAGTTTCTAGATGATTCACACCGTATCTCAATTAATAATCATTAATTAGCCACTTTTCCTAAGATTAGACTTAGGAAATATTTGAAAATATGTTAATAATCTAATTGAGAGACTTCATGATTTCTGGGTTATGGAGAACTACTGTGTTTAAGCCTCTCTACAAAGTTTCGAGACCAGAACACCTCCGATGCTACAAAAAAACTAACACTCACTCTTAGCAAGGAAGGTGTTCTAGTGTTGCACAATTGTTACAACACCTTGTCTTTGTATCATCCTCTGTCATGCTGTTGATGTCTGGCCACTGTGATTGCTTGCCACTGCCCACCAACCATTGCACAACTTTGATGCTGCATTCGTGCTGCTGTTGACAATGCTATACTGCTGCCAACACTACATCTGCACTACAACTCCGTCTCATCTGTTGTTGCTGCGACTACAACAAATTCAACTAAGAAGCATCCTAAATATTGAATCAACTGTGTCTGCTGCATCTTTTTACTCTGTCTTGACTGTTACTAGCCACTACACTGTCTACGGTAGATTATGCGTTGCTGCTGACTCAACACTGCTGCCAACTCTGCACTACGCTCCTCAGCACTTGACTGCTACTAGTTTGCTACTGTCCCTCGGGAATCAGACTGCAACACTGACATTGATCCATCCTGCTACTGAATGCTTTGGGCCCTCGTAGCCAGGTAATGATCCATTGACACCTCAAAGATCCTGCCCAAGTCCACGCTTCTCTAGGACTATAGCTCCATATTGCCCCACCTCTCTCCTGGAGGTATAGTTGCAAACATAGCAAACTCTTCCTCTAGCCTTGAGGACAACTTGTCTATCTCAGCAGACACTACTGCTTGGTCCTGCTTCTCTTGCTTGCCCTTCTTCCTGAGAGGACACTGCATACTGTAGTGGCCAAGCTCACCACACTTGAAGTACTTGACCTTTGATACACCCTTCTTCTTCCTCTTTGGTCCCTAACTGACACCCTTCGATGCTAAGGCTACATTCTCTTCCTCACACTTCAGTCCCTTGTTGCTGTTGCCACTGATGGTACTCTTTAACAAAGCCCGCATCAACTCCTCCTGCTGTAGATTAGACCACATCCTGATCTATTTGGGCAATGTGTCTCTGCTCAACAAACTTTGGACAAACACTTGCCACTCCTCTGAGACATTGTTCAGTATCAAACGTACAAGCTCTGTGGGTTGGGGTGCCTCCCAAATGGCTGCAAGTTGGTCTCAGACCTCATAAATCTTAGTGAGAAAGGCATCGATGCTCTTGCCCTTTTGCATCTTGATGCTCCTGAACTTCTCTTATAGGAACATCTTTCTCTGTTTGGAAGCACTCTGGTATAGCTCGTAGGGAGCATCTCACATTTCTTTAGCCATCCCTTTGTCTCCCACTCGTGAGACTATATGAGCTCGGACTCCATCCAAGTTCATCCACTTCACCTTTGCCATTTCCTTTTGGTACTCCTTTATATGATCAAGGTCCTAGGGAACTACCACCAGTTCGCTGCATAGGTCTTTAGGCCATGTTCATCTCATAGGAAGGACATCCTACCCTTGCAGATGACATAGTTGGAGGCTCCCTCCAACCTATCCTGATCTCTAAGCCCAACCGTGGCCATCTCTAGAATCTGGTCGAAAATCTCCCTCTTTCTGTCTACTTGACTGCTTGATATGCTATTCGCAGTCCCTTCTGGAGCGAGGAAATCTGCTCACATCTACTGCCAATTTGCAATTGAAAAAATCAGATCTCTAAAACTCAAGATCCCCTCAGAGAAATCTTTCCTCTACGTGTTCTATTTCTCTCCCTCTCGGTAGGAATTCTGCTCTTGCAAACTACTGCAAAATGATCAATGCCTGGACAAGAAATCTGTTCAACGAAAATACTGAGCTGGTGTTGCTCCCTCTGCTTGCTGGAATCGATTTTTTGTACAACTCAATTTTTCCTACAACTGCAACTGCAACTGCAACTGGAAAATCGAATCCTTGCCCAGCAATTTGCACGCTTGACTAGGCACTGCGTAGCCCCTGAAAATTTTGGCCTGCTGCTCCCTCTGAATAGCGAAATTTTCTTCTTTGGCCTCTGAGCTTCCTGTCTGTCAAACTCGCTTTGATACTATGTGAGAATTTCACCATTGAAATTCTTATTGCAACAACTGAAATTAATACTTCTAATTTTTAATTAATTAACAATTTATTTGCTACAGCAAATATCGAATAAATCACACTGCAACCTTCACAAATAAAACTGCGTAAAATAATAACACTGGAAACTGAGAAATGCTAGCACAAACACACATAAAAATTGACATCGTTATTTTTGGACTAATGTCCCTGGAAAAACCCAACTTGGGAAAACCAGTGCAACAATTGATGGTCTTTTTTATATTTATGCAACAATGAAATAATATGAGTACAATTTGGATGCTGAAAACTGGCAATCTTGCAAAGAAAATAATGGCAAAAATTTTCAGAGGGAAATTACCCTCACTTTGAGCAATCCTGACACTTGATTGCCTCTGAAAAGCAAGCTTTCCACCTAGCCTTGTGTAGCTTCTGTGTCAACCTAGCATAGTCTTACACGCTCAACACGGAACAACTTCAAATCAAGCTATCCTGCCTTTTGCTGATTGGGAAACTAACCCTTCGGCACTTTAGAAATACTTTCCGGCCTCTGGAACTGAAAACTAGCTTCACCCCAACAAAATCGAACTGCCTTTTGAAGCTATTGCGCTGCCTTTGCGCAACCTCCTGGAGAAATTTCAGCCTCATTGCAATATACTTACCGGATTTAGAAAATCTTCCTCTGACTTCACTATCCCTGCCCCGCTATGTTTTTGCTTCCCTCATGAAGCTCGAACTCTTCCGGCAACTGCTGCGGCTCTTTGGAAAATCGAACTCTCCAAGGAAATCAACCTCAAGTGTGTGTTTTCCATCTACACGTTGACTTCTTATAATCTTCTGTTGGACCATCAACAACCAAGATTAAAACTTTTAGTCAAGGGCCAGGATCATATCAGAGTGGATCCATGTGAGTTTCTAGTTTATTCATGTAGAAATTTATGAATCCTTACACTTTATGCATAAATTATTACTGTTAATCTGGTTATGCTCCTCCTACTTAGACAAGTTATTAACTGAATAAATTCAAGTTAAAATCGAAGCAAAACACATAACAGATCTCTACCAATCCAGATCTAGAACAAGTTCATGCACACATAAACAAAGTGATAGTTATTTCTGGACAAATAGTCCCCGGAAAAACCCAATGCGGGAAAACCGGTCTCTGGCTGCTGGAGGGTTTTATTATTAAGAAATTTTCTGAATACACAAGTCTGGGTTCCAGATCCGGAAATCCCGACTAAGAATATACTAGATCTACAACTCACTGGCTGATTTAGGGCCAAAATAATGACTGATCCACACCCTTAAACGAGATTTACCGAACTCAGTCAAGATTAGGGCCTAGAAACCCCAGCGCTGCCCTTGAAAACCTCTGCGTCAGCCTCTGAAGCCCCTCTGATCCTCAGCGCTGCTCCGGAAGGGACTGCGTTACCCCAAACTGGGTGATGCAGTGTCTCTGCATAACCCTCTGAGGGTTTCCTCTGAAAATCACGCTGTCCTTGCTGCTGCTGCTGCTCTCCTCTTCTGCCCTGTCCTTGAGCTGATCTTTGCCTCTTGTGTATTCTAGACCCCGGGATCAGATCATCCCCTTGGCCTAAATACCCCTCTCTGCAACTGAAACACTTCTGAGTATTCTTAGCAAACGCCCTAGAATCTCAGCTTAGCTTCAGTGCTCTGCCTCTGTGTGTCTTTGCAATTAAAATATTGAAGCTCTTAGACAAATTTCTGAAACCCAATTGGGGAATTTAATAGATATAACTAACATTGCCTTCAATTTATACTTCTCTGCAACATCCATGCACAAAATTTATCAAATTAACTCTTGAATACTAACCTGGTTTGGTGGTTGAAGATGACTCTTCTTTGATGTAAGTCTCGCTCCATTGCAACTCTTGCTTCTGCTCTCATCCTCGTTACCAAACGACCAAAAACCTCCCAGCCAACTTAATACAACTTCAGTACTTAGTTCCAAAGTACTTAGATTGAGATACTTTGCCTCCTTGTGCCCAAATTTTCAGAACAATTGAACTCGGTATTTCCTAATCTTTCAATACAGCTTGTCCTTCAATCTCTCAACACACAGTTGGTTACTCCATAGTTCTAAATTTTCTTTCTCCCCTGTTTGTTCAGCTTGTACTGGTATATATATCCATTTTAGGCGGTCGCCGCCTCTTCCCACTATTCTCGGCAGCTTAGATTTATGGAGTCGTAAGGTCACGTGTCGTTGTATTTGGTGAGGTACGAATTTTAATATGAATAGATATTTTGAAAGGTATATATATATATATATCTTGATATATTGGTAATGTTATTTATTGAAATTTAACCCTTTTAAATTTTAATTATAATTTTAAATAAAGTAAATATTTATATATATTTTATAAATACCAATTTATAACTTTGATATTATGGTGATCAATACTTATTTTAGTGGGATGGAGAGGATTAATTTTATTTAATAGTCTTATACTTATGTATATTCCGAGTGTCAAGTATTAGGTGATATCTCCTTCCTTAATAGTTTTAGGTACTTAACCCCTTTATTATTTATTTAAACATTTATTTCTTATATTCGTGCAAAGCATTCAGTGTATGCATATGTAGCTATCATATGCATACATTGTATACATGCTAATACCCTTTTGCCTATAATTCGTAAATGGGTCATTACATACTTCCTCCCTTCAGAAAACTTCGTCCTGAAGTTAGGGTTTCTATAATATATTAGTAATTGCTTTAGTGATTAGTGTGATTATGTAAGGATTGCATGTCAAGATTGAATTTTTGTTTGAATATTTATAGGCTTATAAATTTAATAGTTATGCCTTGCCTTAGCGGAATTCCTAAGCTATTCTAGAATCATTCTATCCTTCCTAATCTCCTCCGCTCCCATCCTATCCATCCTCTACTGGAATATGCCATGGCGTCAGCTACACTGATCTAACCATTCGTAAATCTCAAGAGGGTGGTAGCGTCGATTATATCGACCTACTTTTCCAGTAGGCATCTGGCAGTCATCATCACACATCTAGGGGAGCGTGACTCGCACAGTCTTCCCATGACTCCAGGTTTTGGAGGATAAATGGTGGGTAACACCTCCACCCCTCTTAGTAGGACCAAGGTCAATACTTTATCAAGAAATCTCATTGAGTCTCAATTGTTCTAAAATTTTGTTGTCACGTGGTTAGCTTGGTAACGATATTATTTGCAATTTAAACACTTGTCCATACATTATAACATATGCATCAATATATTCAAAACAATTTGTATTTAGATAACTGTTTTTTTTTTGTATAATTCATACATGTTGCTATCTGCGATATAACGTATTTAGCCATTTCTAGTCTTTATACCAATAAGTTAGCTTTCATATTAAAATGTAGTTATTCTTTTATTTCTATTCTATCAATCATATCGATATGCAGAAATGAAACAAATTTATAGATATCTTCATTTATAACATAGTCCATGATCTAGTTTTTATATTCCTACAATGTTAATTACATGACATATTCCATATTGGTATCCATGTACCAACAAAGTTAAGCAATAGCATATATCATGTATCAATAGAGTCAAGTAAACATCATATCCTTATGGTATCCATGTACCTGCAAAATAAAATTCATTTTTATGTGATATTTCAAAAATGAAAATCTCAAGTATCCAAAATAGAGTAGTTATATACAAATAAGGTTTTCAGTTCCTCAAAATTTAGCACACGTTGGGATATCTTTGACATATGGCCTCTGTATCTTCTCAAGTTGTTGATCCAGGGCTGTACTTGTCCCATTGGACCTTAACTTGGTCTACCAGAATGGTTCCAGTATACATAATGGTTCCCTCGTTCGACCTTTTAAATTTTAATTATAATTTTAAGTAAAGTAAATATTTATATATTTTATAAATATCAATTCATAACTTTGATATTATGGTGATCAATACTTATTCTAGTGGGATGGAGAGGATTAATTTTATTTAATAATCTTATACTTATGTATATTCCGAGTGTCAAGTATTAGGTAATATCTCCTTCCTTAATATTTTTAGGTACTTAACCCCTTTATTATTTATTTAAACATTTATTTCTTATATCAGTGCAAAGCATTCAGTGTATGCATATGTAGCTATCATATGCATAAATTGTATACATGTTAATACCCTTTTGCCTATAATCCGTAAATCGGTCATTACATCTATGGAAGTTAAATCATTGTGAGAACATCTTCTTGAATCTGTTTATCTTGAATTAAACTGTTAATTTCATTTGTGGATGTAGGTTGTAGTGTTGAGTGGCAGAGCAGGCAATGGTGAAGAATTGACATTCTCCATCGATTTGCTTAATTCCTCAGGGTTGCAAATGCATGAACAACTTCATATTTTGCATGATGCTATTCCAGGTGAACTTCAATAGAGAATTGAACTGACAGTACCATTTGTTTAACGACATAGTCTTTTACATCCCCTGGTGTAGAACATATCCTTTTAAGTTGCACTATTTTAGTCATTATTATAGGTAAAAGGTTGGCTATTTAGGTGAATACTCAAGATTTTTTGAAATTGAATAGCGTGGTTACCCGATTGGGCTTATCTTTATCTGTTCTTGCTATGTTTTAGAGGTTGGTAATCGAATATCTGACAGAGCTATTATCAATGCAATTACAAAACGCCAGAATGCATTTGAAGTACATTTACTTGAAGTTGCAAAATATTGGCAGGTATGGCTTGCCTTGTCTTTTTTATAAAATGTTATGCCCATTTCCTTTTGTGAGAGGGGGCTATGAACTATTTCCTTCCCTTGTTATACTTATGCATCGGGCTTTTGATGAAATTTATATTCAGAGAGAAAGGATGAGTTTTTAGTTTCCTTTGCATTTTCTTCCTGTTTTTTCCCTTTAATTAGTAGTTAGTTTTATTAGTCAAGAATTTAGATATTTTTTCATTACATCAATTGTACCTAAGAAAAAAGAAAGTAGGAAGGAAATATTATTCATTTCCACTGATAACCAAAATAGGAAAATAGGCCTAGAGGTATATTAGCAAGCAATAATTGCAAACGGAGCACCAAGAAGCAAGCCCCATTTTACTAAACAACAACAAAAATACGAGGCAATATAATTCTACCCACAGAAATTGTGAAAGAATTGGAAGCTAACACCAACAGAAAGGGTGTAAATAGAAGACTTCTGAGTTGGTCTTGCAAATGGACTATAATGCACTATAAAGACTGATTCTGGGATAAGAACAAATTGACAATAGCCAAGGGAATTGGTATAGTTTGATCTTGTCTTTACCGAAAATGGAAATTATAGACTCTCAGATCAATATGCCTGATACCCTAAGCTGTTACAAACAAGATATGCTCATGAATTGATAAATGCATGATAGAAAATGTCAAATCTTGGAAATAAATATTGTTTACAAGGTGAATTATTATAAAGTATATAAGCATTCCTTTTTTGATTGAAAATGGGAAAAGCTTAACATAAATGCATTCATTCGTGACATTTCTGTGGAAAGAGAACTGTGATATCAAAGATAAAGAGTCAGTGCACATCTATTGAGAATTAATTTATTGGGAACACCCCATTAGCACATAAATACACTATTGATGATCGTTAGTTTGAGATTATAGGAGAGTACATGAGATATAAACACTAGAGAATCTCCATTTTTTATATTAATGCCAAATATCCTCCAACAATATCATAAACGTATATTTACAATTTTAAATAGTTATACCTACTATTAACTAAATGATACTTTTGTTGGTGATCCAACTACACTGTCCTACTTTGCCAAAGCTGCTTGCTGTTGTTACAGGAACATGGATATTATTTTCAAAATAAGGTCTTGTCAGGTTTTGGAGGTGACATATACATGCATACGTACTACATAATATGTAAAAGTAGAAACTTAAAAATATTAATACTAAACTAGTTGAAAGATAAAACTTATCATCCTTGGTTTGGTGAGCTAGCTCAAGTGGTTGAGTCCTATGAGCTTCATACAAAAGATATCAAGGTCGATTCTTGAGCTTGCTGCCACTATTTCATGCCTCATTGAATGTCCCTAGTGGGTTAGATGCCATGATGGGTTTGTTGGAGAATGTAACTAGTTTCAGTCTTCATAATTTCTACCTTTATGTATTTAATGAGGGTATGAACCCCCTAGCAAAATGTTGAATGCTCAGATTCTACAAGATTGGCCTGCTTGTCTACTTCATCATTATCACTCTTGTCATTCTCACTTAGCTCATCTTCGGATGATGAGTCTTGCTCAACTGCTTTGGTTGGAGCCAAAGTGTTCGGGACTTGAGATGAACTTGGCTTATCTTCTTCAGTTTGCTTTTTAGGAAAAGGTTTTCCCTTTGGAATGTAGCTAGACTTTTGGGCCTTTTCTAATGCGGTGATTTTGTTCATAACTATCCTCTCCCATGGGTGGACCTCTTCACTATGCTTTTCCATCTTTTTAAGGATGGCCAGAAGGGTTTCCGCATGTTGATTTTTAGATTTTTCCTTCTTGCCCTCAGTTTTGGCCTTAGGGAGGTCATTGGTATCCATTCTTGAGATACACAAGTTTCCTTCAACTTGCATTGCCATTAATTTAGCCTCAGCCAATGTAGAAGGTTTTTGTCCCTCAATGCACATGTCAGGTGTCCACCTACAATATTAATAAATTTGTTAAGGATATTGGCATCATAGGGTTTTAGGTGATTAGGGATATCTCAGACTATCCTATCAAACTTTTGGATGAATTCCCATATGTCTTCCCTTCCCCTAGCTATTTGATAAAACTTCTCAATGTTAAAGGTTCCTTGGGCATTGCATGACAACCTATTCATAAATAGGTCCTCAAATTCATCAAAATCTTCAATGCATGCCGAGGGAAGGAAGAGTAAGGTACCATTCTCTTGCTTGTCCTTCAAGTGATAAAACAAAAAGCATCATGAGGCTATCTTCATCAAAGATCATCTTAGGAAAAATGTGGCAATAGAATTCTTCAACAAAGTCATGGGCATTCATGGTAGCATCACCTGTGAACTTGGGTAACCATCCGTTGTATTTTTCAGGGAATGGTTTAGGATCGTCACCCAATTTCAAAGGGGCAAAGATATTGACCAAATGTCTTTCACTCTTGGTCATATTGGGTTTGTCAGTGGTGGAACTAGTTGTTGTCTTTAGGGTGGGATCACTGACTTTTTCAAATTCAGGAAGAAGAGCGGTACAAACAGGTGATGGAGCATGTTCCTTCCTTTTTGCAGCAACCCTAGTTAAAGGAGGAATATTGCCGCCTTCATGCAAACTAGGGGTTTGGACAATGAGTGGAGTCACCAGAGGAATAATAAAATTGTCGCCAATGAATCAATTCCTCAATGATTCACTTGGGAGGCAGACCTGCTTCCTCCGCAGCAATGGCGCCAAAATGTTATCGCTCAAACTAGCAGGGGTCCTAAAGGGGCACTTTCTAGGTCAAGAGCAACAATAAAGCTATAGCCCACTGTCACCACAGCTAAAACTACCTGCTATTTACGAACTTTCACCAATGGGAGGAGACCCGGTATGTAGGAAATCACCTATGAAGGGTAGATCCATTGAAATGGTTATGAAGTGATTTCAATGGCTCTTTCCTAGGAGAAACTCAAGATTAGGACTTGCTTTCTTTTTTAGCAACGTACAATGTTCTCTAGGAGGGGGTGATGAAGATTTGAGGGATAAGTGTAATGAATGTAGCTTGCAAAGGATCTCCCTAATCCCTAAAATCCTTGTAAAACTTGGTTTCCCAAATGGTCTTTGGAGAAACAACCTTGATATGAAATGGGACCACACGGGATCAAGTGGACCCTAAGATGGGCCAAGAGAATGGGATTTAGCAACCAAATGTGTACTTGACCTAAACGGGGAGGAGAAAGGAATCAAAGAGAGAAATTTCACCGAAAGCAATGATCCCTATGAGGTGACTAGCCTAGGGAAAACTAGGGCAAAATTTGGTCTCAAGCTTAGGGCTTGGGATATCTCGGGATCCAACCACTAGAATGGCCTCAAATTCGAAGGACAACTAAGAGACTCCCCACTGCAGTAAAGGGAAAAAGATCGAAATTTTTTTATGGGTATTTTGCCGGAAAAATGATGCCCAGGAGGCCTAATGGGGCCAGACCTAGAAAGAAGAGGAAAAGGTGAAGAAGAATAGGATTTAAGGTGATCACCTTATGGTAGACCAGTGCCTAATCCTTTGGGGAGATTAGATTCAGAAGAATAATGATGATGGGCTTGGTTTTCTAGGTCAAGGAGGCTTCAAAGACTACTTCGTATGGCATCAAGGCAAAGGAGAGTAACTTTGAAGGCTTTATACTTTGATTTGAAAAATTGGATGGCTTATCGAGATGATTTCAACAATGGAACATCCCTAGGAGTATTCATTCATGAAACATGGCCCATACATGAAAGAGAACTATCTAGAAACATAATTTCCACAACTTCACATAAATGGATGCAACAAATTAGCCCTAGTATAGCAAAAATCTCTTCATCAATGCATGTGACAAAGTAAAAGAAAGAATAGCATTAAATGTGTACTTACATGTAAGAGAACATATCCAACCATCAATAAACTTGCCAATCAAAAATATCCAAGACAATAGAAGATAATCCAAACATCAAAATTCATTCCATGCTCCAAAATTTTCATTCACCAAGAAGGATAGAGAAGATCTCTCAAGAGATACAAGTCAAAGCCAAGCTGTGATGCTAAAATGAACTCACATCACTTGTATTTATACACTTCTAATGAGTTCGATTTAGCTATTTGAGCCTACATTAGCCCCTAAAATAAAATAATGTGCAAAATAACTAACTTTTGGTGACAGGCCCACCAAACTAGCTCATAAACAAAATAATAAGCCTCTTAAGAGGTTGAATGATAAATAATACATGTCGTTGGGCCTTCTAAGAAGCTTGATGAAGTCCATAAGTGCCATGATGGTGAATAAGACTCCCAACAGTAGTGGACAAAGGATTGGCCGATTGTTCTCCAAATAATAAACTTGTGGTGCTCGCAGTGGATGTGGGGGCATACAAATAACCTCATGGGTCTCCAAGTAAGTCGAAGATGCCTGTAGACCATCTGTAAGGGCTCAAATGATGGTGTTAGTGATGCCACATCAACATACAAGTCCTGGGTCATCTGCCAAGAGCATGGTACAACTGTGGGGTTGACTAGGCATGGTGAACCAGGTGCATATTCCTCGTCTCATAGGTGAATCTCGAGCAATTTCTGAACATATTTGGGGTCCATGGAGTGCTGTCTAACGCTGTGCAGGCCCATGACTCTCAATACACACCCTACATGTGCCAATGTAGCCCTCTGTGTGAAAATTTATGAATCTAAATTACAGAAACCCTACTGCAGTTTTCTGATTTACTTCTTCTACTTGTTTGATTTAATTAACAAGTTATTTTTTTGAAACATTCAGTAAAACATCAAAGTAAACACTACTACAGCCTACACATACATACAGATCAAGTACTGAAGAATAAAGCCCACATGACAGAGGACACAAATTATTCGAACAAATGCCACGGGAAAAACCCAATGCGAGAAAAATGGTGCAGCAGCTCTCAGAGGGTTTTATTATTATGCAGAATTATGAATACATTCAAGGGCACTAGACATGGTTTGCCCAATCAGAGAAATTTACAATAGATGTACCTCTATCACTCGGAGACAGAAAATATGGCTGATTCAGCTAAGGATGAAGAACCCCACAAGTGCCTACGTAGTCTCTGCGTCACCCTTTAGTGTGGCTGCTTCACACCTTTTGTATCTGCTGAAAATGAGCCCTTTCTAGCCCATTGGAACCTCGGCGCTGCCTCTCCCGGCACTACGTCAGCCTTATGGCCCTGCTTGAGCCTCTGCGCAACACTGGCTAACCCTACGTCACCCGGACTGAGCCTACGCAGCGTCTGCGCAACTCCGGGTTAGCCTGCGTCACCCTCGCTGAGCCTACGCTGCTCTGGCTTGGCCTGCGTCACCCTTGTTGGGTCTTTGCGCTTCTCTAGTACGGATCTGCCTCTCTGCCAATGTATCCTCGGCCTCGAATCTGAAATCCCACTGTCGATCTGCCCCTCACTGCACTGCAAGCTAACTCGAAAATTCTCAGCAAACCGTGCCCCAGAATTTCGGCTTAGCTCAAGTGCTGCTACTTTGTGTGTCTTCTCTAACTGACCCCAAGCCTTCCTTTAATACTTTTCTCGTTGAAAATTCAACGACTGCGATATAATCTCTAATCGACGACTAAGATTAGAAAAGACTTGATATCCCACTGCCAATCTGTCCCTCATTGCACTGCAAGCTCACTCGAAAATTCTCAGCAAACCGCGCCCCAAAATTTCGACTTAGCTCAAGTGCTGACCCCAAGCCTTCCTTTAATACTTTTCTCGTTGAACATTCAATGGCCATGATCTAATCTCTAATCGACGATTAAGATTAGAAAAGACTTGACCCACGTCACTTAGAACATTCTCACCCACATCTCTAAATTAATTCACTTTAATTATTATTTCCCTAGGTTAGACTTAGGGTCTCCAGTAAAATAATTAATATTTTGAATAACTTAGGTTTCGGGTGGAATTTCTCCATATGATTTTTGGGTCTTGGAGATCTCATGTATTCTAGCCCCTCCACAAATTTTCAGAGCTAGAGCACATACGATGCTACCCAAAATCTCAACACTCCCTCTTAGCGAGGAATGTGCTCTAGCAACACTTCACTCAAGAAGCGTTGCTCTGATCTAAGGCATCGGTCCCTTGCGCTACTGATGCTTGGTTGCTCCCCCTCATCCATTGCGTTGCTGCCTTCTGTACTGCTGCCCATGACTCTGCCATAGTCATTGCCTCATCTGTACTGCAACTCCGTCTCAAATGCTGCATCATGCTGCCTATAGCACTGCCACTGCTAACTGCTGCACTGCAACTCAGTTGCTGAGAAGTAAGTAACTAAAGTACATCACCCAGAATACTGACAGACAAGTTAGTTTGGTTGCATCTCGATACTGAAGCACCCTCTGCTGCTGCTTTGCGCTGATCCTATGAAGCTCTGCAATGTCTGCTGTTCTGCACTGCTGAAATCCCATCAGCCTCTATGCTACTGTTGCCTGCACTACGTTGCTTCAGTCTTTAGCATCCTCACTGCCACCGTGCCTCCATAATCCTTTGCACCAACTAAATCTAGTCATCCTGCTACTATCTTTAAGGGCTCCTATAGCTCGTATGTGATCCAAGAGTTTGGGCACCTCAAGGATCTTGCCCTCCTCTGCAATTTAAGAGAAGTACAGATCAATGTCGCCTCACCTCTTCTCTTGAGGTACATGAGCACTCATGGCCACATCATCATCATTGCCATCATCCCCCTTGGTTGCCACAACTTTGGAATCAGAATCTTCCTTGCCCTTCTTCTTCTGAGGACAAGTATTGGTGAAGTGTCCCAATTCGCCACATCTGAAGCACTGAACCTTTGAGAGGTCCTTCTTCTTCTTCCCTTGCTGCTGCTTTTGTCTCTTAGATGTGAGGGCCGCATCTTACTCCTCCTCCTTCTTGATCTTGGCTCCTCTGTTGCTGTTGCCAATCTTGGACATCCTCCTGATCTCCTCTTGACGAAGAATTGCCCACATGTCCTCCCAATTTGGAAGTTGTGCTCTGCCTAAAATACTTTGGACAAAGGTCTCCCAATCATCGGTGACTGCATTCAGGGTAGTCCTCACCATGAGACCATTGTCAGGAGTTGCCGCCATAGCAACTAACTGATCTCGAATTGCCTTCAATTGAATGAGGAAGGGATCAATTTCCTCTCCATTGTGCATCTGAAATAGGCGCAACTGATTCTCCAAAAGCATCTTCCTTCGGACAGAAGTACCTTGATCCAATGTGGTCAAGGTCATCCACATCTCATTTGCTATATTCTTCTCAGCAATTTATGGGACCACATGATCCTTTACCCCGTCGATTATCAAGCGCTTGGCCCTTGCTTGCACTTCCTCATACTTCTTCAACGGATCAACATCGACCGGGACGACCACAACCTTCTTGGCATAATCTTTGATGCGATACTCATCCAAGATAGATAGGATCCTGGCCTTCCAGATGAGAAAGTTAGATGCTCCATCTAACCTGCCTTTATCCCTCAATCCATGAGAGGCCATCTCTGCTCAACGACATCGAAGTGCATACTCTTATCCTTCTTTTGCTGCTGCTCTCAGCAAGAGACCGGATCTGGGTTTCTTGGCGATAGAAAACCCTCTAGAGAATATGCTCCCTCTGACCAGTGATTTCCTTCTTGGAAATCCTCCACCAATTCAACGAATCAACCCTCTCCAATCACCCTGCTGATCGAATCTCAGAGTTCTTGGCTAGAAAGTTTGCTGAGGAAGTGCTTCCCCTTACTTTGTCAACCCTGGTAGACATTGTTCTGTTGTTGCTGTAAACTATTGTTTTTTTAACCCTAGAAAATAGTAATTTCTAGGGCTTTCTATGCAGATTTTTTTGGCTTTTAGCTATTTTTGGAGGTGACAAAAAGGGTTTTTGGGGGCTATTTTTGCTGCTAGTGTTTTCAATTGTTGGAAGGCTTTTCTAGGTATGTCAAGGTACTTAATCTTCTTTTTGTTGTTGTTAAAAAATGTTGTTTATATTTCATTATAAATTAAAAAAATTTAGGGATTTTTTTTAATATTCCTAATGGAAATATACAATGCTAAACAAAGCA
Source organism: Pinus albicaulis (assembly GCA_034641835.2). Classification (NCBI taxonomy): domain Eukaryota; kingdom Viridiplantae; phylum Streptophyta; class Pinopsida; order Pinales; family Pinaceae; genus Pinus; species Pinus albicaulis. The sequence goes on from CM076581.1 coordinate 1,499,590,823, forward strand.
AACATAGCAGAAACTGTCTGAATCTTATATCTTATGCAGAAATTATTACTGTTAACCCGGTTATGCTCCTCCTACTTATACAAGTTATTAACTGAATAAATTCAAGTTAAAATCGAAGCAAAACACATAATAGATCTCTACCAATTCAGATCTAGAATAAGCACATGCACACATAGACGAAGTGACAGTGATTTCTAGACAAATAGTCCCCGGAAAAACCCAAGGTGGGAAAACCGGTCTCTGGTTGCTCGAGGGTTCTATTATTAAGAATATTCCTGAATACACAACTCTGGGTTCCAGATCTGGAAAACCCAACAGAGAAAACTCTAGATCTACAGCTCATTGGATAATTTAGGGCCAAAATAATGATTGATCCACCCCCTCAAATGGAATTTACAGGACTCAGCCAAATCTAGGCCTAGAAACCCCAGCGCTGCCCCTGAAAGGCTTTATGTCAGCCTTTGAAGCCCTTGAAAGCCTCGCGTCAGCCTTGGATGGCCTCCAAACCCTCAATGCTGCTCCGACGTTACCCTAGAATGGGTGACGCAGTCACTACGCTGCCCCTAAGGGTCTCTGCGTAACCCCTGAAGGGTTTCCTGAAAATTACGTTGTCCTTGCTGCTGCCTTCCTCTGCGCTATCCTTGAGCTGATCTCTTCTCTGCCTCTTGTGTATTCTAGACCCTGGGATCAGATCATCCCCTTGGTCTAAATTCCCCTCTCTGCAGCTGAAACACTTTTGAGTATTCTTAGCAAACCCTGCCCTAGAATCTCAGCTTAGCTTCAGTGCTCTGCCTCTGTATGTCTTTACAAATGATCCCAAGCTTTTCCTTTATACTTTTCTCGTTGAAAAGTCAACGGCCATGATGAGATCTTGAATCAATGGCTAAGATTAAAAGAAAGCTTGATTCGTGTGACTTAAGACAATTTCATCACATGTTTAATTAAATTCACTTTAATTATTTTATTTTCCTAAGTCTTAACTTAGGAAATACATTAAAATAATTAATTAATTGAATATCTCCTAAACCAGATGAAATTTCCCAAATCCATTTCTGGGTCTTGCAGATCAGGTGAGCTCTTGTCGCTCCACAAAATTTGGGAGCTAGAGCACAATTGATGCTACCCCAAATACACAAAATCTCAACACTCCCTCTTAGCATCAAGGGTGTGCTCTAGCAATACATCACACTATGCATTACATGATTTTGGGCACTGGTTCTGTGCTTGTTGAACCTTGGCCTCCTACCACTCAACTCGACACTACTACTGCCATTCTGTACTGCTACCCATGACTCTGCCACTGTCACTGCAACCACTATACTGCAGCGCCCTCTCAGTATGCTGCATCTGTGCTGCTCATAGCACTGCCACTGCTGATCTGTTGCACTGCAACTTCAATTGTTGAAAGAAACAACTGAATCACCTGCCCAATATTTGACAAACAAGTCAAATGGGCTGCATCCTCATCACTGAAGCTCCATAGGCTACATATCTGTGCTGGCATCTAAAGAACGATGCACAACTACAACTCTGCTTGCGTAATCAGACTCCCTCTGCACTACTGAAGTCACATCAACTCCTTGTGCTGAAATCTATCATGCTGCTACTGCACTGCGCTGTCCCTGTCAAGCCTTCTACGATGTTGCAACTCTCCATTGCGTAAGCAACACTTCTCTGCGTTGCTAAAGTCTCATCAGCGTCTGTGCTGCTATTGCTTCTACGTTGCTGCTGCTATGCTCTGCGCTGCTCCTTCCAGCCTTCAGATCTGCCTCATCTGTGATCTATGCCCCCACTGCTCCACTTGTCCCGCTACCGTCTTAAGGTTGCCATAGCTCGCTTGTGATCCAAGAGTTGAGCTGCTCAAGGATCCCGCCTCTCTTCCATGTAGCTCCTCTACATGTCCATGTCTCCCCACCTCTGTGGTTTACGAGCACTCATGGTTGCATTATTTCCTGACCCATCATTTGCCATAGCTGCTTTGGAAGAAGTTGCTTCCTTGTCCTTTTTCTTCTCTGGACAATGGCTGGCAAAATGTCCCATTTCGCCACACTGGAAGCACTTGATCTTTGACAGATCCTTCTTCTTTTTCGGCTGCTTCTTTAATGCCAAGGCTGCATCTTCCTCATCTTCCTTCTTTACTTTGTTCAACGCAAGGCTGTGCTGCCTCTTGGTGAATCTGCATAGTTCTTCTTACCGCAAGATTGACCACAAGCTGTCCCAATCTGGGAGGTCTGCTCTGCCCAAGATACTTTGGACAAAGGTTTCCCACTCTTCCGTGACTGCATTGAGGGCAGTCCTGACTATCATTGCATCATCTACGGTTGCACCCATTGCAGTGAGTTGATCCCTGATTGCTTGCAATCTGAAGAGGAAGTGTTCCATGTCTTCTCCCTTGGTCATCATGAATGACCTCATTTGGGTCTCCAACAACATTTTCCTTTGGATTGATTTTCCCTCATACGGGGAAGTTAAGGCCTTCCACATCTCATTAGCTGTCTTCTTCTCGGCTATGTGTGGTACAATATGGTCCTTGATACTATCCATAATCAATTGCTTGGCATGCCCAACAACTTCCCTATGCTTTCGTAGGAGATCTGCATCTGTCGGTGTGGCCATAGTCTACTCTGCATGGTCTCTTAGATTGTATGCCTAAAGGACAATCAGGATCCTTGCTTTCCAAACCGAAAAGTTTGAGAGGCCCTCTAGCCTATCTTGATCATGCAGTCCAATTTGTCGGAGCTCCTCCTCTCTATATTAGAGATCTGGATCTAGGGTCTTTTACGAACTGGGCACCCTCTGCTCCCTCTGATAATTGATTTCCCTCCTTGGAAATCTACCAAATCAACTATGATTCAGCTTCTTCTTTGATCCTCTGATCAAACTGCAAGTTTCCTTTGGCAAGAAACTCTTTGAGAAGCTGATCTCCTCCCAATCTTTGTCACTTGTGCTAAGGCTAAAAATCTGAAAACTTCAGAAATTTAACCCCATCAGCTCTTCTGAATTTCTGCAACTTTTCTGTAGACTTTTCTAGATCCGACAGATTTAGATCTGAATCACACTAGCTGGCTTCAGACCCATCCAGCGCTGTTTCTGAGCTGCGTCTGCGCAGTAATTGCGTGGGCTTGCTAGGACACAGCGCTGGACAACATTACCCTTCCCTCTGCATGAATCTGTGCCTGAAAACTGTGCTATGCCTTCAGATCTGCTTCTCTACTGGTTTTCCAGCTGCTTTCTACAGCTAGATCCTTCAGATTCTTCAGCTAGTGACCCTTCTCGATCTGCAATTGCTCTAATACCATGTAGAAATTTCTGAATCTTATATCTTATGCAGAAATTATTACTGTTAACCCGGTTATGCTCCACCTACTTATATAAGTTATTAACTGAATAAATTCAAGTTAATATTGAAGCAAAACACACAACAGATCTCTACCAATTCAGATCTAGAATAAGCACATGCACACATAGACAAAGTGACACAATTATTTCTGGACAAATAGTCTCCGGAAAAACCTAAGGTGGGAAAACCGGTCTCTAGCTGCTGGAGGGTTCTATTATTAAGAATAGTTTTGAATACACAACTCTGTGTTCCAGATCTGGAAAACCTGAAAGAGAAAACTCTAGATCTACAACTCACTGGCTGATCTAGGTCCAAAATAATGACTGATCCACACCCTCAAACGAGATTTACAGGACTCAGCCAAATCTAGGCCTAGAAACCCTAGTGCTGCCACTAAAAGGCTCTGCATCAGCCTCTGAAGCCCTTGAAAGCTTCTGCGTTAGCCTTGGATGGCCTCCAAACCCTTAGCACTGCTTCGGAAGGGATTGCGTTACCCTAGAATGGGTGACGTAGTCGATACGCTGCCCCTAAGGGTCTCTTCGTAACCCTTGAAGGGTTTCCTGAAAATTACGCTGTCCTTGCTGCTGCCTTCCTCTACGCTGTCCTTGAGCTGATCTCTTCTCTGCCTCTTGTGTATTCTAGACCCTGGGATCAGATCATCCCCTTGGTCTAAATTCCCTTCTCTGCAGCTGAAACACATATGAGTATTCTTAGCAAACCCTGGCCTAGAATCTCAGCTTAGCTTCAGTGCTCTGCCTCTGTGTGTCTTTACAAATGACCCCAAACCTCTCCTTTATACTTTTCTCATTGAAAAATCAACGACCATGATCTGATCTTGAATCAATGGCTAAGATTAAAAGAAAGCTTGATTCGTGTGACTTAAGACAATTTCATCACATGTTTAAGTAAATGCACTTTAATTATTTTATTTTCCTAAGTTTTAACTTAGGAAATACATTAAAATAATTAATTAATTTAATATCTCCTAAACCAGATGAAATTTCCCAAATCCATTTCTGGGTCTTGTAGATCAGGTGAACTCTAGGCCCTCCACAAAATTTGGGAGGTAGAGCACAACTGATGCTACCCCAAATACACAAAATCTCAATAGAAACACATACAAAAATTTACAGCACATTTAACAACCATAAATCTCCATGAACTATGTTGATCTGAGCCATTTTATTAATGAATAAGAGAGTACAATGTGTTGTTGGAAAGAGTCCACTTGGGCTTGCACAAGGCAAGCTAGCTAAGCCCAAATGGAAGATATGAAATCCCTCTTGGATATGTTGCTGCTCTCTCCTAGCACTGCACTGAACTGCCTAGAAAATACGCTGCTGGCTGCTAAGAATTGTTGCTAGGGCCTCCTCGTATGCTCAAACAATTCCGAGAAATTAACCTCGGGCTCTCCACCAATAACCCACAAAACCCCACTAAGGAATTGGCCAATTGTTGACCTCGGAATTTCAGCCCATTTTTTCCCTACCTCCTCTAGTTGCTAGCTGAGTTGGGATCCCTGTTTGACTCCTCAAATCTGCCAAGAACATTCTGCCAAATTAATCTTGGGCTCTCCTCAATAAACCCAGAAAGTGTTTGTCCTAGTTTGGACACTCCAAAACTGACCCCAAATGCTTGGCCCTCCTCTACAAGCAGAAACTGTAACTTGCCGCAAATACTATGTTTTCTGCTCCACCAAATTGCTGGAAAATTCCCCAAAATTGCCTCCAATCACCCAATAAACTCCCTTTCGGCCTTCCCCTCAAGTTTTAGCCCCAAATGATCTTCTCTCCTCAACCCCCATGTGTGGCTCCAACCTCTACTATGCAATGACTACACAACTCTTGGTGATGCTGGCCCCAAACTACGAAATGTTGCTTCGGGAACAACTGAAAATGGATGAGACTCCCTCCTTGTGCTAACACTTGAAGTCCACTGAAGCAGGAGTTGAGATTTCTGCTCGCGAACACTCGCGTGATAAACAACACTTGCAAACTTGGCTTCACCTCAAGCGTGCTTGTCAAAGACAATTTATCAAATGATCAAGAATGACGAAATGAGGGTCATTTGGAAAGACACACCAAGTGAATCTAAGAGATCGATTTTCTGAAGTGATCAGTGCTCAGAGGAAAATTCAATCTAAGTGATTCCAACGTAGTGAGAGACAGGGATAGCTTCCGGAGAGAGATTTTCTCAGCCGGAGAATTATCAACGGAGAGAGGCAGAGTGTGATCTAGCAGCTCTCACGCAGGGGCTGACGCAGGGCCACGCAGAGGGTGAGAAAGAGTCTGAGATTTTGCAGAAGAATCAATTTCAGAAGCCGGGAACCGGGGTGTGAGACCGAGAGACAGAGAGCAGTGATTCCGGGTTGCAGATCGATCACCTAGTTGGGTGACGCAATGCCTAGAGAGGTTGATGCAGGGACTACGCAGAGGAAGCGCGGGGCTTGCCAGGGGTACTTCATCCAGTGACTGGATCATCCAGGATTTTTTTAGTGATTGAGTGAGGTAAAATCACAATCTTGCTACTAGCATTTCTCTCTCTGTAACTGAATTACCTTTGTGGTATTAAGAGATGTATTTAGAATTTTCTACTGCTTAATAAAATCAAACCCTAAGATTTGCTGCACTGATTTTCCCACGTTGGGTTTTTACGGGGACTTTTGTCCAAAAATAACGGTGTCCTATGTGTATTTTTTTCTTTGTTCAGTTTCCTTTTTTCAGAATCATAAGTAATTAAGTATAGGCTGCTTCAGTAATTTGCTTCAATATTTCATGAAGAAATCTGAAATAATTCTGTAATCTAATTTACAAATAGGAGAACTAAATATAGCTGGTTGCAGTAGGATTCTGGACATCATTTAGATCTAGGAATTTTCACATGGTATCAGAGAAAACTTTAATGTGAAACAGGAAGAGAAAATCTAGCATTGAAGCAAAGGTCGAATTGCTGTAGCAACAACAAATCAAATCCCCAAAGGGATTGCACAGTTCTAGTCAGAAGGGATGAATTTTTGAGGTGGTCTCTCTCTGAGTGAGTCAACAGAAAGCTAAGACTTCCGGATCAAGATCTTGCCGAGGCAAATGGAGCAGTGCAAAGCCTTCATGCAGAGCGAAAGGGACGCAGTTTTTCTACAAGTAGTTGCTGGGTAGAGAAGCGTTAGACGAAGAAGAAGAGCACATAGTGAGGGTGTTGATTTTTGGTAGCATTGGAAGTGCTCTAAGCCTCAAATTTTGTGGAGAGGCTTAGACACGGGTATTCCATAGAACCCATAAATTGTTTGTGAAAATTATACTCAGATAATGTTTTATTAAAAGAATTAATTATTTTAATGGAGACCGTAAGTCTAACTTAGGAAAATTAAATAATTATAGGGCATTAATAAAATAGAGTGAGAATGATTTACAAAGCAATGATCAAGTCTAATATAATCTTAGCTATTGATTAGAGATCTAATCTCAACCGTTGATTCCTCAACGAGAAGACCATAAAGGAAGGCTTGAGGGTCATTTGAAAAGACAAACAGAGTGAATCTTGAGATCAAATTCTTACGAAGGAGCAAGTGCTCAGATGAAGATCAGATCTAAGTGATTCAGTGCAGTGAGAGGTAGAGATAGCATCTAGAGAGAGATTTCTCAACCGGAGAATCATTAACAGAGAGAGGCAAAGAGACGTCCAACAGAGCCAGCGTAGAGCCACGTAGGGCTACACAGAGGCTGCTCAGTGGCTTAGAGGGTTTATGAGATTCCACTGTTGGATCAGATCGAGAAGCCAAAAGCCGGGGTGTGAGACTGGGAGGCCCAGATCTGAGATTCCGGGAGTCAGATCGATCCTTTGCTGGGGTGGCCCAGTGCTTAGAGGAGGTGACCCAGGGCCTACAAAGTGATTACACAGACCTCCAGAGGGAACTTTTCCAGTGACCGCATCAGCCAGATTTTACAGTGATTGAGTGAGATATTCTGACAATTCTTTCAGCCAATATTTATCTTTGTAACTGAATAACCCTTGAGGTATTCAGAGATGTATTCAGAAATTGCTACTGCTTAATAATGCAAACCCTTAGATCTGCTGCACCGGTTTTCCCGCATTGGGTTTTTCCAGGGACTTAGTCCAAAATAAAGGTATCCTATGTGTGATTGATTTCTTGCTCAGTTTCCTTGTTTCAGAATCATATCTAATTAAGTGTAGGCTGCTTCAGTAGTTACTTCAATAATTCAGATTTGAATTTATTCTGTAAATGCAATTTACATAATAGGAGAAGTAACTTAGATAGTTGCAGTAGGATTCCTTAGATTGTTAGATCTAGGAATTTTCACATGGTATCAGAGCGTTTGATGTGAAACAGGAAGAGCAGATCTGACTCTAAAGAGAAGGCCAAATTGCTGCAGTTGTTGTATTATTCAAAGATTGTGTGAAAATTTTGAATACAAAAACCCTATTGCAACATATTGATTTACTTCTCCTACTTGTTTGATTTAATTAACAAGTTATTTAATTGAATATTCAGAAAAATATCAAAGCAAAAACAACTGCAACCTACACATATATAGATCATTTACTGAAATATAGCGCATATATGACAAAGGACACAATATTTTTTGGACAATGTCCCCGGAGAAACCCAATGCGGGAAAACAAGGTCAGCAACTCTTAGAGGGTTTTATTATTAAGCAGAGTCTGAATACATCATGGGCACCAGTAGTGGTTTTCCCGACAAAAAATTTCACGACAAATGTACCTTATCAATCGAAGATAGAAAATATGGCTGATTCAAACCCTCAAGGGAATTACTGAATACGAGCCCTTTCTGGCCCATTGGAACCCCAACGCTGTCTCTTCAACTTCTACGTCATCCTTTGAAGCCTCACGCTGCTCCTGTGTCACCCTGAAGGGCTTAGCGCTGCCTCTGCGTCACCCGGAAGGGCCTGCGTCAGCCCCTATGCTGTCTCTGCGTCAACCTGGTTGGGCTGCGTCCCTCTTGCTGGTCTCTGCGCTGCCTGGTAGGGTTCTGCTTTTCTGCTTATGTATCCTTAGCCTCAGATTAGAATATCCTTTGCCGATCTGCCCCTCACTAGCACTGTAAGCTCACTAGAAAATTCTCAGCTAATCGCGCCCCAGAATTTCGACTTAGCTCAAGTGCTACCGCTGTGTGTGTGTTCTCCAACTGATCCCAAGCTTTCCTTTAATACTTTTCGCGTTGAGAAATCAACATCCGTGATCTAATCTCTAATCAATGACTAAGATTAGAAAAGACTTGATCCATGGTACTTTGAACATTCTCACCCACATGTTTAAATTAATTCCCTTCAATTATTTTATTTCCTTATGTTAGACTTAAGGTCTCCATTAAAATAATTAATTTATTGAATAACTTTCACACCGGGTGGAATTTCTCCGAATGATTTTTGGATCTTGGACATCTCATGTGTTCTAGCCCCTCCACAAAGTTTGAGAGCTAGAGCACATCCGATGCTACTCAAAATCTCAACAGATTGGGGTTGTACATTATTATACAATTGTTAAAAACTGTGTATGTTTGTGCATGTGTGATTCACTAATTTTCATTTTCGTTGTGCAAAGTAGTTTATGGTTGAGATTCTTGGTTTGGTAGTGTCAGTGATTTTAAGACTCTAAACTAGCCCCAAGGTCGTGGAAATTCAACATCATTTCCTTCTTTCATAGGGACTACCCCCCATAGCCTGTTGTTGGGAGACAACTAGAACGGAGAGGTCGAGGATCAAGGTGACAACCCCCGACCTGAGTCGTTGTCGCACTGTGCCTGTACAGTTTGAGCAACAACTGGTGGTAAACCTTCCCTTAAGAGCGCTGATGTCATCAATCCTTGATCAATTTTGTGCCTTGGAAACTGTAAAACATAGCTGAGTTTCAACTTGAAGCCTATTTGAGGGTTTACATCATTGCTTTGTTGATCTAATCTTCAAATAAACTCTTTTCTTGACTTCTGCGTGTCTAGGCATTCCATTATCATTGTCTATCTATAAACCCTAGTGTGTAGAGGTCTTTACCTAGTTTAGGTATATGATACATTGCTCTTTTATCAAGAAGAATTGAGCCTTGTCCAACATAAGGTATCTTTGCGTAGTCTATTTGCATCATCAAGAGCCTTATAACTCGAGTATCCTTATAGGTGAATACGTGGAAGCCTCCATTGTGGTGAAACTCCACCAAACAACAGAATGTAGATTGCTGAGGTGATAGTGGCAGTCTCCCTCATTGTTGCTACGGGGTATGGCACTCGCCTTGTGAACCCCATCACAAGGCCTGCTAGAATTTGTGGCGATAGTCCCCAAGCAAATTAGGAAAGTGTGTACCATGTTGCAAACCTATATTGTTGAACAGCACTAGAGTTTTCGTCATGCAATAGTAGAAGTAACTTATCCCATTTCATATACTACAACAATCATACACTTTGTTAAGGACTACTCTTCCTTTATCACTTAGGGCACCCACTCCATAGCCTTAGCCATCTTATTTAGGGAAATTCCCCTTCAGTTGGAGAAGAGCGCACCAGAAGAGAGAGGAAAAGCTACTAAGGTGATAGTTGGTAGCCTTTCTGAATTGCACAAGACTAGCTCCTTGATGCTTGGGACTTCACATCATACATGGTGCTAGATTTTGTTGTAACAAGCCCAAGAGTTATTCTGAGCAATAATAGCTATTTTCATATTTTGTATATATACGGTTTGTCTTTCACCTTGAAAGGATGAAGAGGGCAAGGAATCAGTTTGGTTTTCAACTTAAATATGTTTTCTTGTTGTAAATGGTTTATCGTGGCATCTTCAATTCATTGCACTGATTGTCATTTTGAAAGCCTGATATATTGATCTAGGACAGGCTATCCCATCTCTTTCACATGGTGCTCTTTTGGGTTTGTTACTTATGTTTCAGCATTTTTAAGTAGCTGCGGCAGTATTCATTGCTGATTTTCAACAATTAGATGATAAATGTAAAGTATGTGAAAATTTAGTATGGAATAGCAGAAATTTTATTTTGAAATAGACAAAGTATATTTCCTTTGCAGCGAAGTGTATACAGAAGGTACCGAAAACATAAGCATTAACATTTCTTCTGGAGAACTGTGAGTTTAAAGCCATGTTAGAAACTTATGTCTTTGGTTGGACAGGCTGGTATGGTTCTTAGGGGTGGATTAAGTGTAGAAAATTGAACCCCAGGAACCCGACATATTATGTCAAAAGCCATCAACTTTGCAGTGTGGAAAAAATCCTGATTTTATCCCGACTTTTTAAAAAAATCCCGATTTTTTGCAGGCGCCGATAAAATCCCCCGATTTTTTCCCGATTTTTTGAAAGTTGAAAAAGTCGGGATTTAATCGTTATAATCCCGACTTTTTGCCGACTTTTTCCAAAAAATCGTGAGGGAGGTAATTTTTTTAATAATTTTTTTTTTTTTTTTTTTTGAAAAAATCGGGATTTTTGACAAAAAGTCGGGATTTTTTCAAAATATGAATATTTTTGTATTTTTTTAGTTTTGCCGATTTTTTGCCGATTTTTTCGAAACATCCCGACTTTGCCGATTTAATCCCGACTTGAAGCCCTGCCGATTTAATCCTGACTCCGACTTTTTCCACATTGCTTTGCATTAAGTATTATATTTGTGAGCCAAGTATTGACTATTATGAGCTTGCCTAACATAAACAAGGAGAGGCAAGATATCAGCTTTAGCCCCAACTTTCAAATAAACAACGTTCTGAAAAAATCAACCCTAGCTGTGACCTAGACTGCTAGATCATCCTTAAAGAGTGGAAGTTCCTTTGGAAAAAGTTGCCCTGCATCTTCCACTCTCTGAAAAGGAAAGGCCCATGGGATGGGATGGTATCTCAAAGTACTCTTCCGTGAAAGTCTGATTATCCATTTGTCACCTAGGATCTCTCCTTTCCAAAATTTCATCAGTAAGCCTTCAATAGCTACTTCGCCGTGGCAGTTCAATCTCAAAAAACTTTAGTTATGACACAACTTCAGTAGAGACTCTCATGACTTCCTTACTGTAACAAACTATACATATCCTATCTGTCCATCTCATTGAGTAAAGCCTAGCTTTAGCTGACAAGCTTTGGTAGATTGTCAACCATCCAAATGCACAGGATTAAAGAGCTACTTTGGTTTTCCACGTGGATTTCAGCTCTTGAATCTACTATATTCCATGCCCATCAAATCCCATCTTCTATTCTAGCTATCTGCAATTTGGAGATTTGGTTTATATACTTGCATATCTTTTCTTTGGTGTTGTAACAACTGAAGATTTATAATTTTTTCCGTGCCAGTCCATCTGTATAGGATATGCATTGTTAAGCTGCATTGTAAACAAGCTGTGTTTTGTGATAGACCTGCACAGCATGGGTTATTTACTCTATTGATACCATGTTTTCTGTCATCAGATCCATGAATTAGCAGAGCCTTATGTCTATATCACATAAATTGGTAGAATTATATGACGAAGTTCATAATTTTCGCAAAATTAGATTGTGTTGTTGTTCCATCATTGAATAGTTAAATTGCTGCGACCTTGGGTTGGTATTTACTATTTATTCAATGGCTGAAAGGTTACTCGTACATTCTTCTTAATGAAAACAGGAATGCCAAACTTCTAGCGGAAAGACATTAGATTCAGTTACTTTGGATGAATTAGTATTGTCTGCAAAAGATATATGCCAAACCACTTCCAAAAGTGGTATGGAGGAGAGTGCTGCTAGACCTTTTCCAAGAATGCCTGGGGGGCATAATAAGCAATATCGTTGCTCGGTAATCTACTTAGCATCTGTTGCATATTTTGTTTGAAATCTGTATATTTTTTAATATGGTTGAGCAGATTGCACTCAGGTTGACATTAAAGGCACACAAGATTGTTTGAATCTGAGCATGCATGCTAAAATTATGCAGGGTACAAGTCCTTATGTTTACACTGTACAGTGTTCCTTGCAGTTTTGTTGTTTCTATTTATAATCTCATATTCAAATTTTCTTTTTAGCTTACTTCAATATGATTTATTGTTTTATAGAATATCAGTTTTCAATTTCATTTGCTGACAGCATTGTATTGATTTTCCCAACTAGCCCTTTTAATGAGTGACATGGCATTTCTTGTAAATAGATGATATTAATAGGCAATTCAAAACCTATCCATTTTATAGAAACATTAAAGCCAGAGGAGATTATGGTATGGCATATTTCTAATAATCATAAATGCTAACTTTCTTCAGGAGACAAATGAGCTCACTCCATTTGATATGGTTGAACATCTACGGAAAGGATTGGGATATAGTGGACAGGTGGTTGCTTCTCATATATTGAAATTCAGTTATCAATGCTTTATTTTTTAACACAAGTCAATTCAATTTCATTTTGAAATGTTTCCCATAATGTGATGAATTTTTTTGGAAAACTTGTTTAACTTTTCTTTGTATATAGCTGAACTGAAGGTCTGATTAGGTGACTGCTATGCATTCATCATTTCATTCTTCATTCTTTTTTTGCATAGCTAGTACACGTGGAAATTATCAATCCTAGGAAAGCGAAGTACGGTGATCATCTTATGACATTTTCAGAATTGACTAAGGCTGCACTTAGAAGAATGGGCATATCTATGCTGTACAGTCATCAGGTTTGTCTTTCTACTGTTGACAATGTTTTTTTCTTTTTTTGTTAATCACTAAAGCTTGGTTGAAATCAGTTACGTTTCTTATGCAGGCAGAAGCTATACGAGCTTCACTCTCACATAAAGATGTTGTTGTGGCAACTTCCACTGCTAGTGGCAAGTCACTTTGCTACAATATCCCAGTTCTGGAAGAGCTATCTACAAACCGACTGTCCTGTGCTCTGTATTTGTTTCCAACGAAGGTTATTTTTCTTCAAACATTTGTTTAAGTTCAAGATATTTTATACAACTAATATTAAACACCATGAAATGTTCTGTTGATTTTTTTAATAATTTTCGTTTCATTGATCATTTTAGGGGGCCTGTTGTAGTTGTCCTGTTTCTTCACGGACTTCTCATGATAGATTTAATTTCTGAGTCTTTTGAACTAGTTAGGTCTCTAATATAAATTTCATTTCTTTAAGGAGCCTCACAGAATACTAGACAAATGTTTTGGTTAACAGTTTAGCTTTTACCTTAGAATACGAGGTAGCCATGAGGCTGTTGTGTTTCATTTTATATCTATATTTAAGAAGCCATTCTCTAATTTTAGTGCTCTCTCTTGGAGTTGCTAGCTTTTACTGAGTGCCCATAAGATGTAAATAGATTTCTGTCTAGGACTACGACTTTTTCTTAGTATGAGAAACTTTGTTGTTCATGTAAATTCGAAAGTGTGCTTGTATTTTTGTTGAAGCTCACATACAAAAGTTGAAACATATAGGTCAAAGTTTGTTTTGTGAAGGATAATGAGATAAGGCAATAGAAAACAAGCATGACAAGATATGGTAGTAGGTATACATTATAATGCATCATAATATATACTCCATCAACAATCAAGTTCCAACAACAGGACTCCCAAATATTAGTAATAATGTTTCTGTCTTTGGTTGAAAGTGGTAGTTTCTTCATTGTTACCAATCAATTTGCTGGGTAAAATGATGGTTTCCATAAGGTCAAGGATGACATGTTTTACTGCAGAGATTGGTCCTGTTGGTGCTTTTGTTGCATGGATGCACTTCTCCAATTCTGGATCAAAAGTTATTCCTGACTCAGCAAAAGAATGCTGCCTTATTCAAGCACTTTTGAGGGTATTTCCAGTTCCTAGCTTGAAGTGAATTTAAAACCAGAAAATATCAAATGCACAGCAGCTACAGCACTGGTAAAAGGCTAAGGGATAGAATGAAGGCACTGCTGTATCAAAAGAGACTGTCTAAATTGTTGATTTTTGGGTAGCATCAGATGTGCTCTAGCTTCAAAATTTTGTGGAGGGGCTAGAACACATGAAATCTCGAAGTCCAGAAATCGTTCGGAGAAATTCTGCCCGGAATGGATTTTATTCAAATAATTAATTATTTTTAATCGAGCCTAAGTTAAAACTTGAATTAAAATAATTAAATGGAAGTAATAGAAATATGGGTGAGAAGCTTCTAAGGGATGAGGGTCAAGTTTGTTTTAATCTTAGCCGTTGATTAGAGATTTGATCACGGCCGTTGATATCTCAACAAGAAAAGTATAAATGAAAGCTTGAGGGTCATTTGGAGACACATCGGGCAAATACTCAGTAACCCGATGGAAATCGATTGTCCAAAAGTAAGAGTTCGATTTCAGAGGGAGAGTTACAAGGTGAAGCAAGAAGAGGGTATCAACATCAGTTAGAGAATGAGGAGGAGAGACGTAGAGCAGCAGAGGGACAATGTAGAGAGGCAATGTAGTAGAGGATGCAGTCCTCACGCAGAAAATGACACAGAAGTGACACAGTGGAGGCTGGAGGGTCTCTTGGGTGTCAAAATTTCTCCGGTGATTGGAGGAAAATTATCTTAGGTGTTTTCACAAAAGTTTCTCCATGATTGTGCAAATCATTCCTTGTAAAGCGATTGTTGCTGAAGAATAATAAATAAACCCTCATCTGCTGCATTGATTTTCCTGCATTGGGTTTTTCCGGGGACTATTGTCCAAAAACAATTGTGTTGATGTGATTGATTCTTGTGTTTGCATTTCACTGTGTTGATTTATGGTAGCATCGGATGTGCTCTAGCCTTGTAATTTTGTATATAGGCTAAGACACATGTATTTCATAATACCCAGAAAGGATTTTGGAAAATTCCACTTAGAGATGGTGTAATAAAATTAATTAATCGTTTTTTAATGTTTTCCTAAGTCTAAACTTAGGGAAACTAATTAATTAAAGGTAATTAATTAAACTAAGTGTGAATCTTCTAGATGAAGTCATGGATCAACTCTCAGTTAATCTTAGCTCTTGATTATGATTTAATCTTGGCCATTGATGAGTCAGTGAAAGATTATAAAGGAGAGCTCGATGGGCATTTGGAATACACATCAGACGGAGAAAGAGTCTAGAGATCGATTTTCTTCTAGTTGAAGGAAGAATCGAAGTGATTCTCACTTGCAGAGAGGGGAAGGTGAAATCTTCAGGAGGAAGAGTTTCTGAAGCCAAGAGAGTACATGAAGAGAAGGAAGGAGGGAGCCACAAGCAACAACGTAGTGATAGCCTAGCAACAGTTATGCTGGGCTAGCGTAGAGAAGCAGAGGGAGTTTCGATTTTAGTTGGAGAGGCAGCTGGGGATTCATCTCCCTCCGAAGGATACTGAAAGGAAGATACTCTAGTCTCACCCAAAGGGTGAGCAATCCCACAACACAACCACAGTTAACAAAGCAAAGAATGCAAAAGACAACAGTTGTCTTGCAACATCGCTACAGAGATCACGTTCAGTTACTCAAAGGTGGGTAATAAAAGTCGCTGTCTAACTGTGGTAAAGTGAGAATGGTCTACCTGGGCCTGCTTCATTTATTTCTTCATGTGATTGATTGAGAATCACAATCACACATTTGTACTCGTAACTTCGCATAATAAAGAAACCTCGTATCTCGCTCCGTCGATTTTCCTTACAAGTTGGGTTTTTCTTGGGACAATTGTCCAAAATGATAGTGTCTATGTGTGAATGCTTGTGCTATTTCTTTTTCATGTTGTTTTGTAATATCCCCAAAGGGGATTAAGCAGTAATAAACAGAAATATGCCAGACAGATATGAAAGGAAACAATACCGAACCAGATCACTGAATCAAGACACATGTAATACCAGAATCTGAGCCATTTTATTAATCAGAAAGTACAGGGAGAGTAATACAAGAAATCAGAATCAGTACACCTATCCTTGCCCTCTAGTGATGACCTCCATACAAGAAACGGCCGCAAATAATGACAGCCACCCAAGCCTCCCCGAGATCGGTGATGACCGCGCAACCGGGCCGACCCCAAGCCGAAAACCCTCTCGCCGGAAAACGTTGTCCCCGCAAAGACAAGCCCTCAATCCTCTGCATAAATGGATTCACACAGGATGCCGGGAAAACGCCGATGAGCCCTTCTCACATTAGCTCGCTCCTCGCATCTGCGGTCTCCACCGATGGATCCGAAGCCTGCAATCGACCGCGTCCTTTCCCTCTCCGAACCGGCGTCCAATATCAGACTGATATCAAACTCCTCGTATCCACTAGATCCGGAACTATCCTCGCATCTGGCTGTACCCCTAGGGCTAGATCCGGTGCTACCCTTCCAGATCCGGACTAGATCTATCACGATCTCCTCGCATCCGTCACTCCTCTCGCCCGGATTCGGTGTGCCAAACCTTCGTATCCGGAATATACAAGACTAGAACTGCCACATACAAGACTAGATCTGCAAGATCTACCCTTTCCACAACTGGATCTTGCAATAAACCTTCAGATCTGCAACTCTTACCTCCAGAAATGGACAGCGTCCTCACTCTAGGGCTTCACAGCGTCCTTCTGCCCCTCAGAACAGCGTTTTCTCCTGCTTGACTGGACTGCGTCCTTCTTGGCCAGCGTCCTCCCTTCCTGAAAGGTACAGCGTCCTCTCTCCAGATGGGACAGCGTCCTTCTCCTTCCAGATTCAGCGTCCTTCCTCCTCTTGCTCTGCGCAGCCACAAGAGGGCTTTCTCCTCCTCAGATAATCTTCAGAAATTGCTGCTGCTCTACTGAAAAATGACTCAGAACAACCTCACTAGGGCGGGCACTCGAAGTCCCCTGAAGCTGAGGGTAGAACCAGAAAAACCTTACCAGGGCAGGCACTCGAAGTCCCCCGAGGCTAAGGGTGAGATCTCAAGCCAGGAACACTCAAGTGCTAAGCAGTCTTTGGGCGGAAACTAAACAGCCGCGTCTTTGGGCAGAGACAAGTACGACTATCAATAAGAATATCATATCATGAATGATCAAATGAGGTAAAGGCCTCTCCTTTTATAACATCAAACTCCCTCAGCTGCTCTCCTGGATCTGCTGATTTACCTTGGGTAAACTTTGATGCCTTCCCCATCATATCCACGTGGACCCCAGAGGCCCCCTCTCTAAGTTTACAACGTCAATCTACTGGGAAAAAACTACTTTATTATAAAGTGAGTGACTAAGTGAGGTGACCCTCTTATTTCTCCACTTTATTTATTATGTCTAGCTAAAGCGGCAAAATAAAGCAAAAAATGAAATATTCCAATTAGCAAGGCTAATTGGGAATATTCTGATCTCCAAAGCAAACGTTGCTTGTCCTCAAGCAATGATGAAGTGATGAATCTTGTAAAGTCTGCTTGCTCTCCCAAGTAGCATCCTCATCACGGAAATATTTCTTGTTCTCGACAATGTGAACAAGCCTACTCTCTAGGCTGATGCTCCACATAAATCTTTATAAAATGTGCACATAGTCCCCCTTTGAAGCCTCTACGCTCTCTGCATCACCCTGACATGAAGGGATATCTCAATGCCAGGATCCCAAACTGGCCTCTCATGGTACCAACCAATCAATAGTCCTCCCGGATCCCATCGCCACCGTGGCCAATAATCGTACAAGCCCCATGGCTCGGACTGCTCACTGCCTCTAGCTATGACTGGAGACCATGACCGCCGCTGCTCTGCATCTATGGCTGTGTAAGTTGTCCCATCGACTGTGCACCAGCTCATCATCTCTCTCCCATCAAGGCATGGAGTCGAAAATATAATGAGGAATATCTCCCTCCTATGGATCCTCCATCTCCAAGCAATCATCCAGACCAAATGAGCCACCTCCCAACAAGGCAACTCCCAAAAATCTCCTTCCACCTCAAGCTCTGGTAATGAAGGTGGGCCGAAAATATGAACTTGGCAAGCACCATAGCTTACCTCATGCTGTCCTTCTCTCCACTCATGACAAGTGTAGAGTCTATGCTGATCCTGGGCTGCAAAATCATTGACCTCCAATGGCAAAGTGAAAAACAATCCACCATAGAAGGTTCCTCCATCAATGAAGAACAAGCTGGCCCAAAACAAACCATCCATGAAGAATATGACATGGTCATCATGGATCACCCTAATGAGATGTTTGTTGAAGGTTCTACATGAGGATACATAGTGCAAACAATCTCTCACAAGGATACAACGCAGTCTCATCCACTGCAACCTCAGAAAATCACATGGCAAGCAACGTACAAGATCCATCACATCTACTAATGGATAGTAAATGGCTGAATATGATAGCAACATAGGTCCAAACACTTGCCCATGGTTGTACAATGGATGAACATCTATCTCATGGCCCATATCAAAAGAGAACGCATACATAGTAGTGGTGGCCATGCCTCCTCCCATGCTCCCGTTAGAACATGTAGTGCAGAAAATACTCAAAGGCACATTCAGCTCATGTGTCTCTCTCATAATCAAGCCTCCCATACAAATCTGACCATATGTTGGAAGTAAGATGGCACATGGATCCATACATGAGTCCTCCATAGTGTTTTGGCATGTTATGAAGAAGAATGAACCATGTGCTGCAAGAAGATAATCCTCCTCATGCTTGGAAACCCAAGTCAAGAAGAATATGCCGTAGATGTCTCTATCATCATTACCTCCTCTTTGTGCAACAAATATGTAGTGATCCTGGGACCTATGGGTTATCGATCCACCATATCCCTGCTGCGCACACTCCATCCATAATGTTCTGCTCCAAGGTGACAACGTTGTGAGCTCATGTAAGTAAACTCTTGTTAATACAAGACTCTGTTCCTTGACATGCTCCTTGTCAAAGACTCCTCTAATGATGCTGCAACAAATATGGAATACTTCCCAAGATGGAAGTGCTTCCCAATCAAAGACCATGGAGATAGTGCCATCTCCTCCTCCTGCAACATCATGCAAAGTGTGGGAGCAATTCTGCCCTTGCTCTCCCAAGCAAAGCAACAAGAAATTGTGTTGCCTCCCCATACCTCCATCATGCAACTCATGTGATGACGACACAATGAATGATATGAGTAACACATCAACACCGTGCATCCATACTCTATGCTGCTCAATGATGCAAGTATCCATCCATCTTTTCCCCATCCTCCTACTCTTAGGAAGAGTGTTTGCCAAGTGATGGCCAAACTCTTTCAAGAGTAACCAGCGCAGCCAAGCCTCCTGCTGCCTGGTGTCATAGATCTGCAAATAGCCTCCTAGCTCCTTGCTCATCAACCACATCCACTCAATACATTGTGGATTCCTCCTTCTCCTCATCCTGGTACTCCTCCCGTGAGGGTTACCATCCTCCCAAATCAAATTTCTGATTTTGCACTGCATGGGATCTTGGAATATAAACTCCTCAAGGATCAATGAGACCCTATCAAGACTCAAATAGGTGGTGGGCAAAAACCTCCCATCATGGTGTGGATGGCTCAAGGGATGTCCAACACAAGCATGAGAGACGTTATCCATCCGAAGATGCCCCCCATCTTCTATCTGCTCTCGTGAGAAGGGAACCAAATCATTGTGTTCCATAGCCCGCTCCACCGAGTACCAACTCAAAATCTCTCTCCATCCAATCTCAACATATGGATGCTGTACCCTATACAACTCTGATCGTCTCATACCGTTATCCAAATCAACACATGAGATCTGACTAGGTGGCTCTGCCTCTTTCTCTCCAACGGGAAGAGATGACTCAACAGCACTGCCAGTCCCATCCATGCATACCTGAAGGGGAATGATCTGACGCTTCACCGTGCCCTCTGGTTGTACCATCAGGGAATCCAGCTGTTCCCCAATGTGGACCAACTTGGCCGCCGACTTGGCACAAGTCGCTCTCATACCCTCCAGCTCCTGGTCCTGTAACAAAATGGTCTCCCGTACCGACGCGGCCTTCTCCCTCAAAACTCGAAAGTCTGTCCGAAGCCGATGATACTGCTGTCTGCGACCATCATCCAATATCTTTGTACCTGCCATTACCTCATCGAGGGTGGATACATCTCCTGACACCTCACCCATCTGTTGTGTGCTGCTACCATCCGAAGACTCGGACACGGCTCCAGTCATCACCTCACTGGATGGCTCTACCGGGGTAGGCTCTATCTCCTCCACTACGATATCAACCGGCACGGTCAAGAGGGCTCTAATGATGGGGAGTCCTGTGTCACACTAGGTGTATCCTCGAACTCCCTGCAATCCTGTGTGTCCTCATCCTCCAAGTGCGAGGTAACCATTTTAATGGTTTTCCTCTCCGATACTCGGTCAAGCTGGAAAGAGGTATCCAACTTGTCCACCCAAGCTCTTCCTGAGCGCCTGGATGACCTGTCAAGTGTCGGTAAATGGAATCTGCTCGCTGCACGGTGACTATCACGGTGGGAGCCACGTCCCTTGTGTCGCTCCTGCCCATAAGTCTTGCCGCCACATCTGAACTGGATATATTGATCGAAAGGGAGAGCATCCATGAATTCCTGTCCCATGCTCCGCCAATCCGCAAACAGAGTCGCATGTTGAGCTAGATTCACCTCTCCTGGTTCCGTTCGCTCCTCTTCCTCTACCGGGAAAGTAGGCATGGTAGGTCGTGTGTCCATGGAATCGACCTTCTGCGTCCCCTCTGCAACCTTCTTGGTTACCTCCTGCATGAATGCATTCATCTTTGCTTCCATCTTCTCAGTCAACTTCTCAGTCAACTTCGCAAACACGGCCTCCATTGGATCCCGCTGACCTGTCTCCCTAAATCTCCTCTTATCCACATCACCTGCCATCAGCTCTTTCTGCTATATGTCTACAGGCTCCTCAGAAACTGCACGGCTGCTGCAAAACCATACTGTGGCTTAACTTCGACCTCCGATTTATCCACTGAAAACTATTCATAAAATTCCAGGAATTTGGGAAAGTGATCCTCGCCCAAAACCCAGAAAAACCCAGAAAACGTTTTTCCTAATTCCAAACTCCAAAATTTGACCCTTTTTATTTTGGCCCTTTTTCCAACTGCGTTTCTGGAATTGCAACTGCTATTGCTCTGTATGATTTCTTTTCTGATGTCATAGACCACAGGCTGAGCCAGAATTAGGCTCTGATACCACTATAATATCCCCAAAGGGGAATAAGCAGTAATAAACAGAAATATGCCAGACAGATATGAAAGGAAACAATACTGAACCAGATCACTGAATCAAGACACATGTAATACCAGAATCTGAGCCATTTTATTAATCAGAAAGTACATGGAGAGTAATACAAGAAATCAGAATCAGTACACCTATCCTTGCCCTAGGCAAGTGATGACCCTCCCATACAAGAAATGGCTGCAAACAATGACAGCGTCCAAGCTGCCCTGGAGACTGGTGATGACCTGCGCAGAAACTGGGCTGATCCCAATCTGAAAACCCCCTCTGCTGGAAAACGCTATCCCTGCTAGTGACAGCGCAGAAGCAGGTGCAGCACAAGCCCTCAATCCTCCAGGCAAATGGATCTGCTACCGGATGCTGGAAAACGCTGATGAGCCCTTCTCACACTAGCCTGCTCCTCAGATCTGCGTCCCACCTGATGGATCTGAAACCTCCAATCAGATCTGCGTCCTTCCCTCTCTGAACTGCGTCCTCCAATATCAGATCTGATATCAAACCCTCAGATCTATACTAGATCTGGAACTATCTCTTCAGATCTACAGCCCCTAGGGCTAGATCTGGTGTTACCCTTTCAGATCTGGACTAGATCTATCAATATCTCCTCAGATCTGTCACTCCTTCAGCTGGATCTGGTGCCAAACCTTCAGATCTGCAATATACAAGACTAGATCTGCCACATACAAGACTAGATCTGCAAGATCTACCCTTTCCACAACTGGATCTAGCAATAAACCTTCGGATCTGCAACTCTTACCTTCAGAAATGGACAGCGTCCTCACTCTAGGGCTTCACAGCGTCATGCCTTTCGGAAACAGGCGATTTTCTCTGCCAGTGATGCGTCATGTGGCAGCGTCCTCCCTTCACAAGAAAGTCTGGTGATCTGCCCTCTCTCCAGATGGGACAGCGTCCTTCTCCTTCCAGATTCAGCGTCCTTCCTCCTCTTGCTCTGCGCAGCCACAAGAGGGCTTTCTCCTCCTCAGATAATCTTCAGAAATTGCTGCTGCTCTACTGAAAAATGACTCAGAACAACCTCACTAGGGCGGGCACTCGAAGTCCCCTGAAGCTGAGGGTAGAACCAGAAAAACCTTACCAGGGCAGGCACTCGAAGTCCCCCGAGGCTAAGGGTGAGATCTCCGACCGGAGACACTCGTGCACTAAACAGTGCTGCAGACCGACTAAACAACCGGCGTGCTGAAGCAGACAAAGTCTAGCTATCAATAAGAATATCAAATCATCAATGATCAAATGAGGTGAGAGCCTCTCCTTTTATAACATCGAACTCCCTCCAAAACTTAACTCTCCCTGGATCTGCGCAGTTTACCTTGGGTTAGCCTGATGCCTCCCCCATCATATCCACGTGGACCCCCAAGGCCCCCTCTCTAAGTTACAACGTCAAGCTACTAGGAAAAAGAACACTTTATTATAAAGTGAGGTGACTAAAGTGAGGTGACCCCTCTTATTTCTCACTTTATTTATTATGTCTAGCTAAAGCGGCAAAATAAAGCAAAATGAAATATTCAGTATGAGAGCTAATTAGAGATATTACATGTTTATTTATCGTGAAGTTTGCAGCATATTTTATTTTGATATTTAAAATTTTAACACTTATTTTGATATTTGAAATTTTAACACAGTGAAATGTTAAATAATTGTGTTGAGAATGCAATAGAAGACATATAGTCAGTAGCTGTAGTAGGATTCTACATTATAGAATTTATAAGAGTTGTCAGATCCAAAGGAAGCAGGGCCAGAGAGGAGACTGCGCAAACCAGAAGTTTCAGAAGGGATGCAACACCGGAAAAAGAAAGCACATATAAGTATGGCAGACTTAGATGTTTTATCCTCTAGGTTAGAAGAGGATTGTGCATGGTTGTCAAAGTTCAGCATCTGCAGGAATCTTGGATATTGATAGCGGGGCTTCAGCTCATATGACTGGAGTACGAGAATATTTCTCGAGCTATAGAGAGGAGCAAATGAACTTCCAACTCACTATGGGGAATAGCACGAAATGCACTCCAGTTGGGAGAGGAACCGTAGTGTTTAAGATGGAAGCCGGAACTGGTGTCAAGGTCACAGATGTACTACATGTGCCGGGGCTTGGGATGAATTTAATCTCAGTATCCCAATTGCAGGACAAAGGGTATGACATACACTTTATCGGGAAGAAGGTATATGTCAAGCACCCAAGTTGGAAGCAAACAAAGTAGATCGAGTTAGGAGCAATAGACTATACAGGTTGCAGCTTGAATCTTCGATGGCACGAATCAGTAGTAATCTTGAAGACAAGAAAGAGTTGAATGAACTTTGGCATAGAAGAATGGGGCACTTGCGCCATGGTGCATTGAAGATGCTTAGAGAGAGTTGTTGGGGACTCTTAATAATAAAACCCTCCAACAGCTAGCAGAACGATTTTCCCGCTTTGGGTTTTTCCGTGGACTATTGTCCAGAAAATCCTTGTGTCACTTTGTCTGTGTGCATGTACTTTTTCTAGATCTGAATCGATCGAAGTTGGTTATGTGTTTGCTTCGATGTTAATCTGAATTTTTCAGCTTAATAACTTAATTAAGTAGGAGAAGCATAACCAAATCTAACAGTAGATTTTTGCATTAATGACATTCAGAAATTTAAACATGGTATCAGAGCGATTGCAGATCTAGTAGGGTCACCAGCAGAAGTCTAAAGGATCTTGCTGCAGAAAGAAATAGGAAGAGCAGCAACAGCAGGAGAAGGCCAGATCTGAAGAGACAACGCAGTTTCAGAGAGAGAAGAATCACACAGAGGGCGGGGTGATGCAGTCTTACGTTGTCTCCACGCAGGCCCACGTACATACTGCGCAGAGGCAGCGCAGAGACACACTGGGATTGTCTGAAGCCAACCAGGGTGATGCAGATCTGAATGTGTCTAACTCAGAAGTGCTCGAAGGAGAGTTGTAGAACTTCAGGAGGTGCTGGTGGGGTTAAATTTTTGAAGTTTTTAGAATATTAGCCTAAGCACTAGTGACAAAGAGCAGGAGGAGATCAACTTCTCAGAGAGTTTCTAGCCAAAGAAACTTGCAAATCGATCAAAGGATTGAAGAGAGCTGAATCATTGTTGATTTGGCAGATTTCCAAGGAGGGAAATCAGTTGTCAGAGGGAGCAGAGGGTGCCCATTTCGCAAAGGACCCTAGATCCAGATCTCTAGCAAAGAGAAGAGGAGCTCTGCCGAATTTATGAGCAAATGGCTCCTCATGGACTGCGTGATCAGGATAGATTGGATGGCCTATCCAACTTTGTAGTTTGGAAGGCTAGTATCTTGATAGTCCTAGAGGCATATCATCTAAGAGACCATGCAAAATGAGTTCTGGCCATGCGGACTGATGCAGATCTCTTGAGGAAGCATAATGATGCTGCTAGACATGCCAAGCGCCTGATAATGGATGGAGTTAATGACCATGTTGTCTCACACATAGCCTAGAAGAAAACAACTAATGAGATGTGGAAGGCCTTAACATCCCTATATGAGGGAAAGTCCGTGCAGAGGAAGATGCTTCTGGAGACTCAGATGCAGTCATTCATGATGACCAAGGGGGAAGACATGGAACATTTTCTGTTCAGATTACAGTCGATCAAAGACCAGTTGACTGCCACGAGTGCAAAGGTGAAGGATGATGTGATGGTCAGTATTGCTCTTAATGTGGTCACAGATGAGTGGGAAACCTTTGTCCAATGTATCTTGTGGTAGAGCAGACCTACTCGACTGGGACAACTTGTGGGCAACCATGCATCAAGAAGAACTCTGCAGATTCACCAAGAAGTAGTACAACAGGAGATCGAGAAGGTGAAGAAGGAAGATGAAGAAGATGATGCTTTGGCATCAAAGAGGCATCAGGGAAAGAAGAAGAGAGATTTGTCAAAGATCAAGTGCTTCCAGTGTGGTGAACCAGGACATTTTGCCAACAGTTGTCCTCAGAAGAGAAATGACAATGAAGCTTCTTCTTCCATGGTTGCTGTGGCGGACGATGGGTTAGAAGATGATGCAACCATGAGCGCTCATGAATCACGAAAGTGGGGCGACATGGATCTATAGAGCAGCCACAGAATGAGGGTGGGATCCTTGAGGAGCTCGTCTCTTGGATCACATTCGAGCTACGAGAGCCTTAAGGCAGTAGCGGGACAAGTGGAGCAATGGGTGCATAAATCACGGATGAAGCAGAGGCAGATTTGAAGGCTGGAAGGAGAAGCGCAGTGTAGATGCAACAACAACGTAGGGGCTGATGTGACTTCAGCAGCGCAGAGCAGAGTTGCAGCAGCGTAGGGGCTTCAGGAGGACAACACAGCTTAGTAGCAACGTGAGAGATTTCAGCACAAGAGGCTGATGTGACTTCAACAGTGTAGAGGGAGTCTGCTTACGCAGTGCAGAGTTGTAGCTGTGCATCATCCTCCAGATGACAACACGGATCAACAGTCGATGGAGCTTCAGTGATAAGTTTGTAGCCAATTGACTTGTCTATCAAAGATTGGGTAGGAGATTTAGTTGTTTCTCTCAGCAACTGAAGATGCAGTGCAACAGGTGGCAGCACGGATGCAACAGTTTGAGAGGGAGCATCATTATAGATGTGGCAGTGGCGGTGACAACGTCATAGGAAGCAGTACAAAATGGCAGCATCGGTGTAGTGTTGAAGGGCAACAAACCCATTATCAACAACACATAAACTAGTGCCCAAAATCTTGTCTAGTGGCACTTGATGATTATATGAAGACTCCATGCCCAAGGATGAACCAAAGGACACTTGTACCATCAGATATCATCAGATATCATCAGTTCAACAGAGTTTTAAAACTCTACTTCTACTTTTATCGTTTTCTCTTGTACCCAGATTCCACGCCCTATGGGGAATTGTAATAAGTGATGCTAGTAATGATGAATTTGAGTCAGTGTTGAGTCAGTAACATGCCTAACCTTGCCAACAAGTGAGTATTACTCTGGGAGGTTTTTTTTCACTCGGTTAATTATCATCTCCCTATCAGGACTTAATAATTAATTGAGTTTTTTTCTCCAATTTTACCCCAAAGACGGAGTATGGCTTGATGGTGAGGCCTTGGGTGAGTCCTAGTGTCTAGAGTCAATGTATATTACCATACTAGATCACACAAAAAATTTCGTGGAATTTGGTTAGGTCTAGGTAGTGATTTTTTAATTTTTTATATTTCCCGCAAGTCCAAAATTGCAATAAAAAATGTAATTGAATTGTAATAAGTGTTGTCTAGAGAAGTTGTATGGGGTATGAGTAATCAAAATTACACTTCTCACCCTCAAATTTCTACTATGACACACTTTGAGGGGTTAAAAATGTGTTTTGAACCCTCAAAATCCACTTTTCCTAAGTTTAGTGGGAAATCCGACAATTAATTCAGCCAAAAATTAAATATATGGAAAATAAATAAATATCGACACATGCTAAATGAGGTGGAAATAAGGTGGAAAATTATGGAGCAGTTAAAGTGAAGTCCCAAGGTGATGTGGACTCCTAAAATCAAGGAAAGGACATGTGCTCAAATAAAATCGAATTTCTGGCATGAAATGGGAGTTGTTTACTTGGAAATTCGAATTTGTGAAGTTAATGCACATTTGGGAGGATTTGGGTGAATATTTGGTGGAGATTTTTGTGGGAAATTGTCCCCACATGGGTTACCACCCATATACACTAGTCATTCCATCATAAAATTCGAATTTGGCACATAAGGGAAGAAGAAAATGATGTCCACTTGCCAGAATCTGTTTTTTACACTTGGAAATAGAGCTCCACTTATCGAATTTGAATTTGCGTTGAGATCTCCTCCCTCTCACCACTTGGCATTTGGTTATTCATTGGGATTTGGTCCCAACTTTCTATATAATGGAGCCATGGGCTCTCATATTGTATCATGTTATGAGCTATTGGGCTTGAGGAAACTCTGCCATTTTTGTATGTCAATAAAATCAAGACTTTGGGGATATTTAGCGGATGTTCTCTTGGTGTTATGAGGTGATTTCTTTCGATACTATTGCTATTATATTTGAATTAGTTTATGTGCTTGATAAATATTAGTTTATATTTGCCATCTTGCTTGGATTGATGCATGCAAACTATCTTGCATGCATAATTGGTTTAGAGTATTATTCTAGGAATTAGCTTGCCAAGTCATTTTTGGAGGAATGTTTGGTTTATCTATTTCATTATGATGCTCTAATCCTTTTGCAGACTGATGTTTGTTTAAGTGTGTAGGGAATATCTATTTGTATTGTGTGCAGGAAATCCATCCGGGCGTGGGAGAAGTCTCAAATAGATCAACTCACTCCTAGAATCTAGATTCAAAGTGATCCAAGAGTCAGCTACTTTCAACCCCAAGTTTTGCATCAAAGGAAGAAAAAGAGGGAGTTTCTCGTTCTCTAGCTACTTGATCATCTATTTCCACTTTTAAAATCTAAAATTTTCCATTTGTAGAGTGTCTTAAAATTCATATTTGCTACATCAAGAGCATTTTTTTAAACTAGGCAAGAATGGGGCTCACTCCCATTCCTTGGGCTAGTGCCTTTGTATATTAATTTGTATTTTAGATCCTCTTTATTTCAACTCAATGTTTGATTTTCTTTTGCAGCCTACAAGCTTGAGCGTGAAAGGCGAGGAGTTTGAAGAAAAGACGGCAAGAGACAATTGATCCTCCTTGCATGCGAAGGCTTCCATCACTTCAAAATTTGATTTTAGGGAGGTCGTAAGCACCTTTGGGACAACAACAAACTTGATCTTTGCTGTGGGCATTGGAGCCTTGAAAAAATCATATTTTGAAGGTTTTTTCCATAAGTTGTGTTGTCAATTTTTGAGGAGAAGATTAAACCTTTTTTCAAGCTCTTTATTCGTAGAAGGATCTCCTTTTGGGAAGCCTTCTTAAAGGCTGTTTTTTTCACTTGTAATTAATAATAAAATAACTCTTTTTTGCTTGAGGGAGCTTGGGATATTTTTCCCATGGTATCCCCCTTCCTTGGTTGAAGAGAAAGGAATTTCTTGGGTGGATTGATTCATTTTCTGATTTTCGTTTTATGCATGACAACGAATTAACCACTAATGCACTCTACATCCATCTAAATAAATTTTGGTTAAATTAAACTTACATGCATGAGCCCCAATGCTACAAACTTGAGCAAAATCTCTCTTTTTTATGTGTGAGCAATTCGCATGATTGACAAATTTCATTAATTTAATCTTTATGCTTCATGCATGTTGAGGAACCATTGAAACACCTTTTTATAAGAACTTATTTCATTACACTTGCTATTTAATGCCACAACACACATAAGTCTATTTTTTCTCTCAAAATTTGTTTTATTATTGCAAGTAAGCACCATCTCATCTCTTGTGAAAAATTTGCATGTATCATTTAAATGAGATTTATCAACATTCATTTCACACAAGCAACTCATTAAAACTTAGCTCCAACATAAGTTGGTTGTATAGACTTCTAGGGACTCTCTACTCCCCTATTGACTCCTCACTGTGAGATCGACCTAATTCGGGCGAGGGTGAGGTCTGGGGATTGAAGAGTTGAATTGAAATATTTGTTTTAGTGAAAGTTTAACTAAAATGAACCAAGAGCACTCTTCATCGCATTTCTCACTTTCTAATTTCGCAAAGTTTAATTTCATCTTCAACATCTAATTTTTTTGGTTGTTTCGAACTATGACAAGATATGTTTAATTATTGAGATTTTGTTATCCTTTAATCATTTTATTCTGCAAATATTTTGTGTTGACATTTTTTGTTTCCATTTCAGGATTATTGTGTTCTCATCTTTTGAGCATTATTCTTGAGCACTTTATTTAAAGACACTGGTTGAATGATTTGATATTATTATTGCAAAGTTGCTTATAAAATGCTCATAAATCTTTAAAAGTAATCCAATTTCACTTTAACAGTTCTCCTAAAAACTCAAAATCTTAACTTAGTTTTTCTATTAGGGACCACCCCCCATAGCTAACTTAGGAGATAGCTTAAACGGAGGGAGTGGGGAGTAGGTGACAACCCCTTCTCTGAATTCCTTGCCACCAACCACACCGTGTGGGGTTGAAGACTTTTTCCACTAACTTGTAGGTAGGTGCAGGCGGCAAGGAGAGTTAACATTTTTAGCGCCATTGCCGGGGACAAGCTTTCTTGTACCTGGGAAATTGACGAACTTTTGGTTTTTGCATGTTGGATTTTAGAGTTAGATTCTTGTTCAAGTGGTGACTCCACTTATTTCATTTTCTGCAAGGATTTTTGCTTGAAGCCTTCTTTTTGTAGAATTCTTGCTAATCTTGGATTGGAGCCTCTCTCTAATATCCATTTTCTCTTTCATGGTCAAGTGAGCATGACATCATGAATGATCTGTTCGCCCTTTGTGATTTTACTAACATTCTAGGCTATTTGAATATTTTTCCGAATGAAGCCATTGAGGTTGTTGATGAGTTGCCTAGTTTTCTAGGTAACAATGCCATTACCGCCGAAACTCACCTTACGAATTTCCACCTTTGTGTGAGCAAATGGTGCCATGATATTAACCATGAGGACGCGTTGTGGGATTGTACATGTACTTGCAATATTATACAAAAGTCTTTGGGGTAACTTGAGATGGTGTTCTTCTCCTTACATATATGGTAAATTCTTGACTTGTTGTTATGCTTCTATTTATTTTCTCATGCTATTGTTTCATTCATGCTTGTTTCAAGTTATGTTAGTATGCAGAAGAGTTATTTGATCGCTTTAGGATAAGAAATCTTTTATTGGATGTCAAATATATCTATAGGAGTTCTTTCCATTGCTTTTATTTAAGTTCACGTGGATTCAATATGTTGCGGTGAGATTGTGTAGAAGGATCTGTCTCTGGTCAAGCTTTTCAAGCGTGAGGGGAAGTTCTCGGAGGAACCAACTCACTCTTGAAAATATTCATGGAGAACCTGCATGTGTTGATTTCCAAAGTCTAATCTATATTTTATTGTCTTGCAGAGGTTCTTTTAAGTTTCTCAAAGCTCTTATTTCTTGCATCAAAAAATCAAACTTAAAATAATTTACTTTTCAAGTATTGCTCTTCATTTCTTTAATATCTGGCTAGTTCAAAGAGCCAAGCTATGGCTAGTCAAAGCAGAGAGCTTGCTCATACTCTATGACCTAGTCTTTTGTAGATTATTTTTGTAATATTACTTTGTGATTTCTTGAGCTAACATTTGTGGTGGTAGAGTTTCTCTAACTTGTTGTCTTGCAGCTACTTGCAGGTTTCATTTTCAAAAATTACTTACAAGTTTGCATGCAAGACCTTGGGGCTTCAACTTCTAGATTATTTGCTGCCCTTGGCCATGTAACTCAAACAAGCTTTGCCTTGCTTTTTCTTCCATGAAAAATCTACATTTTTTCGGACTTTTGTGGGCTTCAAATTGCAGAAATTTTCAGCAAGGAAAGATCTATGGCTCAAGCCAACATTGTGAAGACTTTCCTTGGATTTTAGAGAAAACTTCATAGTTTTCTTTTTCTTGTAATAACTAATAAAATTCTTGGTTTTGGGAGCGTGAGTTTTACCCATTGGTATCCCTATCTCTCCACCTTTTTGGAGAGACTTTGTGGCTTGATCTTTGATCTTTTTCACTTGCATGCACATCATTTAATTGGAGAATTAACACAGTCATGCATTACACACATTTTGCATGCACCTAAAACTAATTTGCTACAGATTTCTAGTCTTTTTACTTTCATAGCAGGTTCAGACTTTTGCATTCATGCACTTTTAAATTTGTCATGAATTTTGTTCCAAACCACTTATATGCTTCACCTTTAATAAGTATTTGGACAATTTTTCTCCATAAATTAGCATTCTACTTCATGACATGCAAATACATCTCAAGTTGAAAGTTAATTTTCATTGTTGATTAATTTACTTACATGCCCCAAGAAAATCACTAAAATTTACCTCCAACATAAGTTGGTTGAATAGACATTTTAGGGACCCTCTACTCCTCTATTGACTCCTCACTATGAGATCCATATCTTTAAGCGAGGGTGAGGTCTGAGGATTGAAGAGTTGAATTGTAACATTGCTTTAGAACTAATTAATAAAATAAACCAAGAGCATTTTTCATCACATTTATCTTACTTGCAAATTCTAAATTTTTGCTTTCTTGATGACTTAGAGTCTCACATGAAACATCATTTCCTATTTTCAAGAAGCATTTCCTTTCATGCAAGTATTGTAATATCTTTTGCAACAAGTTTAGTTTGATTTTCTTGTACTTGGAACAATGTTTACTTTAGCAAGCTCCCTTTCGTGTTTAATGATCATCATGTTCATGAATGATTAACGAGTCTCATTTTCTATTCAAGTACTCTTATTTCATGTTGCAAGGCTAATTACATGTTGTTATCTTTGTCTAACAATTGATTTTTTCTATCATCTCATTTACATTCTCATAAATAGATCACTAATTGTTTCCTTTCGAACAAGATAGTTTTACATGCTTGGATTCATAAATTTGTTTATCTTGAAGTCATTTATAATATCTTGTGCTAACATTTTTTTGTTTCAACTTTTGAGGATTACTTTTGCTTTCCATTTGAAAGCATTTTACTTCATTGAAGCAAATACATTTCATTTTAAAGAGCAATACTTTTAAGGCATTGGTTTTCATATGCTTTATGCCTATTTAAATTATGTATTGATAATTATTGCTCATATCACTTTTTGCTTATAAATCTTAAGAAGTAATCTATTTAACTCTAACAACTCTCCTAGAAACTCACATCTTTTAACATGGTTTTCCATTTAGGGACCAGCCCCTATAGCTAACCTAGGAGATAGCTTAAACATAGAGAGTCAGGATTAGTGTGACAACCCCTTCTTTGAATTCCTTGCCACCAACCACACCTTGTGGGGTTAAAGACTTTTCCCGCTAACTGTAGGTAGGTGTAGGCGACAAGCGATAGCACTGCCCACCAACAACTGCACATCTCTGATATGCGCTACATTTGTGTTGTTGCAAACCCTGCTGACTACTGCCAACTACTGCATCTACACTGCAACTTTGTTGCTGCTGATACTGCAACATCTGCAACTGTCTCTCATCTGCTGCTGCTGCAACTAAGAGATGTCCATCATACTGAACCAACTGTGTTCAGTCTGATGCATTTTTCACCCGAGTCCTGATCGTTGCTAGTCTCTGCGCTATCACTGAAGCCTCTGTGTTGCTGTTGACTCTATAATGTGCCAACTACACTGCTGCCAACATTGCTCTGCGTTGCTCAGTCTCAAATCGCTACTAGCTACTACATCTGTCACTTTGGCACATGACTGCACCAATTGCCACTAGTCCATCTTGCTACTGCTGCTATGGGTTCCTGTAGCAAGGTATTGATGCAAGAGGTGGACTCCTCAAGGATCCTACCCAACTGTAGCTCTCTGGAGGTGCAAAACCAAATCACCCCACGTCACTCCTGGAAGTATAATGGTGATCATGACAAACTCTTCTTCCACTCTGAAGGACAACCTATCAATCTCTGCAGATGTAGCCTACTGATCCTGCTTCTCCTCTTTGTCCTTCTTTTCTGAGAGGACATTGGGTGTTGTAGTGATCAAGTTCATCACATCTGAAGCACCTAGCCCTGGATATGTCCTTCCTTTTGCGCTGCTCCTGCTGCCCCTTCGATGCAAGGGCTGCATTCTCCTCTTCCTTTACTTCCTTTGTTCCACTGCTACTGTTGCCACTGATGGTGCTATTTAGCAAGTCTCAACTCATCTCCTCCTACTGTAGACATGCCCCCACTCTGTCCCAATCCAACAAGTTTTCTCTACCCAAGATACTTTGGATGAAGACTTGCCAATCATCGGAAACACTATTTAGGGCAAACCTGACAAAATTCTATAGGTTGGGGTGCTGACCCGACTACAGACAGCTGATCGCAGACATCCTGAAGTCTAGTAAGGAAGGGGTTTATACGCTCCCCTTTTCGCATCTTGGTACACCTTAGATTCTCCTCCAAGTACATCTTTTGCTGTTCGAAAGATGCCTAGTACAACGCGGCAAGAGCATCCCACATCTGCATGGCGGTATCTTTGCCAGCTATGTGCGACATCACGTGATCTCGAACAACATCAAGAATCAACTGCTTTGCCTTCGTCATCTCCTTCTTATAGGCCTTAAGCTGATCTGGATCCGTGGGTACAACAACCAATAGGCCTTGAGATTGTATTCATCTAGAAGGCAGGAAATCCTGGCCTTCCAGATCAAATAGTTGGATGATCCGTCCAATCGATCTTGATCTCTCAGCCTTGCTGTGGCCATATTTGCTAAAGTTTCGAACTCTTTCTGTTAAATGTAGAATGACAAGCCAATAATATAGATCAGATTTTACAATTCTTCTTGTCAAACAAAGATATAGGATACTGTGTGCTACGACAGTCAACATAATGCTTCAGCCAACAAAGTCTTTCTTAGATCAGCCAACCCTCCAAGTGTCACACACATAACCCTCAAAAATAGCTCATCAAAAGTCAACGTTGGTAAACCAAAAGTCAATGCAGGACAGTCAACAAAAAGTCAATGCTGCAGATTCGGGCTTTGGTAAAACTGCTCCTTTTTCCTTGATTTTTGTGCCCAGTTGTACGACCTTCAAAAATCAGAATTTTAGCCAAGATTGGAGGTCAAACGATCAAGGGTTGACCACGGTCAACGCTCAACAAAACAACCCTAAACAGATTCGCAGATTTTCAGTAGCTTCAGCTCCGCAAGTGTGAAGGAAAGAGTCCTCCAAAGGCTATCGAACCAATTAGATCACAATGAGAGAATGTGTGATGTGTTGATGAGCAAATGACCTCCAAGACTCTCCAATTTATATCCATCAGTGAGGGTGTGTGACACATCTATTAGGATTGTGAGCCTACATTACAAATCTGGCCGACCTTGCACATGTGTGGAAAATAAATTCAAAATATATGTTTTGCTCATCCAAACAAGATGATCTTTAGATCAATCTTGCACCTATGAGCAGTGCAACATGGAGTTTGGAACTAGTTGCCCAAAATTAACACTCTCTCTCAACTAGGGAGAACTCCATCTGTCCACCTGTGCTAGCCATCAGTACCATCGTGTACTATCATCTAGCATCGTGCGTCATCCAGCCGTAATTTGCTTTGTTGGCTCTTCTTCTCAAATAGAAAAAAAGTTGAGTCACAAAGACATCACGCTCAGCTGACCCGAAGTCAGATTAGAGGTTAAAACCTCTCTTGGACTCAAAAAGAGTCTCATACTAACTCGAAGTCAGTTTAGAGGATAAAACCTCAATAGACTCAAAAAGAGTCACATACTAACCCGAAGTTAGTTTACTGACACGAAGTTAGTTTAGAGGTAAGAACATCATCATACTTGATCCCAGATCAAGGTGTTGGACACCTGTCATCCTAGACATAGAGTCTGACAATCTCCGATGCGTCCATCAGTGTTGCTATTGGTCTCTATCCACATTTCCCACCTCATTGGCCAAATGAGAGGTACTTCCCATGAGTCCGAAACTCCATGGGTAAGATGCATGCGGGGCATAGATCAAAGAGAGGTGAACGAACTCAATATCATAACGATGGGGCAAAAGCACAACAAGGTTAGGCAAGCCTAGCCCCGTGTGTGCTTATAGCTCCAAGAAGTTATCTCCAAGCCCCCTGGAGCTCCCAGAGCTCATAGTCCAACTCAAGCAAGACCCTCAGAATAGGGTCTTTCCACGATTCCAAGCTTCTCACGCAAGGTTAGGAACTTGACTTTCCCCAGGGGCTTCGTGAGAATATTTGCAACTTTCTCATCAGTTCCTATATGATCAAGCCTTACGACGCCTCGCTATACCATATCTCGGATAAAGTGGTACCTGATATCAATATGCTTGGATCGATCATGGAACACGAGATTCTTAGAAAGACGAATCCCACTCTGGTTATCACAAATGATGAAGGTGGTATCTAGCACATGCCCAAACAACTCACTAAAGAGCTTTCACAACCAAACAACTTCACAACAGGCCATACTCGCTGCAATGTATTCAGCCTCAGCGGTGCTCAAAGCCATCGACTTTTGCTTCCTGATCATCCAAGATATCGAAGCAGAACCCAAAGTGAAGCAACATCCATATGTGCTCTTGCGATCCACCACACTGCCAGCCCAATCGACATTAGTATATCCATGGAGTGTCAAACTCTCGACAATGTATCTCAGCCCATGGTTGATTGTGCCTCGAAGATATCTCAATAGGTTCTTGGCACCAATCCAGTGAATGTAATGAGGATCAACCATATGTTGACTGAAAGTGTTCACGGGAAAACATACGTCCGGACGGAAGTTCACTAGGAACATCAGGGCCCCCATGAGTTGTCGATACTCGGTGGGATTTCCTAGCACGGGCCTAGCAGCGTTTCCACAACTTCTTAAAGTTGAGTTCCATCGGTGTCGACACAGACTTACAGTCCACCATGCCAAATCTCTCCAGCAGCTTCAGGACATATTTTCCTTGAGAAAGGAAAATCTTGCATGGCCTTTGCTAGACCTCCAAGCCTAGGAAATAATGCATCAGTGCTAGGTATTTCATCTCAAACTCGGAAGATAGCTCCCTCTTACACTGGTGAATGAGAGGTGATCGTCCACATAGAGAACTAGAATGAGAGGCATTTCTCTATCAACCTTAAAATAAAGGTTTGGATCAACATTACTTCGAGTGAAGCCCAGCTTCATCAAGTAGCTATCTATCCTCTCATACCAAGCCCTGGGGGCTTGCTTCAATCCATAGAGGGATTTATTCAACCTGCATACATAGGTACCTCTATCTTGGACTTTGAACCCCAGAGGTTGCTCCACATACACCTCTTCCTTTATAGAGCCATGTAGAAAAGCGATCTTCACATCCATCTGATGGAGACTCCATCCTTGCGTTGCAGCAAGGGCAATGATAGATCGGATGGTGGTATAGCGGGTCACAGGTACAAATATATTATCATAATCTGTGCCTTCTTTTCTAGAGAAGCCTCGGGCAACAAATCTTGCCTACTCTGGATACAAGGCAATGTAATTCTCTGGATATCTTCAACCTGTAAACATGGGTGTCACCCCAGAGGTTTCTCGACATTCACCGCTTCCTTTATTGTACCATGCAGAAATGTGGTCTTCACATTCATCTGATGAAGATTCCATCCTTGCGTAGTAGCAAGGGCTATGATAGATCGGATGGTGGTATATTGGGCCACAGGTGCAAATATGTCATCATAGTCTACGCCTTTCTTTTGAGAGAAGCCACGAGCAACGAATCTTGCCTTGAACTTTTCAGCACTACCATCAGATCCATGTTTGATCTTATAGCGCCATTTCGAAGTAAAAACTGCTTTGTCCTTCGGTCTCGGAACCACATCCCAGACATCATTCTTCATAATGGACTCATATTCTTCGTGCATAGCATCCTTCCAGACTTGATGCTTTATGACTTCCTCAAAAGATCCATGCTCAGATTGTACGATTGTACTCATGGTTGCTAGATACCCTTGGTATCTATTTGGCTTCTTGCTTTCACGGATTGTCTCGCTTTGGGCCATATGATTCTCGACATCCTCGAAAGTGTCCCTGAGCCATGACGGTCTTTTCCTCATTGAAGGAGGTGGATCAATAGGGTCCATTGGTCCTTCAAGATCAGGCATCGCCTCATCCTTCGGTTCTTCCTGATTTCCAGACCTTCTTTCATGATCTTCCTCAGAGTTCGGAAGATCGATTACTTTCCTCAGGGAAGCATCTTCGTCAAGGATAACATCGTGGCATATCTCCACTTCCCTTTGACCAGGCACATAGACTCTATAGGCCTTCCAAGTTTCGCTGTAGCCTACAAACATTCCCTTCGTTCCAGAAGCATCCAACTTGCTCCTCTTCTTCTTCGGTACATAAAAATAAATAGGACATCCAAAAACTCTAAAATGTGAGACGTCAAGTTTCTTACCAGAGAAAACCTCTTCGGGAGTTTGGAGTCCAGAGCGGAATGTGGACATTGTTTTTGTATGTACACAACAGTGTTTGCAGCTTCTCCCCACAAAAACTTTGGAAGACCTTGGTCACATAGCATGGCACGGGCAACTTCCACAATGGCCCTGTTCTTTCTTTCAACAAACGCCATTTTTCTCAAGGGTATAGGTAGTTGTGGTCTCCCTCTTGATGCCAGCTTCTCTGCAAAAGTTCTTGAAATCTTTCGTCTCATATTCAGTGCCATTATCGGTCCTCTATATCTTGATCTTCTTCCATGTTAGATTTTCCACCAAGGCTTTGAAGGTACGGAACCACATGAAAGCCTCATCCTTCTTTTTGAAGAAGTATATCTAGGTCTTGCGAGAGAAGTCATCTATGAACGTCATATAATAAGAACATCCTCCCAAGAATGTCACGGGCAGCACATGAGAGAGATTAGAATGTATCAGTTGCAAGAGATTAGAATGTATCAGTTGCAAGACATTAGATGTCTTTGTGACACTTGTGGGGAAAGGTCCCCTTGTATGCTTTCCTTCGGCACAACCCTGACATACACCTTCATGATCATTTGTGAACTCGGGCATCCCCGTCACCACCTTCCTTGCTTCGGGAAGGGCTTTGTAGTGAAGGTGTCCAAACCTCTGGTGCCATAGTTCAGTCTGTTGGATAGTATCACATGTCATCACTCCCAGTGGGCTTCCTCCAACCTGGTAGAGTGTATCAACTCTAAACCCAATCTTGATAGCTTCCTTGAAGCTCTTCTTCCAGATGCGCACCTTCCCATCAATGACTGCCACATTGAAACCTTTGTCTTCCATGGCCGAAATAGATAAAAGTTTCTTTTTCAAATCAGGTACATATAGTACATCTTGCAAGCGGAGGACTTGACCTTGAGACAAGTGGAGGGTCACAATCCCTGTCCTTTTCACGGGACATGTGGCATTATCTCCAAGGATAATTTTTAGATTAATATCCTTCTCAACCATATCAGAAAGTGCTTCTTTGAACCTAGTGATGTGCCTTGAGGCACCACTATCTATCAACCAGACATCCATAGTGTCGGGTGGAGATGCAGCAGAGAGGGCAGATACAAGAATGAATTCTTTTCTTTTATCATCAACAACATTAGATTCCTCATACCTGGAATTTCTCGACCTTTTGAAAGGTTGCCCATTTCCACCAGAGGGAGCCTTCCTCTTCCATTTGAACCTATTGTTCCTTTGATTGCCATTCCTCTGGTTGTTGTTGTTGTCATCATCATCAGGAGAATACTTCTTGAAAGGGCATTCTCTAGCATAGTGGCCGGTCTTGTGACATGTGTAACATTTGCCTTTCTTTCCTTGGCCCCTTGCTCTTCCTTTGTTCCTTGGATCACCATTGTTCTTCTTCTTAGCACGAGCAGTGAAGGAAACATTTCCTTCATTCTTGTCTCTTCTTATATGCATCTCGATAGTACTTCGTCAAAATCAGGTATCACATTGTTATTGAGAATGGTAGTATTGAATACATGCCATTCGGAGGAGAGACCTCCAAGTGCGGTGAGAATCATTTCTCGATCAGCTATTGTCTCCCCAATGGCCAGAAGATTATTTCTGATTTCAATCAATTTTAGAAAATATGATTGAACAGATTCATCCCTGCCTTTCTTCAAATTCTGCAGTTGGTTCTTGAAGAAAGGACTTGATTTGCATTGTTGGCCTTGAACATGTTGACCAACTTATCATACATCTTCTTGGATGTGTGTAGCTCAGAGATGTAGGCAACCAGACTCTTATGAATTGAGTCCTTGATCATCAACTTTGCTTTGATTTCCCCCTTCTTATACTTTGACTTGGTGGTAGCAAGTGCAGTGGATGGAGGCTCTTGGATTTTACCTTGCACATAGTCCATGACATCTTGGTCTTCCAACATAAGATCCAAAGTCATCTTCTAGGCATGGAAGTCTTCCTTCCCAGGCAATTTGTCATCAGTTTTGAAGCCATTAGAGTTTGAGGTACCCATGCTCGTCTTCTGTGATTGCTACAAACTTGGGCTTTGTCTTCACCTCAGCTCTGATACCATGTAAATTTTCGTAGATGTTCTATGCTTGATGCAACTTTACTTTTATCCCCAACAACAATCACATAAACCAGAAAGTAAAATGCTGGTAGAACATACCAGTGGATCAACAGAAGACAAGCCAAAATTACACTTAACTTGATCAACAAAATATATGTGTTGTGGTGCATTACGATGGTCGACAGGATGCTTCAACCAGCAAAGTCTTTATACGGTCACCCAACCAGAAGTGTCACACAACCCTCTCGGACAACTATATCAATCAACCCAAAGTCAATGCTGTCCTAGTCAACGGTCAACGCAAAATAGCAGAAGCAAAAAGTCAACGCAAATCTTTCAAAGTCAACGATCAACCTTGATTTCTGTGCCAATAAATGCGTATTGCAGAAATTGAAATTTTGACGAAGTTTGGGGTCAGTTTGACCATGCGTTGACCAAAGTCAACGCTGGTCAAATCTGCGTTGAAAACCCTAGGTCGAAAACAGAAAATGCTTTTGTTGCGTTTCCCATGTGTGGAGAAGAAGAAACTCCAAGTGATGATTGAACCAATCAGATGATGAGAGAGAATGTGTGATGATGTGATGGATGAAAATGACCTCCAACGCTGACCTATATATATCCATTAGTGAGGGTGTGTGACACATCTGCTGGGGCTTCAAGCCTACATTTCAATTCTAGCCGACCTTCCACATAAGTGGAATTAATTCAAAATAAATGTTCTGCTCATCGGATCAAGATGATCTTTAGATCGATCTTGCACCTCTCCGAAATAGGAATCCAATAAAAATATTGGCATCTTCATCTGAGCATCACAGCATGGAGTTTGGACCTAGTTGTCCAAAATTAACAATTCTACTGTAGTAAGGCCTTCATATACGGTGTTTTTGTCATTAAGGAAGGGGAACGAATGAGGATTTACCTATTAATCTTCTTGCTGTTTTTACTCTCAAGCTTGAATCATTAATGTTATGGCTTTTCCTTGAAAGAGTACATGGTGCTTTTAACGAGAAGTAAAATCTCTCCTTATTTTCATGTATGTGCATAAGTAGAGTGCCTTTGTGATAGCCTACCTTCTCTTCATTTTAACCAATATTTATAAGCATTTATAAGTGGGATTTTACATATGTGAAAACAACACTTCTTACTATCCCCATTCATCTATTTTTAGCCCTCTTAGTTTCCTTGATTGAATTTGTTACTGACTGATTTAGTGGTCTAGACAAGGTCCTCTCAAAGCACTAACGTGGTACCACATAGGATAAGTGCCCATTGTCACCTTAGCACAAATCCCCACTATTTAAGCCCAACTCCAACTAAAGGTTATGGGAGCCTTCTTTAACATGGATAAACAACTTTACCAAAGATGAGTGGATGAATGCCTAGTATTAATATCTAAGGGGTAGGTAGGGGTTAATTTCTTGTTTTCTACTAATCTAGAAATAAAATTTACTGTAGAAATAATGCAAACCACAACAAAATTGTTAAAATTTAGCAGTTCAGGGATGAATTTCTCCTAGAAGAAATCATATCTTTCAGTTTTGTTTGAACCTCCTATAATAAAATTTCATTTCTAATAATTCTAATATGACTTTCCAAAAATAGTAAATCACATCTCAATTCTGAAGTAACTTTCTAAAAATAGAAAGTCATGTCTAAATGATCAAGGATGATCTCAACGTATGGAATCCACTTTAAAATCAAATCAATCATGATTATACAAGTCAATAATTAATATTTTTATTATTTTTATCCTTCTATTATTATTATTATGATACTATTATTTATAATATAGTTTAAAGTCATTCACTTTTAGTGGATTAATAAAATCAAATTCTTTGATGAAATAAGTAAATTAAATTGAGAATCTCTTACTTGGCAAATTGAATCTCTCTCTTGGAATAAAATAGTAACTCCACACTTAAGATAATGTAATTCTCCCTCACTACTTCAATGTATGGAGAAAGTGTAACTCCTCCTCATTAAATGCACTTGTAAGTTGTAACTCCCTCATTCAATTTGATTTGTAACTCTCACGAAATATTCTCTCATGTCTAAGTGTAACTTTCTCTCTCCCTAATTTGAATTGTAACTCAAGACATGTGTATCTCTTTCTCTATTCTTGGAATGAGTTACACTTCTCAAGTAACTCCTCACTCGTGGAATTCAATTCTCCTATTATTGGCTCAAGGCATGAATTCATTTTGTAACTCCTCTTCTTTCTCATCTATTTAAGCAAGAACAAGTGAGAGTTGAAGGTAGCATGTTCATTGTGAAGAAGAAGAGCTAGTGTTGAGTGTGTGCAAGAGAAGTGTGAGAGCAAATGAGGAGTAAGAGCAAGGGAAGCCCTAGAGCAAGTGTGAAGTACAAGATCTGATCAAGAGAAGGAGGAGATCTTCAAGCAAAGAGAAAGAGCACTTCAGATGCAAGTTGATTAGATATTTGTGACTTTATTCATTCTCATTCTCTCTCTCTCTCTCTCTGTACTCTACTGAACAATTGATGAAATCTAGTAGAAGAAGAATCATTTGGGTTTTCCCTTTGTGGGTTTTCCCCTAGTCATTGGACCTAACTCTCAGTTTCTCATATTTGTGTTTGGTTGTCTTCATATGATCTTTGAGTTTATGTTCTATCTACAATTGCTGATTTGAAAAGTTGTGAAGAAGAAATTTGCATTCTAAGTAATTGTAACAACATAGAACATTCAATTTTCTGTAAAGTACATTCAGCGTTCTGCAAAGTACATTCAGTTCTCTGCAAAGTACATTCAACTTTCTGCAAGTACATTCAGTTCCATTTAGTTTACTGAAAAGTACATTCAGTTCCATTTAGTTTAATGAAAAGTAGATTCAAATTTCTGCAAGTACATTCAATTTTCTGCATAGAATTTTCAAGTTTCTGCAAAGAATTTTTAAATTTTTGCATAAAACTTTCAGATTTTAACAAAAATGTTAAAATTGGACAACTAGGTCCAAACTTCGGGTTGTGCTGCTCAGATGACGATCCCAATATTTTTATTGGATTCCTCTTTCGGAGAGGTGTAAGATTGATCTAAAGATCATTTCGATCGGATGAGTAGAACATGTACTTTGAATTTATTCCACTTATGTGCTAGGTCGGCTTGGAATAAAATATAGACTTAAATGTCTTAAAGGACGTGTCACACACCCCCAAAGATTCCTATATATTGGAGAGACTTAGAATTCATTTGACACACATTGGTGGAGGAATTCTCTCTCTCTGGATAGCGTTGGAGCTGTGATATATATGGACTGTTCTTTGTTTGGGTTGTTCTGGGATATATGTGTGACATGCTTGGCTAAATGACCTATTGGAGACTTTGCTGGTTGAAGCATCCTGCTGATCGCCGTAACGCCACCATTTCTCATCTCTGTTTTGGCTTGTCTTCTATCGATCGTTTAGTATGTTCTATCTTCTTCAGTATTGTGCCCTAATCTGAAATGGCATAGAACATGTTCAGAAATTAACATGGTATCGGAGCAAGGTTGAAGACAATGCCCTAGGCTTGAATCAGCGTGAGCAAGTCTACTCTAGTTAGCATGGAAGAAGGCTTGAATCAGCCTGAGCAAGTCTGCCCTAATTAGCGGTGAAAAAGCTGTAGGCGACAGCTCATTGTTGAGGTATGTTTATGGGCCAAGACAGATCTGGCAAGGGAAGGCTAAATATAGCGTGGAGAAAGACCAAATTTTTGTAGGGCATGCCGTCTAGGATGGACTGCTTCAGGGGCAAAACAGATCCAAGATTGTTGGATTAATTGGCCGAGAAACTAATATATTAAACGCTGTTATATGAGGGTAGTTTAAAGGCTAAACCGAAGTGAGGAATCCTGCTGAGGTAAGCCGCATTACCTAGTCTCCAAAATTCTGGGCAGCGTGAAGGATCTAGGATTGTTTAAAGTCTTTCCTGGGTATCCAAGTGCAGGAAGTGAGGCCGAGGTCACTATGAAAGAAGACCTTACAGATTGCGGACATGTGAAGTCAATTTGATAATGGGATCACATTTTTTTTATTGATTGCATGACACCTGAATAAGAAGGTGCCGCAGCATCGGGCCAAATATTTTGAGCAAAGAATTAAAAGGCCGCATTGTATTGAAGGGCCACCTGTCCACCGTGATTACGTTTATAATGGTCGTATTATCGAAATTGAAGGCCCTCGGGGAAATGGATCCTTTCATTTCTTGTTAAATAATCCTCTAGTTGTTGCGTTCTTGGCCACTGAAGGACTCTATGCACTCAAATTTTTGGTTTCAGTTTCAAGAGGATTCCGATTAATGCGCATCTCCACCATAAAATCTCACCTCGAATGGTGTAATATCCCCAACGGGAAATAACCAGTAATACACAGAAATATGCCAGACAGATATATAAAACAAAATGCCGGAACCAGAACATGGAACAAGTACACATAAAATGCCAGAACACTAAGCCATTTTATTAAATACGAGGACATATATGGGGGTACAAGATAATCAAGATAATCGAGAGAAAAGTGAGCACCTATCCTTGCCTAGGCAAGTGAGACCCTACGGGACCAAAGAGATAGCCGCAATAGGTGGTACCTCTGTTGTTGAAAAAGCTACTTTGTAAGCTGCTGCTTTGCAATCTGCTTCAGAGCAAGTGATCCCTCCTTTGGAATGAGCTGGCGGGAAGATGGTGATCTCAATCCTCGGACGAGCAATCGTAGACGAGATGCTCACCTCGAAAATAAGCCAAATAAACCACTCACCCAGTCTTTATCTCTGGGGATGTGTTATGAGAAGTAAAACCACTGGCAAAAAGGGCTGAATCTACCCACAAATCCTCCGGATGAAATAACCAAACTCCTCAGGGCTGGAAATACTGAAAAACGCTGCCAAAATCCCACACAACAACCCTGCTCATCAGATCTGCGTCCTCCCTAGCTGGATCTGCGTCCTCCCTATCCAGATCTGCGTCCTCTCTCTCTGGATCTGCGTCCTCCCTAGCTGGATCTGCTGGATCTGCGTCCTCCCTATCCAGATCTGCGTCCTATCTCTCTGGATCTGCGTCCTCCCTATCCAGATCTGCGTCCTATCTCTCTGGATCTGCGTCCTCTGCCCTAGCCTGCGCAGTCTCAAGAAAGGGGGGTAACTCCTCTACCAAATATCCACCAG
This sequence comes from Pinus albicaulis, assembly GCA_034641835.2. Taxonomy (NCBI): domain Eukaryota; kingdom Viridiplantae; phylum Streptophyta; class Pinopsida; order Pinales; family Pinaceae; genus Pinus; species Pinus albicaulis. The sequence continues at coordinate 1,499,635,460 of CM076581.1, forward strand.
AAACTACTGCAAATCACCACTGAAACTGAAGGAAAGAAACCTTGCTCGAGCAGGCACTCGAAATCCCCCGGAGCCAAGGGTGAGATCTCCGACCGGAGACACTCAGTTTGCACTAAACAGTGCTGCAGACCGACTAAACAACCGGCGTGCTGAAGTAGACAGAAGTCTAGCTCTCAATATCAATATCAAATCAACAATACCAAATGAGGTGAGAACCCCACCTTTTATAGTGCTAAACTCCCTCCAAAACCTTGACTGCGTCCTTCACTCTCCTTGGCCTGCGCAGTTAACCTTGGGTCAGCGTGAAGCCTCCCCTCATACTCATGTGGACCCCCAAGGCCCCCTCTTTAAGTTATAACGTCAATCAACTAGGAAAACACTTTATTTTATAAAGTGAGGTGACTAAAGTGAGGTGACCCCTCTTATTTCTCACTTTATTTATTATTTCTAGCTAAAGCGGCAAAATTAAACAAAAATGAAATATTCCAATTAGCAAAGCTAATTGGGAATATTACAGTCTCCCCCGGAAAAACGTTGCTTGTCCTCAAGCAACTGAAGTGATGGATGCTGTAAGATCCTCTCATCCTCCCAAGTGGCATCCTCATCCGGCAAATTCTTCCATCTCACCAGGAATTCTCTGATCTTCCTGCTCCGCAGCTGTCTCTCCCTAGTGTCGATAATAGCCTCCGGCTGTAACACCAGATGCCCCTCATCATCTGTAGGCGGTAGCTCCTCGGTGACTGTCACATGCTGGCCCAGTGCCTTTTTCAGGCATGATACATGAAAGATGTTATGAATCCGGCTGCCTTGGGGCAGCTCCAACTCATATGCAACCTGCCCGATCCTGCGTGTCACCCTGTATGGCCCATAAAAACGAGGCTTTAGCTTCTCCGCCCCCTTCTGCTTGAGCGAAGACTGTCGGTATGGCTGTAGCCGTAGGTAGACCAGGTCCCCTACCTCAAAGTGTCTCTCCACCCGACCCTTATCAGCATACAACTTCTGCTGATTCTATGCTGTGGATATGTTGTCCTTGAGAGCTCGGAGGATGTCTTGGCTCTCTTGGATCCATAACTTGGCTCGCGGAGCCCTGCTAACACCAAACATCATGTCCACAAAAGATAAGGAATGATATCCATACAAAGCATAGAAAGGTGTCATACCGATGGACATATGGTGCGTTGTGTTGTAGCAGTACTCGCCCAAATGTAGCCATTTCAGCCATGCTCGCTGCTGCCCACTGACGTAGTTATGCAAGTAGCCCTCCAGCCACTTGTTAACTATCTCCATCTGCCCGTCCGTCTGGGGATGATAACTAGTGCTCGGTGTCAATTCGGTCCCCACTAGTCGGAAGAGCTCCTGCCAGAATCCGCCCATAAAGCGGCTGTCCCTGTCGCTGACAATGGTCTTGGGTAGACCATGCAATCTGAAAACTTCCCTGAAGAACAGCTCCGCCACCTGTGTCGCCGTGTGATGTGCTGAAATGGCGAAAAAGTGAGCATACTTCGTCAGCCGGTCAACTACCACGAAGATGCAATCCTTGCCCTGCACGGTGGGCAACCCTGTGATGAAGTCCATCGATATACTCTCCCACTTCCCCTCCGGAATGGGAAGAGGCTGCAACAACCCCGCAGGATGACTCATCTCTCCCTTGTTTCGCTGGCAAACCTCGCACTCCCTGACATGTTGGAGTACGTCCTCCTTGAGGCCCTTCCATGCAAATCTCTCCCGGATGGCCCTGTACGTCTTGGTGAACCCCTGATGGCCCGCCAATGGTGAATCGTGTGAAGCCTGGAGTACCTTCTTCTTGAGCTGAGATCCCTCAGCCAAGAAGATCCTGTCCTTGTAATAGATGATCTCATCGACCACCCTGTACCTGCTATCTGCTACCTGCCCATCCAGAACCTCGCATGCAAATCTATCCTTGGAGTACTCAACCAACAGTCGAGCCTTCCAATCAGCGTCCAGGCTCATGAGTGATAACGTGGCCGGTCTACGAGAAAGGGCATCAGCTACCACGTTATTCTTCCCTTTGACATACTCTATGTCAAAGTCGTAGGCCTGGATCTTGCTGATCCACTTCTGCTGTCTCTCCTGCAACTGCTTTTGCTCCAGAAAGTACCTCAGGCTGTTATGATCTGTCCTCACCCGGAATCTGCCACCCACCAGGTACTGCCGGAATTTGGCCAATGCATGCATGATGGCCAGCATCTCCTTGTCGTATATGGGATATAACCTCTCATGTGGAAGGAGCTTCCGGCTCTCGAAGGCAATCGGATGACCGTCCTGCATCAAAACTGCACCAATCCCCTCTCCTGATGCATCACACTCTAGGACAAAGGGCTGCGTAAAATCTGGCAACGCTAATACGGGACAACTGCTCATCACCTCCTTGAGCTTGTCAAAAGCTCGCTGTGCTGTGTCCGACCAACTGAATGCCCCCTTCCTCGTCAGATCCGTGAGGGGTGTAGCAAGCTGAGAGAAGCCCTTGACGAACTTCCTGTAGTAGGTGCAGATACCAATAAACCCCCGAAGCTCCGTCACATTCCGCGGCTCTGGCCAGTCTCTGATAGCCCTGATTTTCTCCTCGTGGACTCTCACCCCGTCCACTCCTATAATGTGTCCCAGATACAGCATCTCTGTCAACCCGAACTCACACTTGGAGAGCTTGGCATAGCACTGCTGCTCCTCCAAAATGTGCAAGACTGTCTCAATATGCTGGAGGTGCTCCTCCCAAGTCCTGCTGTATATAAGGATGTCATCAAAGAAAACCAGCACAAACTTTCTCAGATGATCCCTGAAAATGTGATTCATACAAGACTGGAAAGTAGCAAGTGCATTGGTCAACCCAAATGGCATGACCAGAAACTCAAAGTGCCCGTAATGACACCTGAAAGCGGTCTTGGGAATGTCCTGTTCCCTCACGCGTATCTGATGGTACCCGGATCTCAAGTCAATCTTTGAGAAGAACCGTGCTCCTCTCAGCTCATCCATCAGCTCATCGATCCTGGGGATGGGGCACCTGTTCTTCAGGGTCTTCTTATTCAGAGCCCTGTAGTCAATGCACATGCGCAATATGCCGTCCTTCTTCTTCACCAACACTACAGAAGAAGCGAAAGGACTCGTGCTGGGCCGAATGTGACCAAGGCCCAGCAACTCCTGGATAGCCCGCTCTATCTCGTCCTGTTAGGCCTTGGGGTGCCTATACGGTGTGGTAATCACGGCCTGTATCCCCTGCTCAAGCTCGATCGTGTGCTCAAACCCCCGATCCGGTGGCTGCCCTGGTGGAATATCCCCGAAAACCACTGCATACCTGTCGAGAATAGACTGTAGATCAGGATGCACTGTCTGTCCTGTATCCACTGCCTCTGAAGCCCGCAACTCTACTGCCCACTCTATATCTCCCTTGCGGAAGGTCGCCTCCATGCTGTGTGCTGACACTGTCTGGGGTGGGTATGTGTGCTGCCCTCGTATCTTCTCATGCTTCCCCGTCTTGGGATCATCCCACTCCATCTCTAGGGCCTTCCAATCCGTCGTGACCTTCCCTAGAGTAATAAGCCACTGAACTCCCAATATCAAGTTGGTGTCCGGGATGTCCACCACAAAGAAGTGATATGTCAATGTATAAGTGCCCATCGTCACTGATAACTCCGGTACATATCGAGCACATGCCATGGTCTGGTCCCCTGGTACCAAAACAGAAAACCCATCGAAGCCCTCCGTCTGTATGCCTCTCCGCTCAACCATCTGGGCATCAATGAAATTGTGGGTGGCCCCACTATCGACTAAGACCGAAACCCGCTGTCCGCGCACTGTCCCCCGTACGCGCAGAGTCAAATGCTTGGGGACTCCCCGCAATGCGGCTAGAGCTCCCCCGGTGGGTGCAAACGATGCCCCACCTGTCGCGGGTGGTGGAGGTGGTAAGGTACTCTGTGCTGCATAACAACCTCCTGCCTCCTCATCATCCCCCTCATCCTCTTCTCCGCTGCTCTCGGAGAAGACCTCTATGAAATGTGCCTTCCCTGCCGCACATTTGTGTCCCGGTGCCCATGGCTCCTGGCAAGTGAAGCACAATCGCTTCCGCCTCAGCTCTTTCCTGGCCTCATCATCAATCTGCCCTCGTCCCGGATTCGCCTTGGGAGGCGGAGCCCTCGTATCCTTACCCTTAGGCTGGAAAGCCTGTCTATGGGGATAAGGTGGCCGAGTCCTGGGCAAGACATCCTGTAAGTCTCGAGTCCTGCTGATGGCATCCTGTAGTGTAGCCGGTTTGTTCGACCGGACTAGGCCACGAAGTGGCTCTGACAGCCCCTCCACAAACATGTAAACCATCCGGGCTGCCGATAAGTCAGGTACCATCACTGAAACCCTCAAGAAATCTGAAATGTATGTCTCTGCACTCCCAGTCTGTTTGAGCTTGGTCAGCTCAACAAAATGCTGCTCCGGATCCCTCCTGTCAAAGCGTTCTACCACCCTCCTGGTAAACTCGGCATATGTCGTCACTGTGGAATGCCCGAGTGTCGCCATCCCATGAAACCACCAGTCCTGAGCCTCACCCTCTAAATGCAATGTAGCCACCTTAATGGCCTCTGTCTCCGACATCTGGTTAAGTTGGAAATAGATGTCCAGCTTCTCCACCCAGGACTTTGCCGAATTGTTTGATGAGCCATCAAACGTGGGCAAATGGAATCTACTAGCCGCGCAGTGGTCATCGCGGTGGTGTCTGTGCCCCTTGTGCTGATCACGGGGTTTAATGCCATACTGGATATGGAGATAGCGCTCGAAGGTGAGAGAATCCATGAATGCCTGTCTGAAAGCCTGATACTCTGCAAAAGCGGCCGCCCACCGAGCTGGACTCAACTCTCTCGGTGCTGTCGACCCCTCGTCCTCTACCAGGAAGGTAGGCATGGTAGGTCGCGTGGGTGCTGGAATATCCCTCTGTGCACCTCCCCGTACTCCTGTCCCTGTGTCCTTTGGCAAGAATGTGGGCATAGTGGATCGCGCGGGTGCCTGAGTCGTCACAATGGGAATAGCATCGTGCACGGGTACGTGGCGAGACATACCCGATCCCTCACTGACCTGAAGAACTCTAGGGAGTTCTCTCTGACTGATCTCTACGGCCACAAGCCTCTGTGACATCTCCTGCATGTGATGGAGGAGCGTCTCTCTAAACCTCACCTCATCATCTGCCATTGGGTTACGCTGCTCTAGGCCCTTCTCAGGCTGCTCTGCCTCTGAATCTGTCTCAGGTGGCTCCTGATCAGAATCACTTCCCCCGAAAGGAAACTTCCACCCACTCTCAGCTTCTCTGCGTTCCCTCTGATAGATGTAGGGGTTATCCCCGGGCGTCATAGACTGCTAGCACCACAGGCTGAGCCAGATCTGTGCTCTGATACCACTGTAATATCCCCAACGGGAAATAACCAGTAATATACAGAAATATGACAGACAGATATATAAAACAAAATGCCGGAACCAGAACATGGAACAAGTACACATAAAATGCCAGAACACTAAGCCATTTTATTAATCTGAGAATACATATATAGGAGTACAAGATAATCAGAAAGAGTGCACCTATCCTTGCCCTAGGCAAGTGGAGACCCTCTCAGAATAAAGAATGGCCGCAATAGGGACTGCGTCCTAGCTGGCTGAAGAAACTGCTGTGGAAAACTGCTGCTGCAATGCACTGGAACTAGGGGCTGATCCCCTCACTGGAATGAGCTGAAAACTGGGAAGGTAGCTGATCTCAATCCTCCGGACGAACCCCAGAAATCGTGAAGCAGATGCTCCACCTCCGAAAATACGCCAAATAAACCCTCACCAGTGTAAACGCTGTCTCTGCCAGTGACAGCGCAGAAGCCAAAGAGAACGCTGGCCAAAAGGGCTGAATCTACCCACAAATCCTCCGGATGAAATAACCAAACTCCTCAGGGCTGGAAATACTGAAAAACGCTGCCAAAATCCCACACAACAACCCTACTCATCAGATCTGCGTCCTCCCTAAATTTGGATACGTCACCTATACCCCCGGATACGCGTCCTCCCTAGGCCGGATGCAACGTCCTCCCTATCCCGGATCTGCGTCCTCTTTGCCCTAGCTGCTGTGAATTCAAAGAGAGTAACTCCTCTCAAATAGTCCACAGGAAAACTCTGCCGTCTGCCCAGAAGCTGAAGAAAGCACTCGAGCGAACCTCCAGAGTCCGGAGCCAAAGGGTGAGATCTCCATTCGGAGACACTCGATGCACGCTAAACGATCTTTGCAGACCGACTAAACAACCGGCGTCTTTGAAGTGACGAAGTCGCTCTCAATATCAATATCAAAAGTACAATGCCAAATGAGGTGAAAACCCCACCTTTTATAGTGCTAAACTCCCTCCAAAACCTTGACTGTGTCCTTCAATCTACTTGGCCTGCGCAGTTAACTTTGGGTCAGCATGAGGCCTCCCCTCATACTCGTGTGGACCCCCAAGGCCCCCTCTTTAAGTTATAATGTCAATCAACTAGGAAAAGCACTTTATTTTATAAAGTGAGGTGACCCCTCTTATTTCTCACTTTATTTATTATTTCTAGCTAAAGCGGCAAAATTAAACAAAAATGAAATATTCCAATTAGCAATGCTAATTTGGAATATTACAGATGGTGTCTTGGCACCGTCGTAATGACAGACGTTGAAGAAATTTCGGTCGGCGTAAGGAGGTTCACGATGCGGGATTAAATCTGTCAAATTTCCACGACATCTGAAGCAAGTTTTTTTTAAATGTCCGTGATGGTAAATTCATCGTAGAAACCCCTGAAAAAATATACGTGACTGTCGCTGGCTGTAGTTTCTCGGGACAGACATGCAAGCAGTTGGCCTATGGAGGAAACGAATTGCAAACGAAGCTGTGTAGGTTGTTAGCGGTCGGGCTCCGGATCAAAATCAGTCGCAAGTCAATGTTGTATGGTTGTTATCAGTCCCTCTGGATAAAACCATCGTAAGTCAAAGTGTTTTGACTCTCGGAGTGATAGTGGAGCCCTCCATGCTGAAACAGTAATCTCATGGAAATCCGGACACAGCTATTTTCGTAATGCACAGGTATGTGTCGAAATATCATGACGATGTTGCCTACCCGGAATCTTTCACCATGATGTAACAGAAATTGTTACGATCAGTCCACAGTATCAATGATCCAATGGCCCGACACTGCTTCTCGAACTCTGAAGTGAGTCTATGCCGTCAAAGCACAGAATGAAGAGTTTTAGTGCGAACAGTGTATGAGGTGAATATCAACTGGGGAAGGTGCAGTCTCGCAAAACAGACTGCTAGAGTTCTGTCAACCATGACTGCATTTCTTTCAATTCCCATGATATATGTTGCATAAAAGATACCTGCAAGATCTGTGATTGGCGGTTTCTGTTTAAAATCTAATAGAGAACATACATCGATTTCCCATGGGAAATGCCCTCAGATTTCTATGTGAGGATTGCTGTTGTCCCCGAGCTGTAGAAGAAGGGTCGGCTGGACCCCATGGAGTGGCTCTTGCCACAGTTGGGTTCTCTGCCAGCATGTAGAGCCATCAAGGAAAGCACAGGCTAACTGGGTCCACTTTGAGAAGTGGTTTCTGGTGAAATTTCACAGAATGCTAACAGGATCAAGATAGCATTGAGGTATCTGTCTGCTGGACATTTGACTTTTATGCAAGTTTTGGTACCCACACCCTTTGTTTGGACACATGGAGGTCACCGTGTCTTTCTTGTTGGATCTTTCACAAGATTGCAGGTGGTTATCACATATGTTTTGACTGTGTACTCACTAATCCTGGGTTGGCTACACGTTTGAGGCAGCCATAGATACAAGCTAAAGTTGGATGCAGACAAATCACAATAATTCCCAGATTTGTGCACGTGGCATAGACTGGATCTCAAGTGAAGACAAAGAAATTGTTTTGATGTACTTGACAGAGTCTTTAAGATCTCTACATTAAGGAGCAATGAAGTGCTCCATCTGACAGTATTATGATATTGGCACAATTGACTTGTGACAATGGTTGTAAACCAGCACATATCTGAACTCAACCTAGTGGCAGTGACCCTAGGAAGTGTCTTGACCAGATGACAAATTGCAGAACTGAGATCTGAAGCCTTGGAGCCTTAGATCAGTCAACCATTCACTGCAAATGGGCAGACCTGGAAGCAAAATGAAATGACAGATGTTGTAGATGAACACCTCAAGTGCAGAATAAAAGGCAGATTGGATCCCTAGTTCAGTAAAGAAAGTCTTAGAGGAAGCTACAACAGATCTCCACAAAACTTCAGGTAATTGCTGTAAGCTTGAAATCTTCAGTACTGCTAATAATGAAGAAAACAGTGATGCAAGTTTAGAAGGTATCTCTGTAACCGCCATTTTGAGGAGCTAAATCTGTGAGTCTATGTCACTGTCATTATGATAGTGACATAGACAGACACCCATGTCTACGAGATTCATAATAACAGTAAGCTTGTGACAGTATCAACTTGAAATGTGAATTGGGAAATTTTTTTTGCAGCCTTCAGCCATGTTGCTGGAGTCTTGAACCATGATCAGCAAACCCTGTTTGGATGGCTTTGACTGTGGGAGAATAAGACCCCTTTTGAAGTTGGTGTCTGGGATGCCCTCATTTAAAATAGATGTCTTCTCTCTCGAGAGAAGCTGACATTAAGAGGGAGATACATCTGTATATGCTCCGGAGCGAATATCATTGCTGAATCCTCATGGCTCAAAGACATATGACTTCAAAGGGGGAAATTTTGGAAGAAATCCAAGAAGCCATATAAATACCAGGGGTATCTAGCAGCCATGAGTACTATTGTACAATCTGACTTTGGATCCTTTGAGGAAGACATAAAGCATCAAGTCTGGAAGGATGCTATGCACAAAGAGTATGAGTCCATTATGAAGAATGACGTCTGGGATGTGGTTCCAAGACCATAGGACAAAGCAGTTGTCACCTCGAAATGGCTCTACAAGATCAAGCATGGATCTGATGGAAGTGCTGAAAAGTTCAAGGCAAGATTCGTTGCTTGTGAGGAAGGTATAGACTATGATGACATATTTGCACCTGTGGCCCGATTTACCACCATTCGATCTATTATAGTCCTTGCTGCTACGCAAGGATGGAGTCTTCATCAGATGATGTGAAGACCGCATTTTCTGCATGGTGTGATAAAGGAAGAGAAATATGTGGAGCAACCTCTGGGGTTGGAAGTCCAGGATCAGGACACCCATGTCTGCAGGTTGAAGAAAGCCCTCTATGGGATGAAACAAGCACCCTAAGCTTGGTACGAGAGGATAGATAGCCACCTGATGAAGCTGGGCTTCACTTGTAGTATTGATGATCTGAACCTTCACTGCAAGGTTAATAGAAAGAAGCCTCTCACTCTGGTGTTGTATGTGGTTGACCTCTTCCTGACAGGTGCTGACCCTCTCATTCATCAGTGCAAGAGGGAGCTCGCTGCTGAGTTTGAGATGAAGGACCTAGGACGAATGTCTAGGCCTGAAGGTCTAGCAGAGACTTGGCGAGATTTTCCTTTCTCAAGGAAAATACATTATGAAGTTTCTGGTATGATGGACTGTAAGTCCATGGAACTCAACTTTAAGAAGTTGAGTAGCAGCGTTGTTGGGCCCATCCTACAGAGTATCGTCAACTCATAGGGACCCTGATGTTCTTAATGAACACTTGTTCGGATATATGTTGTGCAGTGAACACTTTGAGTCAACATGAGGTTGATCATAACATTCAGGTTGGTATAGCTCTTGAGATATCTAGAGGCACGATAGACCATGGGAAATTTGAGATACCTTCTTAGGGAGTATGACACTCCATGGATATCTTTGATGCCGATTGAAAAATGGCGTAGGGTGGATCACAAGGCACATCTAGGATGCTACTTCACATGTAGATGTTCGGGCAGGAATCTAAAGTCGGTAGCCTTGAGCACCGCTGAGGCCGAATACATTGGAACATGTATGGCCTGTTGTGAAGTCACTTGGTTGCGAAAGCTCTTCTGTGAGTTGTTCAAGCATGTGCCAGATGCCACCATTATCCTTTATGATAACTAGAGGGGGATTCATTTGTCATAGAATCTCGTGTTCCACGACCGATCCAAGCATGTTTATGGCTGGTACCACTTTATCCAGGATATGGTACATCGAGGCGTCGTAAGGCTCGATCATAGGAACTGATGAGTAGGTCGCGGATATTCTCACTATGCCCTTGGGGAAGGTCATGTTCCTAACCTTCCGTGAGAATCTTGGAATCGTGGAATGACCCTATTCTGAGGGTTCTGTTGGACGATGAGCTCTGGGAGCTCTGGGAGGGCCTTGGGGATAGTTCCTCGGAGCTATAAGCACACACGGGGCTAGGCTTACCGAACCTTGTGGTGTGCTTGGACCCCACCGTTGTGATTATTGAGTTGGTTTACCTCTCATTATCTATGCCCCGTATGCATCCTACCCATTGAGTTCGGGGCTCATGGGAAGTACCTCTCATTTGGCCAATGAGATGGGAAAGGCTAGAGACTAGTAGCAAAGACTGATGGACGCATCAGAAATTGTCGTACTCTCTATCTAGGATGGCACGGTCCAACCACTTGATCTGGGATCAAGTCTTGTGAGGTCTCGAACCTCTGCCTGACTTCGGGTCAGATGAACCAACTTCGGGTTGGTTGGAGACTCTTTGTGAGTCCGATAGAGGTTTTGAGACCTGCGAGTAGAATCATCGTAGGGAATGATGTCTTTGTGGTGACCCACTTTTTGTTGCGAAATAAAGACGAAACCATGTTCCACAGGCGGGATGACGCACGATGTTTGGATTGCACTAGTGGACGGAGTTCTCCTAGTTGAGGAGAGGTGTTAAAATTGGACATGGTCCAAACTCGGGTTGTGTTGCTCCGAGATAGCCGATCTAATATTTTTTATTGGATTCCTCTTTCGGAGAGGTGTAAGATTGATCTAAAGATGATCTCGATCGGATGAGCAGAACATGTACTTTGAATTTATTCCACTTATGTGCTAGGTCGGCCTGGAATAAAATATAGACTTAAATGTCTTAAAGGACGTGTCACACACCCCCAAAGATTCCTATATATTGGAGAGACTTAGAATTCATTTGACACACATTGGTGGAGGAATTCTCTCTCTCTGGATAGCGTTGGAGCTGTGATATATATGGACTGTTCTTTGTTTGGGTTGTTCTGGGATATATGTGTGACACGCTTGGCTAAATGACCTATTGGAGACTTTGCTGGTTGAAGCATCCTGCTGATCGCCGTAACGCCACCATTTCTCATCTCTGTTTTGGCTTGTCTTCTATCGATCGTTTAGTATGTTCTATCTTCTTCAGTATTGTGCCCTAATTTGAAATGGCATAGAACATGTTCAGAAATTAACAAAAAATTATCCAGACTTTTAACTATTAAGCTCCAATAAACCAAATGAGTGGGTGATGAATACCTTTACCAAGTATAAGATGACTTTGTTATTTTAGATTTTACCCTTGGATAAGTGGTTGCAAGTAGACAAATACCTTGGTGTTGTGTATTTTCACACTTGCAAATACAATGAAAAAACACAGAAAATTAGCAAGCTAATATGCCTTTTGTGGCCACCCACAAGTGTGGAAACACACAAGATCAATAGATTTGTGGGTGGAGAAGCTTGGGCAACGTGTTAGTGATGATAAAAAAAACACAACAACTTAAAAATGCAAATAAATGTAATTTTCAGCAATTTGGAAATTACTTGCGATGACAGGGGTTCAATTCCCCCAAGGATCAAAACTTGGAAAATATTCTAGCAACATATTGAATTGACTATAGGTTGGAAAATGTTTATTTCTAAGTTACACAAAACGGGGAAACAGAAACGAGTTTCCGAAACGGGAAGCAAAGCGAAACGCGATCTCCCCAAATTTTGGAAATGGGGAAACGCGGTCTATATATATATATATTTTAAATTTATATTAGAATTTAGAACATTTAAGAAATATTATGTGAAATCATAAAAGTTTAAAACATACATGATACATGATAAATTCAAAGCATAAATTATTACAAGTTACAACACATTTACTCATGAATGATAATAGACACAATGAAAATAGCAATATCGGAATATCGGATTGGTGCTCTTGATTAAATACGAGTTCCATACCCTAATACATGTCAAAATATGATGGAAACATTGCAATCACACAATCCTGAAATCCTGAAAAACTGATAAGTCTGCTGGATTTTGAATGAGATCTAAAATTATACTTTCTCCATATGAAATCCAATGAGGTCGGAACCACTCTCAAACATCCTGAATCACATATAAATACTAGGGCCATAGGCTTTAAAAAGCCATCTAGAAGCATCCATAAACGATTAGAATTAAAAAAAAAGGGAACAACCAAGTTAAATCGCTTTAAAGGGGAGGAAACGCAGCCATATGCGGTGCGCGTTTAGGCATTTCCGTTTCTTTTTTTGCCAGAAACGGGGGTGGGGAGGACGTTTCCTGCAACATAGGTTTATTTTTATTCTAGAAAACTAAAGATATGCTATGTAATCAAATCTGGAATATAACAAAGTGTTTCTTAGTGATAAATACTAACTTGGTTAAGCCCTTTGTATGAGAATTTTTGCTGGATTTGTGTAATATTTTGCTGTAATAAACTGCAAATCTGCAAAATATGTAAACAATTCCATCATGAAATAAATAATTTAAGAGTATTAAACTATAGAGCAACATATCTCTGAATAAAATAAATATGAATTTAAAAAATTCCCAAATATTTATTAGTTTTTTAAAGATAAAATTTGGCAAAAGCTAAGAAAAAAAACGAAAGAAATATTTTTGTATTTTTGTTTTTATTAATACAAAATAAAAGAGGTTTAGCTTTTTAAAAGAAGATGGTTGTTGGAGCCATGCTTACCTCAGCCTTGCTTTTACCTTCTGGAGTGTCGAGTTGTTATTACGACCCTCTTTTTGTCAACTGTGCACTTTGGACTAGAGAATGGGATTGTAACATAATTTTATTAAAATGGGATATACTAATAGTGATAATTAGATAATTTATAAGTGCAATGCATTGCCTCTTTCTTTGTTAATGTGGTGCAGAATTGACGTTACTGTGTAGAAATCATCTTCAGATGTGTTCTCAATTAATTTCAATATATAAATTGAAGCTAGGAAAATTTCTAAAAGAGCAGTTTTGTTGGCAAATTTTGTACAGGCTCTGGCTCAAGATCAGCTGCGGGCTTTATTGGAAATGACTGGAGGGTTGGAATTTACCTTAAATATGGGTGTTTATGATGGTGATACTTCTGAACGTGATCGAATTTGGCTCCGTGAAAATGCAAGATTGGTATGAATGTCTTTGCAGGTCTTTTTGGTGTTTATTTGTGCTTGTTACTTGTGTTATTATTTCTTTACTTATTTTCCTTGAACTTTTATATTTCATTTTGTGCCCGCATGTGAAAGTTTCTTATGCACGTGACAAGTTAATAAGAAGGCCAAGCTATTTTGCAGCTAATTACAAATCCAGATATGTTGCATATGTCAATATTGCCATCTCACAAACAGTTTGAGCGTATTTTTTCTAATCTCAGGTATGGGAGTACCTACTGGTTCATAAGTTGCTGTTTTTAGTTTTCTTTTTCGTGTTTCCCTACAAGAAAATTTGTGGCAATCAAAAAAAAAATACCTTTTCTAATCTGTACAGTTTTTTACCGAGACCTCTGCCTTGGCAGATAAAACATCCTATTATTTACCAAATCCACAAAGAAAAACTAACGTTTTGTTTGTTAATGTTTTTTCCCTTTTAGCTAGCAATGCTATGTTACATTATTTCAATTGTTGATGGTCTTGTTTGTTCTCTTTCACCGTGACAACCAATACTATATCTTCTTTTCTCATTTGGGTTGATAGGGAAAAGTTCTCTTGCTCATTTTGTTTTTGTAAATTCTATGCTCTCTTCTGTAGACAATACCATCAAATTCATTATCTTCTGAAATGTCTCATAAACTAGGTTTGTAATCATTGATGAAGCGCATGCATATAAAGGAGCATTTGGATGTCACACTGCACTCATTTTGCGAAGAATGTGCCGGATATGTCGTCATTGTATGCCCTTGGTTTGCACTGTAGATAAACTTCTGATTTTACAGAGTTTGTGAGTTATTAAGTAAATTTTTTATGAATTTTTCTCTGAAACCATTTAAATGTTTATTGCCATGAGAATTGTGCAGTGTATGGAACTAATCCAACTTTCATTATAAGTAGTGCAACATTTGCGAATCCGCGTGAACACGCCATGGTATGTATGGAAACTGGTTTTTAATTTGCAAGATGTAACACGGTGATTGCCAAGGAGTAAAGGATTATGAATTGGTTAGTTTAGCACTCAAAATTGTTCACTCATCCTTGTAACTTTTATAGTCTAATTGGAAATTTATGGTAACCAGTGGACATTAGTAAAATATAATTAGAAATAAATTAATTTAAAAATCAAGGAGGGATCCTTTATGGTTGCCTTTGTTGCCTTTGAACTTTTAAGATGTAGAGAGATATACTTTTGGGTTTGTAGCTTGTACATGTAAAATGCATTAATAAGAAATAATTATTTTTTCACAAGGAAACATAACTGGTGACATCAACCATTTCTATCCTTTTGTGGTTTTTAAATGGTATTTATTTTTCTCAATAGACTAACTTCTGTTTATAATCTGTTGTCTTAGGAACTTGCTAATCTACGAGAAGTAGAAGTGGTGCTAGAGGATGGAAGTCCTTGTGGTCCAAAGCTTTTCCTCCTCTGGAATCCTTCAGTCTGTTTGGACCATGTTTGTGTCACTTTGCTCATGCTGTATTTCCATGTTTAGGTGGTGTATTGCATGAAACAGACAATGATTGACTTGTTTTCACCTTTAGTGTTTGCTTGGCTGTTCCTGTGTTTGAAGCTCTCCAAAAGAAATATATACACAAGAAATCCATTTGTTGAGTGCTTTCAGCTTTGTTGTTTAGAATGAAAGGGGTTATTGCATTACCTATATTTGTTTGTTTACTTTGCAGCAACTACCAGCAATGCAGAAGCCAAAGACACAAAAACATGTAAAAATGCAGGATCCAGTTACTACAGATACAAATTTGAAACGTGCCAGGTATGTTTTTTTTTTAATCATTTTCTTAAGTAGAGGAAGTCAGAGAATATGAATTCAAGGAATTTACTAAGCACACTTTTCTAGGATATAAGTTGTATGCTGCTCCTGTATTAAGCAAGGAATTTCTTAATTATGCTGTTCAGACAAGTAAATTGAAAGGTCTTAATGGCATTCCAGGAATGCGAATACTCATTAAAAATGAGATAGATTGGATTTATAGTTATAACTTATTTCACCTTTAACTATTAACTTCTCCACAAATAAAACAGAACTTGAATAGATGAAGAGGGCACCTGCAGATCAGAATTACCAAGTAAAAAGTATGCTACTTTGTATGATTAAGGTGTTGAATGTAATTTCTCCACCCAGGTTGCATGGTTTGGAGTGTTGCACTTATCACTGATATATCTGAATTATTGCGATAATATCACCAAAACCGACCCTGGCATTGTTGTTGACAGTATATATTGCAATAATTTTCCCTTTCAAAATTATTGCGAGATTAAAGAAATTATCGTGCTGCTCAATACTTTTTTGGTTTAAGTCATGGTTTCAGGTTTTAAAACCTCATTTTGCAAATAAAGCTAAGATGGGTTGAGCTTTGAGGCTACTATGACTATATTCCATCAAACAAACAAGGGGAAATTTATAGTTTTCATTGCCATCAACTAAGCAATTTTGGAGTGGAGATCTACTCCAATCTACTATATCCATGTTCCCAGGTATGTAAAAAATATTATGCCTTCATTTTCTTTGTTTTTCAAAATCCAATATAGGGTTTTGCAATGTCTCGTAGATGTAGCTCCCTTTGCCCTTTTCTAATGGGAGGTTTCAAACTTATGTAGCTACGTTATTTTTAATAGCAACACTGTTTGAATTTTTTGTGGATTTGGATTATGAATTTTCCCATTTGTTTTGTGTCAATGTGTCATAGGTCGAAATTTTAAAAATTTAATCAATTCTCTACAAGAAGGAAAATCCATTGCACCCAATGTGGGAATAAGATGAACCATGTTGTGAAAATTTCAAATCTGAAATCCTATTGCAGCAACTGGTATTATTTCTTCTAACTGATAAATTAATTATTCAGTTTATTGCTACGACAACATCGAAATAAACACATTGCAACCTTCACAAATAAAACTGCGGAAATAAATTAGCATTGGAAACTGAGAAAATACCCGCACACACACATAAATTGGACAACGTTTAATGTTCCTTACTAGAATAATTTTGCTAAAGTTAATTTCACAATTTTGCGTTTCTGGCTATATGGTGGGGGCCCATGAATTTATGGAGATAAGACTTAGGAGAAGGGGGTCGAAATACTTTTGCTAGTGGAATGTGGGGGCCACACCCACATGAAATACACACCCCTTGGAGAGAAAAGTCGAATTGCCAAGGAAGGAGGTGGGAATATTGGATGGAGGGACCCACATGAGTAGGCAAGTAAAAATTACAAATAGAAGGAGTGTAGAAGCTATGGGGGATTTTTGATAATTTGACATTCACTTGCACCTAGCATGTTTGAGCTGTTTAGCCGAGTTTGCACCTGAGATTCTCAAGCGAGTTTCTTACCCCTTGCTTCAGTGGACTTCGAGTGCAAGCCCAAGGAGGGAAGTCGATTTCCTTGTGAGCATCTTCAACATCGGTTTTTAGGCAGTTCGTGGGGTTTTCTCAGCAGTTTGCAGTGCATAGTTATGGAGTACGACTTGCTTGGTGGGGCTAGCGTAGAGTAGTTTTGTTGAGGTTTTTGGGGTAGTTTTGCAGTGCCTTTCATTGGAGATTTTGGGGGAAGTATCAACAAAATCTTGGAAAGAGTCTTGCTGCTTCTGCGTGGCATTTTGGTGACTGCGTGGGCCTGCGTAGAAGACAATTTCTAGGCACACGTGGGACTTGAGGAGTGGGCTTGTGAAGTTGGGTTGAGCAAGGGAGTTGAGGGAGATATCCAGGGGAGTAAAGCCCAACATTTTGGCATCAGTTGGGAGGGATGCAACAGAGGTTATCCAGGAGGGCCATATTTTCCAGCTAGATGTGGAGATTGTGGTATTTGGGGGTCAATTTCGGGGGTTGGAACCTTTTAATTTTAGTTAACAATGGTATGTTCTATGCTTAGCACAATTTACTTCAATGTTCCTTAGTAGCCCAATATCAATTTCAATTATTTCCAGTAGCAATCACATTAACTTAATCACATTGATAGTAAATGCAAATTAAACATAAACAAAATGCAGAAGAAAAGCCAAGACAAGAGGACACAATATTTGGTGGATGCCAGGGAAAAACCCCAATGTGGGGAAAACCCTTTGATCAATTCTTATTATTATTCTTCAATAGTTCAACAGAGAGAGTACAAATATCAAATTTACTTGCCCAAAACAGTCCTATCAAAATCAACATTCAACAATGGTCAACTTCAACCCTAACCAGAAAGTCAACGCTGGTCAAAGTAGCACCAAAAAGTCCTCCAAGCAACTTGGTCAACATCAGTCCAATTTGGCCTTCCAGGAGAATCAAAGTCAACCCAAAAATAGTTTGGTCAAACTAGTCAAACACTGTTGTAATTTCTGCGGTCAAATTTGAAGTCAACGCTGATCAAACTGTCCCAATCACCTTGATTTCCATGCCAATGACTGCGACCTTCAAAAATAGAAATTCTGCCCTCAAGATCGAAGTCAACGAAGGTCAAATGAGCCGTGGTCAACGTTGGTCATCACTAGTCTGTTTTCCTGAAATCCGACCTGTTCTGCCCTAGAAGAATTCAGTGTCCTGCCACACGTGCGAAGAAGAGAGAGGCTGCCTCCAAGCTGTACGAACCAATCAAGAGAGGAGAGAGAGAGAGAGAGTTGTGTGATGTGATTAGTGATGTCCAAATGAGGAGAGAGGTCACTCCTATTAATACACTTTGATGTGGGTGAAGATACACATCCATTGGGCTTCATGAGTCTACATTTGACTAAGGCTGACCTTGACAATTTGCACATGCGTGAAAAATAAATTCAAAATCATACTTTTGCTTGTCCGAATGAGATGATCTTTAGATCAATCTTGGACCTCTCGAAAAGAGGAGTCCAATAAAAATATCATCTCCATCATATGAGCTGTCCCAAGGTGGAATTTGGGCCTAGTTGCCAATTTTAACACTCCCTCTCAACTAGGGAGAAGTCCACTTGCCAATCCATTTGCTGTCACTGATCATCATGCCATCCTATACCATCTCTGTTATCCTTGCTATGCTTTGCTAAACTATGAAGTAATAATGAAGAAGAATTGATCGAGAGTGAGTCACAAGACCTTGCCACTCTCCACTGACACAAGTCAGTCTGGAGGTATAACTTCAATTGATACCATATCAAGTTGTTGAATACCATGCATCCTAACATAGGGAGTAGTTGCCAATTTTAACACTCCCTCTCAACTAGGGAGAAGTCCACTTGCCAATCCATCTGCTGTCACTGATCATCATGCTATTCTGTACCATCTCCGTTATCCTTGCTATGCTGTGTTGAACTATGAAGTAACAATGAAGAAGAATTGATCGAGAGTGAGTCAAAAGACCTTGCCACTCTCCACTGACACAAGTCAGTCTGGAGGTATAACTTCAATTGATACCATATCAAGTTGTTGAACACCATGCATCCTAGCATAGGGAGTACGCTAGTACACGATGCGTCCATCAATAGTGCTATGGTCTCTATCCTCATTTCCCAACTCATTGGCCAGATGAGAGGTACTTCCCATGAGTCCCGGACTACATGGGTAAGATGTATGCTGGGGCATCAATAGGAGAAGGTGAACCACTCATCCTTCTCATATGCCATAGGAGAAGGTGAACCACTCATTCTATGCATATGTCAATTGTAGGGGAAGGTGAACCACTCACCCTACACAAATGTAAACCATCATGGGGTATCACAGGGGAAGCTGAACCACTCACCCTGTACACATTGCACCACTAGGGAAAGGTGAACCACTCACCCTATGGTTTCTCATAGCTCCAAGAAATACCCCAAGGCCCCAGGAGCTCCCAGAGCTTAGTGTCCAACTCATGCAGGACCCTCATAGGAGGGTCTTTCCACGACTCCAAGTCTCTCATGTAAGTCTAAGATTTTGTCCTTCCCTAAGGGCTTTGTGAGAATATCTACGACTTGCTCATCAGTCCTGATGTGATGGAGCGTTATTGCTCCCTGTTGTACCATTTCCTGGATAAAATGGTACCTAATATCAGTATGCTTGGAGTGGTCGTGGAACACATGATTCTCTGAAAGGCGAATCCCACTTTGGTTGTCGCAGTAGATTACGGTGGTATCCAACACATGCTCAAATAGCTCACTAAAGAGCTTCCTCAACCAAACAACTTCACAACAGGCCATACTAGTAGCAATGTATTCGGCCTCGGTGGTGCTTAAAGCAACCGATTTCTACTTCTTGCTCATCCAAGATATCGAAGCAGATCCCATTGAGGAGCAAAAACTAGATGTGCTCTTACAATCCACCACATTGCCACCCAGTCAACATCAGTATATCCATGTAGCCTCAAATTCCCAACAGTGTATCTCAGTCCGTAGTTGATTGTGCCCCAGAGATATCTCAAGAGATTCTTGGCAACAATCCAATGTATGTGATGAGGCTCGACCATAAATTGACTCAATGTGTTCACAGCAAAGCATATCTCCGGGTGTGAGTTCACCAAGAACATCAAGGCCCCCACAAGTTGTCGATACTCGGAAGGATTTGCCAAATCGGGCCCAACAACATTTCCGCATAGTTTCTTGAAGTTGAGTTCCATCGGAGTAGTCATAGACTTGCAGTCGACCATCCCACATCTTTCGAGTAGCTTCACAATGTATTTTCCTTGAGAAAGGAAAATCTCTCCCGGATTTTGCCAGACCTCCAAGACTAGGAAGTAGTGCATCAACCCTAGGTCCTTCATCTCGAATTTGGAAGCCAACTCCCTCTTGCATTGATAAATGAGAGGGTCTGCACCTGTCAGAAAGAGATCATCCCCATAAAGTAATAGAATGAGAGGCCTGTCCTTTTCAACCTTGAATTATAGGTTCGGGTCAACTTCGCTTCTTGTAAAACCTAGCTTCATAAGATAGTTATCAATCCTCTCATACCAAGCCCTAGGGGCTTGCTTCAACCCATAGAGGTCTTTCTTCAACCTGCATACATGTGTCTTTTGATCTTGAACTTCAAACCCCTCGGGTTGCTCTATATAGACTTCCTCCTTAAGCGAGCCATTCAAGAAGGAAATTTTGACATCCATTTGGTGTAGGCTCCATCCTTGAGAGGCAGCAAGAGCGATGATAGATTGGATAGTGGTGTATCGGGCAACTGGTGTAAATATCTCATCATAGTCCACTCCTTCTTTTTGAGAGAAGCCTCGAGCAACGAACCTGACCTTGAACTTTTCAACACTCCCATCATCTCCTTGTTTGATTTTGTAAAGCCATTTTGAGGTGACCACAGACTTGTCCTTGGGTCTAGGAACCACATCCTAGGTGTTGTTCTTCATGATCGATTTATATTCCTCATTCATAGCATCCTTCCATACTTGGTGCTTCACAGCTTCTTCGAACGTACAAGGCTCAAATTGAACAATGGTGCTCATGGCAGCTAAGTACCCTTGGTATCTATTCGACTTCTTACTTTCACGAAATGTCCCCCTTGGTGCAACATGTTTTTCAGCATCTTCAAGAATGTCTTTGAGCCACAAGGGTCTTTTTCTTGAGGTAGAGGGCTCACCAGGAGGTGGATCAATGGGATCCATCGGGCTTTCAACATTAGGCATCAGTTCATCTATCGGAGGTTCATCCTGCTTTCCTGTATCTTCATCATTGTCCTTCCTTGGAATAGGAAGATCTCTAACCTTCCCAAGGGCGGCATCTTCATCGAAGGTGACATCATGACTTATTTCCACTTCCCTTTGACCAGGTACATAGATTCTATATGCCTTTGAAGTTTCATTGTAGCCCACAAATGTTCCTTTCTTCCCAAATGCATCTAGCTTGCTTATCTTCTCTTTCGGCACATGAAAATACAGGGGACAACCAAAAATTCTAAAATGAGAAACATTAGGTTTCTTACCGTTGAAAACTTCCTCGGGTGTCTTGAAGTCCAATGCTTGATGTGGGCATCTATTTTGAACAAACATGACAGTTTTGGCAGCTTCTCCCCATAAGAACTTCGGTAGGCCTTGGTCATGAAGCATGGCACAAGTAGCTTCTATGATGGTTCGATTCTTCCTTTCGACAACTCCATTTTGCTCAGGGGTATATGCGGTAGTGGTCTCCCTCTTATTGCTAGCTTCTCTACAATAATCATTGAATTCATTTGACTCATATTTGGTTCCATTATCGGTCCTAAATATTTTAATATTCTTCCCTGGTTGATTTTCAACCAAGGCTTTGATAGAGCGGAACCATTTGAACACTTCGTTCTCCTTCAAGAAATAGATACATGTTTTGCGAGAGAAGTCATCCACAAAATAACATAGTACAAATATCCTCCCAAAGATGTTACAGGCAACATACCAAATGAATCAGAATGGATCAATTGAAGAATGTCAGTAGTTTTACTTTCACTTGAGGGGAATGGTCCCCTTGTATATTTCTTAGCCGCACAACCCTGAAAAACTCCTTCATGATCTACTCTGAATTCTGGCAAATTTGTGACCATATTCCTTGCATCAGGCAGGGCTTTATAATGAAGGTGAGCAAACCTCCGGTGCCATAATTTAGATTGAAGAGAAATGTCACAAGTCATAGCTCTCTTAGGACTTCCTCCAACCTGATAGAGACCTTCAATCTTAAATCCAAGTGTAAATGCATATTTCGGGTTCCTTTTCCAAATACGTACCTTCCCATCAACGAATGCTACTTTGAAGCCTTTGTCTTCCATCGCAGAAATAGATACCAGGTTCTTTTTCAAGTTAGGTACATATAATACATCTTGTAGATGAAGGATTTGACCTTGATTCAAATGAAGAGTAACAGTCCCTATCCTTTTCACGGGGTAGGTGTAATTGTCCCCAAGTATGATCTCCAAATTAGTATTCTTTTCAATCAAATTTGAGGGGGCCTCTTTGTACCCAGTGAAGTGCCTTGAGGCACCACTATCAATCAACCAATTATCTAAAGTGTCCTGAGGAGAGGCAGTAGTGAGGGAAGAAATAAGATAAAATTCTTTTTTCTTATCTACAACATTAGTTTCCTCATACTTGGAGTTTCTTTACCTTTTAGGAGGTCAACCATTTCCATATTATGTAGCGGGAGCATTTCTCTTTCCTTTGTTGTTGAACCTGTTATTCGTTTGATTGCCATTGCCCTTGAAATTGTTGTGGTTGTTGTTGTTGTCATCATCCCAAGGTGTATCCTTCTTATGAGGACACTCTCTAGCATAGTGGCCAAACCTGTTACAATTGAAGCATCTTCCGTTTCTTCCTTCTTTGAATCCCTGTCTTCTTTGACCTTCTCTCTTTGAACCAGCATTGTTCTTCCTCTTAGCATGAGTGGAGAATGCAGTGGGATCATTCCCATTTGAAGGCTTGTCTCTCTCCATCATCCTTTTCTCTTCTTGAGTGCATCTAGTCAACAATTCATCAAAACTTGGAATCCTATCATTGTTGAGGATAGTTGTGGTAAACACATCCCATGCTTGGGTGAGGCCACCAAGAGCAATAAGAGTGAGCTCCCTATCAGCAATAACTTCTCCAAAAAATAGAAGATCATTTTTGATTTCGGTAATCCTCATGAAGTAGGATTGGATGGATTTCCCTCTATCCATCATGATGTCTGTCAGCTTGTTCTTGAGAAAGAGGATTTGGTTTGCATTGTTGGCTTTGGACATTCCAACCAACTTGTCATACATTTCCTTAGATGTGCCCAAATAAAAAATGTGAGCAACAAAATGTTTTTGAATTGAATCCCTGATGATCTTCTTAGCTTTGACCTGACCTTTCTTGTACTTTGTCTTAGTAGCAGCTGGTCCATTTGAAGGAGGCTTCACAACTTTTCCCTGCACATATTCCTGTTGATTTATGGTAGCATCGGGTGTGTTCTAGCCTTGAGATTTTACATATAGGCTATGACTCTTGTATTCCACAATACCTAGAAAGTGTTTTGGGAGATTCCTCTTAGAAATGATTTAATTAAATTAATTAATCTTTTTTTAATGGTTTCCTAAGTCTAAACTTAGGGAAACTGATCAATTAAAGTGTATTAGTTGAATCAAGTGAGAATCTTCTAGATAAAGGCATAGATCAACTCTCAGTTAATCTTAGCCCTTGATTATGATTTAATCTTGGCCATTGATGAGTCAGTGAAAGATTATAAAGGAGAGCTCAATGGGCATTTGGAAGACACATCAGACGGAGAAAGAATCTAGAGATTGGTTTCTTCAAGTCTAAGGAAGAATCGAAGTAGTTCTAGATTGCAGAGAGGGGAAGGAGAATTCTTCAGGAGGAAGAATTCTGAAGGCGAGAGAGTACAGGAAGAGAAGGAAGGAGGGAGCCACTAGCAGTTGCGCAGTGATAGCCAAGCAGCAGTTATGCTGGGCCAGCGCAGAGCAACAAAGGGAATTCGATTTCAGTTGGAGAGAAGCAGCTGAGGGTTCATTCAGTTCCAGAGGATGTTTTTTGGAGGAGGAGAACACTCTAGTCTCACCGAGCTGTGAGCACTGTGACAGACATAAGCAGCAGTAGCAGCAACAATGTGGTGACAATGTAGGGGACGCAGTCATTGCGCAGAGTTCACGCAGAGCTACTCAAAGCAAGTGCAGGTCAGTGCTGGAACTTCGTGGTAGAGTGAGAATTGTCTCACTAGTCTGTTCCTATCAGATTTCTTCATATGATTGACAAAAAATCACAATCACACATTTGTACTCCAACTTCTGCATAATAAAGAAACCCTCAGATTTGCTGCACCGGTTTTCCCACATTGGGTTTTTCCGGGGACAGTTGTCCAAAAATAACGGTGTCTATGTGTAAATACTTGTGCTATTTCTTTCATATTGATTATGTTTTGTGAAGTCTGGAGCATATTTTATTTTGATATTTAACACAGTAAAATGTTAAATAATTGTGAATGAATGCAATAGAAGAAATATAATCAGTAGCTATAGTAGGATTCTATATTATAGAATTTTCACATGGTATCAGAGCTGTCAGATCCAAAGGAAGCAGGGTCAAGGAGCAGACTGCGCAAACCAGAAGCTTCAGAAGGGACGCAACATAGGGAAAAGAAAGCACAGATAAGTTTGGCAGACTTAGATGTTTTATCCTGTAGGTTAGAAGAGGATTGTACATGCTTGTCAAGTTCAGCATCTGTAGGAATTTGGTATATTGATAGCGGGGCTTCAGCTCATATGACTGGAGTACGAGAATATTTCTCGAGCTATAGGGAGGAGCAGATGAACTTCCAAATCACTATGGGGAATAGCACGAAATGCACTCTAGTTGGGAGAGGAACCGTAGTGTTTGAGACGGAAGGTGGAACCAGTGTCAAAGTCACAGATGTACTACATGTGCCGGGGCTTGGGATGAATTTAATCTCAGTGTCCTAGTTGCAGGACAAAGGGTATGACGTATAGTTTATCGAGAAGAAGGCATATGTCAAGCACCCAAGCTGGAAGCAAACAAAGCAAATCAGAGTTAGGAGCAACAGACTATACAGGTTGCAGCTTGTATCTTTGATAGTACTAATCGGTAGTAATCTTGAAGACAAGAAAGGGTTGAACGAACTTTGCAATAGAAGAATGGGGCACTTGCACCATGGTGCATTGAAGATGCTCAGAGACACAATTGTTGGGGTACCTGTTCTCAGCATTGAGCATGATGATGTATGCCAAGGATGTGTACTTGGGAAGTACGCTAAGGCAGCGTTTCTCAGAAGTGAAAACCGGGCAGCAAGCATATTAGGACTGATACACTCAGATATCCGTGGACCAATGTCCACTAACACTCTCAAGGGTGGCAAATAGTTTGTCACATTCATTGATGATCACTCCAGAAAGACCTGGATTTACTTCCTGAAGACAAAAGATGAGGTCTTTGAAAAGTTCAAAGAATTCAAGGCTCTTGTTGAAAATATGATGGGGAAGAAAATCAAGACATTGCGTTTAGATAATGGTGGAGAGCACACAGATGGAGACTTCACAAATTTCAATGCAAAGGAGGGCATTAGGAGGGAGTGGAATGCGCCATACAATCCCAAACAGAATGTTGTGGAAGAACGACAAAACAGGACAATTGTAGGCGCAGCCAAGGCCATGTTATTCGACCTTGGATTGCCTAGATATTTATGGGCAGAAGCTTGCAACACGACAATGTACATCTAGAACATGAAACCTCATAGGGCATTGAGGAAGAAGACTCCTGAAGAAGTTTTCAAAGGGAAGAAATCGGAGGTAGGGCACCTTCGGATATTTGGTAGCATGGCATATTGTCATGTACCAAGCGAGAAGACAAGTAAGCTTGATCAAACTGCAGAAAGGGGGTATCTTGTAGGATACAACGAAACCTCCAAGACATATAGGATCTATATTCCTAGCAGCAGGAAGGTTGTGATAAGATGCGATGTTAAGTTCATGGAGGATAGAGCTTTTCAGAAATCGCGTGATATGCCGGCAGAGGATCAAACTGCAGAAGTTCCCTTGGTCCAAGAGCAGTAGGGGCACCAAGAAGGATAGACACGAAGATAGACTTTAGTACCCAGTATAGGTACTAACGTTTCCATAGAAGAGGAACTGAAGAATACTCAGTCTGAGGAATAACCAGATCAGGAGGAAGAGTTGAGAGAGCAGCCTTCCACCAGTGGTCGGATCAGCAGGGAAGCTCAATAGATACTGAGGGACGTAGAAAACTTCATTGGGATTCCCAGGAGTGGGAAGAGGCAACGTAGACAACCTGACAGGTACCAGGCTTTGGTTGCTTAGGTAGAGGAACCCTTCAGCTTCCAGGAAGCTATTCAGCACTAGGTATGGGTAGATGCCATGATAGAGGAGTATGCTTCTATCATGACAAATGACGTTTGGGAAGTTGTGCCCAAACTTCAGAGCAGATCAGTTGTTGGATCACGATGGATCTACAAGATCAAATACGTTGCAGATTGTAGCGTAGAGAAATATAAGGCTAGGTTCGTGGCAAAAGGGTATGCTCAGAAGGAAGGCATTGATTATGAAGAGACCTTCGCACCAGTTGCTAGATATACCTCCATCCAGACTGTCGTATCCTTAGTAGCGTAGATGGGATGGGAGATTAATCAAATGGATGTCAAGACAACATTCTTGAATGGAGAGATTGAGGAAGAGGTATATATCGAACAACCAGAGGGTTTTGAGACTCATGAGAGGAAGTCTCATGTATGCAGATTGAAGAAGGCCTTGTACGGGCTCAAGCAGGCTCCGAGAGCATGGTATGGTCGAATAGATAGCTATTTGCAAAAAAATGGGGTTTGTCAAGAGTGACACAAACCCCAATCTTTTCTATTTGCTGGTAGAGGATGGGCCATTAGTATTAGTATTATATGTAGATGATCTGTTTCTCATTGGATCATCTAGGCTCACCAAGGATTGCAAACAGAATCTAGAAGTAGAATTCGACATGAAGGATTTGGGGTTGATGCATTACTTCCTAGGATTGGAAGTCTGTCAGAAGAATGGAGATATCTTCATGGGACAGGAGAGGTATGCCATGGAAATTCTATAGAGGTTCAGAATGCAGGACTGCAGGCCGATGGCCACACCCATAATCACCAATTGGAAAAAGATAGATGCATCAAAAGACGCAGAAGTAGACCCCACCTTATACAGACAACTCATCGAGTCATTGATGTATCTGGTTAACACCAAACTAGACATTTGCTTTGCTGTCAATACTTTTAGTCAGTTCATGGTGGAACCCAAAAGAGTGCATTGGGCAGCAGCAATGCACATCCTGAGGTATGTGCGAGGAACATTCGGATTTGGTATAAGGTATGGCCGAGGAGAGGATGTCAGACTCAGTGGATTCATAGACGCAGATTGGGCAGGAAGCTCAGTGGATAGGAAAAGTACCTCTGAGTACTGTTTTAGTGTTGGATCATGAATGATGTCCTGGTGCAGCAGGAAACAAAAGTCAGTAGCATTGAGCACAACTGAAGTAGAGTACATTGCAGCTAGTACAACTACATGTGAAGCCATCTGGCTTCAGAAACTTGTTGTGAGTCTATTCAGGAGCAGGATGGAGTCGACTAGCGTTTACTGTGACAATCAGAGTTTTATCAAACTCTCTGAAAATCCAGTATTTCATGATCTGTCCAAACATATTTACATCAGGTGTCATTTTATTAGAGACTGTGTTCAGCGTTGGGCAGTACAACTACAATACATTCCCATAGGAGAACAGACAACATATATACTCACTAAAGCTTTGGGGAGGATTAATTCACTCAGTTCAGAGGAGCTGGGTATGACTGAAAATCCATTTCAGTAGTCAATGGGTCTTCAACGTAGTTGAAAGAGGGAGCTGCAATACAGTGGTAGTTGGTAGCAACATGCAGGGTCAACAACAATTTAGATGCAACATTTGAGTAGTGTTGGTGGACAACAGTGTCATACATCAATAGCTCAACAGTAGATGTTACAATATCCAGTGCAGTACTTTCCTCGATAAGAGGGAGTGTTGATTTATGGTAGCATTGGGTGAGTTCTAGCCTTGAGATTTTACATATGGGCTATGACTCTTGTATTCCACAATACCCAGAAATTGTTTTGGGAGATTCCTCTTAGAAATGATTTAATTAAATTAATTAATCTTTTTTTAATGGTTTCCTAAGTCTAAACTTAGGGAAACTGATTAATTAAAGTGTATTAGTTGAATCAAGTGAGAATCTTCTAGATAAAGGCACAAATCAACTCTTAGTTAATCTTAGCCCTTGATTCTGATTTAATCTTGGCCATTGATGAGTTAGTGACTCGATGGGCATTTGGAAGAAACATCCCAGAGATCGATTTCTTCAAGTCTAAGGAAGAATCGAAGTGGTTCTAGATTGCAGAGTTGTGAAACTAGCTCCAAAAAGAGAAGAAAAGAGATATCAACGCCTTAGAAATAAGCCACTTCGAGGGGGCAACCTCCAATACATTACATGAATGAACAATTCTTGGATGATTCAAATTACAAAACCTCCTTTCTATATTGAGGAGTCCATGGGGCCATAATGTAATCCTAGTGGGCCCAATCATAATCTAAGCCGACCTAACAATAATAATTTAAAGAGGCACAATAATAACAATATGGGGGTTACAAGGGTACATTAATACTTGATGAGGGGGTTACACTAACAACAATAAGGGACTATACTAGTAATATAGGGACCTAACATGCCCCTCTCCTTCAAAAAAGTGTAGTCCTCAACACTTGAGTAGAACTAGGTGCTTCTGTATACAATTCTCATCCTCCCATGTAGAATTTTCTTTGGGTAAGTTCTTCCACTTCATGAGATACTCTAAAATTGATCGATTCCGTAGTTATCAAGTTCTTTCTTCCCTGACCGCTTGAGGTTCCAATATGATTTTTCCTTCCTCATCAAGTTCTGGCAATAATGTTTGAACTTGAAGAGTTTCACCTATAACCTTCTTTAAGCATGAAACATCGAAAATTGGATGCACTCGTGAAGAAGGAGGAAGCTCCAATTTGTATGCCATAGTACTAATCTTTTGCAACACCTTGTAAGGACCATATTAATTTGGAAATAATTTATTATCCTTCTTAGCTTGCTTGAGGGACATTTGTTTGTATGGTTGTAGCGGTAAAAAACTTGATCTCCTACATAAAACTTCTCTCGGCTATGATGTTGATACGCATGTTGTTTCATTCGATTTTGTGCCAAATTCGAGTTGTCCTTTAAAAGTTGGAGAACTTCTTGTTGATGCTCGATTTGATCTTCTTGCTTGAATCTTCGAATTTTCTCTTAAAGATGATGTGATGGATGGTGGATGATATCCATAAAGTGCCATAAATGGGGTCATTTTTGCTACGGTATGGAAGGAAGTGTTATACACCGACATTCGGCTAGAGGTAACCACTTGATCCATTGTGTTTGTTTATCAGATACAAAACAACGAAGATATCCTTCCAAACATTTATTTACTATCTTAGTTTGACCATCATATTGAGGATGATAAGATGAGCTATGAGCTAATTAAGTACCCAAACAAGAAAATAACTCCATCTAAAAATTTTCAATAAAAATGGGATCTCTATCACTCATAATAACCCTTGGGTTTCCATGTAGCTTTTTAATTGTGTCCATAAATGTAGCATCAACTGTACTTGCTTTAAATGGATGAGATAGTGCACAAAAGTGTGCATACTTGGGAAGTCTATCAACTACCACCATGATGACACTCTTTCCTTCGGACTTAGGTAAACCACTGTGATAAAATCCATTGAAATCTCCTCCCAACATTGACTTGGAATGGATAAAGGTTGATAAGGGTTGTAAGGGTCTTAATTGTCTCAACTTTATTTTCTTTGGCAAACCAAACGATCCATACAAACTTTTGAATATCGGTTAAGGCCATCCCAAAAAAATTCTTTCTTCACCCTGCTGTAGGTTTTTAAAAATCCTAAGTGTCCTCCTAAAGGAGAAGTGTGCAATTCCAAAAGAATCTTTTGTTTTAGTTGGGAATTCTTACAAAGATATAAGCTATCTTTGTACTAGAAGGAATCATTTTTCCAACTAAATGTATCAGATGTACTAGGATCTTACTGCAACTTTTGAATGAGTGTCCACACGTATTCGTCCTTCTTCCATTCATCCCTTGCTTCGGTTATCCAATCTGGTTGGATAATAGATATCGCACAAAGAAATGCTTCCACCTCTTCATTATTTCTTGAGAGTGCACTTGCAAAAACATTTAGTTTCCCTTTTTTGTAGATTATTTCAAAGTCATAACCCAACATCTTTGTGACCCATTTTTGCTGCTCTTCTGAAGATAGTCTTTCTTCCAAAAGGTGTTTAAGACTATCATCATCAGTTTTTACCTTGAAGTGTCTTACCATTAGGTAAGTTCGCCATTTATTTAGTGCGTGAAGTATTTCTAACATTTCCTTCTCATAAATAGCTTTCTATAAATACTTTCCTTTGATTGGATGACTTTCCAAAGCAATGGGTCTTCCTTCTTGCATTAAAACAACACCAATTCCATTTCCTGAGGCATCACATTCCACAATAAAGGTTTTTTTGAATTCTGGCATAACTAAGACCGGTGGCAGACACATTACCTCTTTAAGATGTTCAAATGCCTCAGTTTCTTTAGGAGTCCATGAAAATGCATATTTCTTCAATAATGTTGTTAGAGGTGCTGCTATTCTCCCATAATTCTTAACAAACTTGTGATAATACCATGTTAACCCGAGAAATCTGCGCAACTACTTTATGGTTGTGGGGAATTTCCATTCCTTAATAGCTTTAATTTTTTTAGGATCTACCTTAACACCTTCTTGAGATACAATATGACCCAGATATTCCACCTCTTGTACTCCAAAGAAACATTTGGATGTTTTTGCAAATAATTTTTTCTATTCCAATAATTTGAGCACCCTGTCAACATGTAGAACATGATCCTTCCAAGACCTCTTGTAGATTAGTATATCATAAAAAAACACTAGCACAAATTTTCTAAGGAAGGGTTTGAAAATGGAATTCATCAACCCTTGAAATGTAGAAGGTGCATTGGTAAGGCCAAAAGGCATGACCAAAAATTCATAATGACCCTCATGAGTTCGAAATGCTGTTTTTGGAATATCTTCAGTCTTCATTCTAATTTGATGATACCCTGAACGAAGATCCAATTTGGTAAAATAAATTGCTCCATGTATTTCATCCAATAATTCATCAATCACAGGAATGAGAAATTGGGCTTCTTGTGGCTGCGCAGATCTAGAAGGCAAAACGCTGTTTCAGAGGGAGGAAGGACGCATTTCAGATCTGAGAGGGAGGACGCTGTTCCAGGGGAAGAAAGGACGCAGATCAGGCTTAGGGAGAGGACGCTGTTCCAGGAGACAGAAGGACGCAGATCTGAGGACATACTGACAGATCCAGACTTGGAGATTGCAGATCTGAGGATATATTTACAGATCTAGTTCTGTAGGGTGCAGATCTGGAGAGATAGCATTAGATCCAGCTTGGGAGATTGCAGATCTGAGGAGATATTGGCAGATCCAGCCTAGATCTGAAGAGATAACATCAGATCCAGCCTTGGAGGTTGCAGATCTGAGGAGATATTGGCAGATCCAGCATAGATCTGAAGAGATAACAGTAGATCTGACCTTGGAGGACGCAGATTTGGAGGGATAGGACGCAGATCTGGAATGGAGGCTTCAGATCCAGTAGATCTGAGCATCTAGGACGCAGATCCATCAGGGAGGACGCTGATCTGATGAGCAGGGTCATGTGAGTAGGGCTTGACAGCGTTTTCCAGCATTTCTAGTCTTGAGGAGTTGATCATTTCATCTGGAGATTGTGTGGCCAGCATTCCATCTGTTTCTGCGCTGTCACTAGCAGAGACAGCGTTTTTATTGGTGAGGGTTTGGAGGACCGAGATCAGCCATCTTCTAGTCTTCAGCTTATAGTTCCATTGCATTCCAGCAGCAACTCTTCACAGCAGCTCTTCAGCCAGCTAGGACGCTGTTCTTATTTGCAGCCATCATTTGTTCTGAGAGGGTTTCCACTTGCCTAGGGCAAGGATAGGTGCACTCATTCTGGTTATCTTGTACTCCTCTCTATGTACTTTCAGATTAATAAAATGGCTTAGTTTTCTGGCATTCTATGTGTACTTGTTCCATGATCTGGTACCAGCATTGTATTTTCTATATCTGTCTAGCATATTTCTGTGTATTACTGGTTATTTCCCTTTGGGGATATTACATCTTCTTCCTCTTCACAATCTATGTAAAATAATCTCTTCTTAGAACACTTATGACCTTTAGTGTATTTTCTATCACAACTGTAGCAAAGCCCTTTTGCTCTTTTTTCTTCCAGTTGTTGTGGTGTCAACCTTGTAAGTTGTGGAAATCTAGGAGTAGCAACACTTCCCTCTTTATATAAGTGAGTGGTAGGCTTCCTTGTCGCCATAATTTTACATTCAATTTTTCTTGCCAACCTGAATGCCTTCTCCAATGAATCAGGTTCCAAAACGCGAACTTCATGTTGGATGTTATCCTTTAAAGTACCTATGAAGAGATCAATCCTGTGTTCCTCTAGAATATCAGTTACCCTTATATTCAATTTTTGGAAGTCCTCAATGTGCCCCCCCATTAAACCCTTTTGTTTGAGATTTATTAATTGGCTAAAGAAGGTGTTGCTCTTTGTATCCTCATAATGTGCTATCATTTCCTCCGTAAAAATTGGCCACGTGACAATTTTTTTATGGGAGCAAGGCCATCGATACCATACAAATGTATTTTGTTCTAAATTTAAAGTTGCAATACGTACCTTTTGTATGTTTTGCACATTATGGAGATCAAAATATTGCTCCATCTGTAGTATCCATGTTACAGGATCCTTTCCATCAAACTTCCTCATATCCATTTTTGGAATATGGTGGTTCTTCCCGCCAACATTAGATTTTATGAAATCACGATTAACATTTATTTTGTTCTCATCATTAGTTTCCTCTATTATCTTTTCACCATTAGGAAACATTTTTTGTATCAACTTTGTCAAACCTTCCATGTCTGCTTTTAGATCATTCTTCATGTTTTCCATTTTCTTATCGATCTTAGCTTCCATGTCATCCATCTTAGATTCCATGCCAGCTTCCATACCATCTATCTTAGATTCCATGCCATTTTTCAAACCATCCATCTTAGATTCCACACCTTTCTTCAAACCATCCATCTTAGTTTCCACGCCTTTCTTCAAAACTTCCATGTCATTTTTTGTTGCTCTTTGCGAGAGCGAAATTTGTTGCACTTGCTCTTGTAATTTTGATATGTCATGTTGCGATTCTTCGTCTTCATGAGTCATAGGAGATCTTTCTAAAGGCTTAATGGGTGTTGAACTCTTTTTAGGGACCATTTTAGAATCCAATACTGATATCTATTCTACAATATGCCTTTGGAATCAATTCAATTTGATTCTTCAAACAAGACTAATGCAATTCGGAAAAAAAATACACACCTTTTACTTGCTTTTGAGGAGCTCGATATTGAAATTGAATTATCTCTATAATTGCGGATCCTCAATATTTGAAATTTAGCCCTGTAGTAGCCCTCTGAAGCTTCTTTCAAATGCCACAAGTCTGATCTGATTTGGATTCTTCAAGGCAAAGCTATGTCCAATCTCCCACAATGACCCAATTTTGGACTGGTTTAGTAGATCGAATTTGTACGACTTGCCACATGTCACTGTTTCCTCTTTTGGCTTTGAAATTGATAGATCGAAAACTACAATCCGTGTACTTGTGACCACTTTTTACAGCATTCCAATCCGATGCTCAGAGAGAGAGCTATGATGATTTTCCCATGATCACCTCTTTGAGATGAAATTCAGAAGCCTCAAAAAGCCCTAACTTCCACAGATCATATCTCCGAAAATATTGCGAACCAATATCTGAAATTTTGCAACTATGTGCTTCAAGATTGCGGCTTCGCACTCTAAAAATTTCAGCTTCTGAACCTTTGTAGAAAAAAAGTTATTACGAAAATACCACGATGACCTGTTTAGGTTAAATTCAGGAGCTTGCAAAATGATCTAACTTGCACAGATCATATCTCCGAAAATATTGCGAACCAAGCTCTGAAATTTTGCGATGATGTTCCTCATGATTTTGGCTTCGCACTCTAAAAATTTCAGATTTTGAACCTTCGTAGAAAAAAGTTATAGCGAAAATGCCAGAATGACTTGTTTGGAGCAGCGAAACCCTAGAATCTCAAAGCTCTGATACCAAATGTTGTGAAACCAGCTCCAAAAAGAGAAGAAAAGAGATATCAACGCCTTAGAAATAAGCCACTTCGAGGGGGCAACCTCCAATACATTACATGAATGATCAATTCTTGGATGATTCAAATTACAAAACCTCCTTTCTATATATAGGAGTCCATGGGGCCACAATGTAATCCTAGTGGGGCCCAATGTAATCCTAGCCGACCTAACAATAATAATTTAAGGGCATAATAATAACAATATGGCGGTTACAAGGGTACAATAATAACAATAAGGGGGTTACACTAACAACAATAAGGGACTATACTAGTAATATAGGGACCTAACATCGAGAGAGTACAGGAAGAGAAGGAAGGAGGTAGCCACTAGCAGTTGCGCAGTGATAGCCAAGCAGCAGTTATGCTGGGCCAGTGCAGAGCAAGAGAGGGAGTTTGATTTCAATTGGAGAGGAGCAGCTGAGGGTTCATTCAGTTTCCGGAGGACGTTTCTTGGAGGAGGAGAACACTCTAGTCTCACCCAGTTGTGAGCACTGAGGCAGACATAAGCAACAGTAGCAGCAACAACGCAGTGACTACGTAGGGGACGCAGTTGCTGCGCAGAGTTCATGCAAAGCTACTCAGAGCAAGTGTAGGTCAGTGCCGGAACTTCGTGGTAGAGTGAGAATTGTCTGATTAGTCTGTTCCTATCAGATTTCTTCATGTGGTTGACAAAAAATCACAAACACACATCTGTACTCAAACTTTTGCATAATAAAGAAACCCTCTGATCTGCTGCACTGGTTTTCCCACATTGGGTTTTTCCGGGGACAATTGTCTAAAAATAACGGTGTTTATGTGTAAATACTTGTGCTATTTCTTTCATATTGATTATGTATTGTGAAGTCTGCAACATATTTTATTTTGATATTTAACACAGTGAAATGTTATATAATTGTGAATGAATGCAATAGAAGAAATATAATTGATAGCTGCAGTAGGATTATATATTATAGAATTTTCACAAGTCCATGACATTATTTTCTTCCAAAGTCAAGTCTAAAGACATCTTCCATGCATTATAATCGGATTTATCATTGAGATTATCCTAAGATTTGAAGTAAGATAAGGAAGCCATTGAATCTTTGTCCTTGTCCAACAGATCTTAGTGATTGCTTTTCTCTCTCTTGCTTGGGCTTTGTCTTCACCTGTGCTATGATACCATGTTAATTTTAGTTAACAATTGTATGTTCTATGATTAACACAATTTAATTCAATTTTCCTTAGTAGCCCAATATCGATTTCAATTATTTCCAGTAGCAATCACATTAACTTAATCACATTGATACTAAATGTAGATAGAACATAAAAAAAATGCAGATGGCAAGCCAAGACAAGAGGACACAATATTTGGCAGATGTTAGGGAAAAACTCCAATGTGGGGAAAACCCTTTGATCAATTCTTCTTTAATAGTTCAGCACAGAGAGAGTGCAAATATCAAAATTTACTTTCCCAAAATAGTCCTGTCAAAATCAATAGTCAACAACAGTCAAATACAACCCTAACCATAAAGTCAACACTAGTCAAAGTAGCACCAAAAAGTCCTCCAAGCAGCTCGGTCAACAATAGTCCAATTCAGCCTTCTAGGAGAGTCAAATTCAACCTAAAAACAGTGCGGTCAAACTAGTCAAACACTGTTGTAATTTTTGCGGTCAAATCTGAAGTCGATGTTGGTCAAATTGTCCCAATCACCTCGATTTCTGTGCCAATGACTGCGGCCTTCAAAGATCGAAATTCTACCCTCAAGATCGAATCAACGAAGGTCAAATGAGCCTTGGCCAACGCTGGTCATCGCTTGCCTGTTTTCTTGAAATCCGACTTGTTTTGCCCCAGAAGAATTCGATCTCTTGCTACACGTGCGAAGAAGAGAGAGGCTACCTCCAAGCTGTACGAACCAATCAAGATAGGAGAGAGAGAGAGATGTGTGATGTGATGAGTGATGTCCAAATGAGGATAGAGGTCACTCGTATTTATACACTTCGTTGTGGGTGAAGAGACACATCCACTGGGCTTCATGAGCCTACATTTCACTGAGGCCGACCTTTAAAATTTGCACGTGCGAAATATAAATTCAAAATCATACTTCTGCTTGTCCGAATGAGATGATCTTTAGATCAATCTTGGACCTCTCGAAAAGAGGAGTCCAATAAAAATATCATTTCCATCATATGAGTTGTCCCAAGGTGGAATTTGGCCCTAGTTGCCAATTTTAACAAAACTAGACCAAACTCTTTCTGGGTTTTGGTGGGTTTTTGGAGGAGAGTCCGAGGTTAATTTCTCGGAATTTTCTGAGCGTTGGAGGAGGGTCTTTCAACAGTTTCTTTGCAGTAGACAAAGCAGTTTTTCTAGGGTAGTGCAGAGCATAGTTGGGTAACTCATTTCTACATCCGGGCATTGTATTTTCCTTCCTAGGGCTTGTCTAGCTTGCCATTTGGCAAATCCAGGTGCACTCCTTTCATACCTCGTTGTACTATTGTTCCATTTAATAAAATGGCGCAGCTGGATGATATTTTTGGAGATTTTCTAGGTGTCTACTTATGCATCTAAATTTTGTGTGTGCATGTTAGTTTTTACTTTGTTTATCACTATATTTCCTAAGTAGGAACATTACAGTGGTATGAGAGCTCAGATATTGCCTCAACTGTGGGATTTTCCTATGACCTTGTGTTATGCAGATTAATCACTCTTGTAGACAAGAGTGATCTCCCTAGTATCCTATGGATAACTAGAAACAAACATCCATTTGTAAATCGTTTTCTCTAGATTATTTGCAGTTCAAAATTATTATAAACAAAGAAAGAGGACATGCCCCTACGTTGAAATCCGACGTTCGGTGCAGTGTTTTATCCAGTCGCTCCAAAGAGGCTTCTTTAGTAAATAGAACCTGCAATCAAAGACAAACAAAAGAATTAAAAGCACCTGCAACATATAATAATTGAGAACAACTAATCTAACTCAGTGATCAAGGAATTTAAGTATTGAATTATTCAAATAGACACGAGAACAACTCAATGAGAAAATGAGATCCATATGTATTATCTTCAATAAAAAGAGTAACTTTACAACCTGATGCCTTGATGTCGTACAAGTTCCTCCTGGGGTTCTGAACAATCGTTCCTCCTTCAAATCGACAAGCCTTGCTCTCTCTGAACTAGCATGAAGTTGTGGACATGAGTGTGTGATCATTCTCATACCAATAATGACTAGTGTAAAGAGAATAATGACTAGTGATCATTCTCTTGAGAATTTCTTCAGCAACTAATATGTATGTCTACCCTTGAGACTGAAACATGAGCTCAATTTATAGGGAATTGGAGGTAGTTTCAGTTCCATGAAGAGGGAGATGGATTCCTCTCATGAAGGGATTTGAGCTCCATATACCAAGGGATAAACTCCATGAGTGAAGGGATAGAGCTCCATGAGTGGAGGGATAAAGCTCGAACTGATCGCGCCTTTAGAAGCTTCTAGTTGGGAGAATATTCGTCCAGCTGGGCTTTTAGAACTTACTTTTTCTTTTATTTGACTGTTTACGGAGGTCCGCAGGTTTTATAAGTAGAACGTGCGGGATGTGCTGCAGGCTATAGAACAAATATCTACGGATCCGCAGGAAAGAGCTAGGAAAAGTGCGGATTTAGACCTTTAAGGGTTTTAATGAGCTTTTCTCCAATTCCAAGACTTGGTTTAAGAACATTAGGGTTTTTGTCCTCTAAGGGAGAACAATATAGGTGATGATGAACCTATTTAGATAGTCAAATGTTTTCGTGACAAAATAACGTGTAACAGATTGCCCCCTAAAGTGCGAAGTCTGAGGTAGTTCTGAAGAGTGAAGTGCTTTATCATTCCGAGGATTGGATTGCGGACACACCGGTTGAAAACCTGTAAAAACATTCAATGCAAGCATATATATGTATATCATCGCTGAGGTAGGCATTCCCATACTCAGATCAAAACTAACTAAATGTTCTGATACAGAAATGATTTTAAAATTACATCAATAGTAGACACAGTATGGACGCAGCCATCTGTCATAAATAGTCTACTGTATCATGAATAATAAAACTCCTCGCAACTTGGATGGTGGAAATTAGATCCAAGGTCTTGATTTCCGCTTTCCGAACTAGTACGATTCTATCCATGCGATTGATTGTGTCGAAGTCGAACATGGTAGAAACCATTTGATTACCAGTCAATGATGTGAACTGTTAACAAGTGTGAGAGAAACCACCAATAATGACAATGGCTCTCAAAGTACTCAGTACAATCCACAAAGTGTGAATAAATGATTTGCAGTCGAACACTTCACGGAATCATTCGATCGAAGGTCAATGATGCAACCTGTCGTCGAAGGCGAGAAATCTGCCATTAAGGCATGCAGATCCCAAGGTACTGATAGGATTCTAGATCAACTTTCTAGATTATGAGCTGTTGTCGATAGAAAGTGACCCGTCGTAAGAAAGCCCACGACACGAAACCATTAGATCAAGTTTTGAAGAAATATTTGCAAGGACTGACTCAGGGATGGTCAATGCGAAGGGAGACAAATGTTTGCAATGAATGGTTTATTTGAATTGTCTCTTGAACACATAACGACACTGCAAATGGTTTGGTAATAATTGACCTAAAGCTAATACCCAGAAATTGACTGAAGACTTTCAATGTTGTTCGATTAATTGTTAGACAAAGGATTTTCCCAACCCAGGTACAAGTGTGGTGTGACAAAGTGTCATGTTCAAGAGTGGTACACTGCTTTTCAAACAAGGGTGACAACTGGATTATTTTTCTCTCTTTTTCCCCCACCATTACTGGCAAGTACCTCTTTATTTTTGACAAGCTTGAGGAGGATAAGATTTGATTGTTTGTATAAGCTCATCCTAAGAATGAGTCCATCTTAGTATTAAAATCGAACCCTAAGAAGAAGTGGTTTGGTTCTATTGTAATTGACAGTTCCTTTACTGTTAAGTTTTAACGAGTCCAGTATAGGAGAAACTCAGTGTTTTTCAGTTTTAGGGAGTCAGAAGAAAAACATAAAAAAACTCCGTGTTTGTACTTTTTTTGTAAATTTAGTCTCTCAGGCCTGAAAAATGATAAAATAATGCATGAGAGAACTCTATTGACCATGATTAGTCAACGTATACCTTTTTCGTAAATAGTCCATTTCAGTTCGGAAAAGGGGTAAACTTATACTGAAGGGACGACTGTTCATTTCCTTTAACGAGTTCGAATAGTCAAGTACTCGACGATCTTTTCGTTCTTAAAATTCTCATGTGATTTCCCGGAAGATTTATAATCTAAGATCTTTTCATTTTTAGAGAGTTTGAAAATGGCTTAAAAGAGAACTCCAGGGTTTCGCTTTTTCGTAATTTTAAAGAGTTTGAAAAAGTGATAAAAGTATACTCAGTTGGCCGAATTTCAATTTAATTTACGAGCAGGAAAAGACAGAAAGAACTCGGCATTTTCATGTGTTTTATGAGAATGAAAGATAGCAAAATAATCTCGGGATTTTCATGAGTTTAATGAGTCTTGAAAATAGTAACCGAAATGGATTGAAGATAGGTTTCATTTTTATACAAGCTTGAAACATAGGAAAAATTATGCTTGAGAGTGGTTTCATTTTTACACAAGCTTGAAACGTAGGAAAACTGTGCTTGAGAGTGGTTTGTTTCATTTTTACACAAGCTTGAAACAAAGGAAAAAATCATGCTTGAGATAAGTTTTAATGCCCCCCAAGCGTAACTTGCAAGAGCATATTCCCCCCAATCCTCATTTCATTCAACTGAGTAGACTCGAACTTATCTCAAGGTTACTAATAGCTGGATGTAATGAAGGTTCATTTACGAGATAAGATAAAAGACTCGACTCAATTAGGAGAGGATTTGTTTCATTTTTTAATGAGCTTGACACAGGAAAATAACTATGCTCATAGGGACTTGTTTCATTTTTTAATGAGGTTGACACAGGAAAATGAACTATCCTCAAAGCCTAATTCATTTTTTAACGAGGTTGACATAGTAAAAGAACCATCCTCATAGGAACCTGTTTCATTTTTTAAACAAGGTTGACACAATAAAAGAACTATCCTTAGAGACATGTTTCATTTTTTAAATGAGGTTGACACAGTAAAAGGAACTATCCTCAAGGAACCTTGTTTCATTTTTTAACGAGCTTGACACAAGAAAATGAACTATTCTCAGGGAACCTTGTTATGGCTTCCAACTGGAAGTAACACATGTCAAGGGACACTCCTCGATCATGGCTTCCAAGAGGTCTTCATCGGATGGAAGAACAATTCTCTGGAAGGAACACATGTCAAGGGATTTAATAGGGATAAGAACATTGCGTTCAAATAATCCCATAGGGTTTTCCATGTCAATTACCGGATCTAAGTCAAAGGAAGTTGAGCAAACAGTGAGAGGCTCACTTGCATCAGTAACTGAAAACATGGGACTGGTTGCCACATAATTACCCTGTAGCGGGGTAGATACCACTTCCGTATAAGGAATATTTAGGGGTGTCGGATTATTGGTAGTCGGATCAAGACTAACGAATGACAGCTGGTCTACAGTCGCAATGTTTTCATTGTGAGGGAAAGACATCACGTGAAAGAGTGTCGATACGACAACTTTCATTGCATAGATATAGTCTCGCCCAAGGAGCAAATTGAAATCCAAGGGGCCTCGGACTACCATAAGATCAATACGGACAATTTTACCTTCCAAGGTAATAGGAAATTTTGGAAGGATCCCTAAGGGTTCACTAATGGTTCTGTTAAAAGCTGACAGATTCTGTGTAACAGGTACAAGCTGAGGTGAACCCAAAGCTTGCCAAGCAGTTGAGGATAAAATACTAACAGAAGCACCTTCATCTATATTTGTGCGATGCACATTCTTACCACAAGCCTTCACAATGATTTGGAAAGTGATGGAGGAAGGAAGACGAGGTTCTATCAGTCTATTCCAATGAAAGGAAAATACCTCGGTACGTGGAGGGGGTTCTGAAGAAACAAGTGAAATGCCCCCTAGCGTAGAAGAATTTGATGTAACAAGAACCTATGCGTTATGAATTTCACTCTCTCTAGGGAGAGTGGGATCGACCGAATGTGAAATCGAGTCGACCACTTGATCAACTAATGGATCATCAACCTTAGTGATATCATTTTCACTCTTCAATGGAAGAGCGAGATTGACTGTACTTGGAATTAGTTCAATCACTTCGTCAATTGACGGTAGGTGGGAGAAAGTTTACGGTAACCAGTTGGAAGTTTTTGTTGTGGAACAGTAAGGTTTTTCAACAATTTTGAGGCTTCATCCATGTGAGGGCAAATGTGAGTTTGATGACTCCCTTTGCATAACTTACAAGGAAACCTAACTTTACCCTTTTTCGCAGGAGCCTGACTATCACTGGTTGATAGATCAATAGTAAGTTGATTAGATTTTTCTGACCATACTTCCAACACCTTAGGAATACGAGGACATTTGATAAGGAAGTGGTCACCCTTACAAAGCTTGCAAAGGTATTTGGGTTTACGATCCATGTTGGAGGTTTCATCAACATTACCGACACTTACAACCATGGTTGGTTGGTTGACTTCTTTCTTATCTTGCTTCTTCTTCTTCTTAGCCACCTGGTTACTAGCATCAAGGTTTTTACCAAGCGAAGAAGAAGAAATGGAGGAAGACATGTTGGGCGAAGAAGGTAAAGGGTCAACATGAGGTTGGTGATGTTGAGATGGTGAACTCTGTTGAGGTGAAGCATCTGGTTGGGGTGGAACAATTTGAGAATTCGAGACCAACGGAGTTGAAAATAACTATACCGGTAAACCTATGGTAAATCCAGGTAATGACAATGTAGCCATACAAGGAGGACCAACATTTCCAAAGCAAGGAAAAGTACTAGGATTCTCGTTAAGAGGGGTTCCTTGGTTGGTATATTCTAGAACTGTTGCCATTGGATTCAACTTCAGTGAATTTTATTAACAATTCAAAAATATTAACAATTCAAATTCACAATCGACACCTAAGGTCTCTAAAAAGTAGAAACAAACAAATGAACACGCGCTATCAAATCTAGGAGTCAAACCACACACAAACAGTATGTTTTCATAGTGAAATCACTAGTTGGTGATGAAATCCAACGTTGCAGAGATCAATGTGAAAACTAGCGGTTGGAACAGTTACCCTGACAACTTGCTTAATGAAACAATCCGGTGCAAGTACCTCCACTATGCCATCTCGAAGTGAAGTGCACCCTCCAGAAAGTCCAAGTGAGTCTAGTCAACGTCTACTCCAGGTACAGTTGGACCTTCCCTCCACCGTCACCTTGGGAAAAATCCTAAAGATTATGGCCACTAAGGTCACCAACGGAAACAAATGCACCTGGGGGAATAGTCTACGATCCAATATACACGCAAGGGCAGAGTATCAAGCTCAATCCCCTTGAAGGCTCCTCGACATGGTAAATCCAAGGTTTGTCAACAAGTGACCCCAGAGTCCTCAACAATGGTTAATTCGAGGTTTACCGTTTGTATTACGTGCACATCTTCTATATTTGCCAATGAGATAGGTACGATTACCTCACTAAGTCCAACATGATCTCATGCTTGACTCTTTTAAGAATAGCTTCCCAGAGCACAATTGCAACAATTGGAATTTTTCCTTACCGCAAGATACTATTGTTTGTTTAGTTGCTTTGGAAAGTTAACTACTCCTTATTCCAAAGCACTAATCCTGAGCTAGATTGGTGGAAAGAGCCCTAGAAAATGTAAACATTTACAGAGGAATTTTATTAAGCGCTGTGTTATTTGGGTTGTTATTACTCAAAGGGTAAATAGATATGAAACCAATGGTGTTATGACCTGACCAAAAACTGAATGCAATCGAATATGATAATGTAATCTTTTCAATTTGATGAATCCTCACTAAAGTAAGGAGAGAGTTTCCAATCACTTCCAACAATGCAAAGATTGATAAATAAGAAAAAATATAACAAATTCTCAATGCACCAATTTTATCAAGAAAAACTAATGCTAATCAATTTCAATTTTTATTTTGATGTTTTTTAAAACAAGCATAAAAACATGTAAATTCAAATCAAAGAAACTGATCTAAATCTACGATTGATTTTTCCATAATGTAAACTATGCAGTTGTAATCTATGCACAATTCACTTGAAAAGTATTCAAATGTAATCTATGCACATTTTTCATTCATATTTTGAAAATGAGAATTCTAATTATGAAAATGTGATCTATGCAAGAGAATTTTCAGACACAAGATGATTCCAATGTAATCTAAAGAACCAATCAAGTGTAAGTAAATAAAATTGGGTGAGGATTCCAAAGGTCAAAAATAAAAACACTCAAAGACGATTAATACTCAGACACAAAATTGTTAAGAGACTGAGACACCTCGAAGTAATGACCAAAGGAAATCAAATTAAGAATTTCTCAAAAAAGAAACTCAAAACACCCAATTAACTTAACAGAGGCTGATGAGACTATAAAAGTTGCTGAAAAGAAATTCACACATAAGATTTGATAGCTAAGATAGACTGGGGCAAACACAAAGAATCATGTGATCTAGCTCCTAAAAAGAGAATTTTTATTTTTTCAAAAATTTTCCACAGGTCCGCAGGTTCTAACGAAGAACAAAGTGGTACCGCACTGTTTTGAACTAAAAACTACAGAGGCTACCGCACTGTTTTTAAATAAAATCGCGGAGGCCAGGAAAAGTACAGAAAAATAAATATTCAACTTTTCTTTTCAGGGATTCTCAGAAGTTATCTACCCAACCCAGTTTTAGACTAATCAAAATCAGAAAACTCTTAAAAATCAAACTGAAAAATAAAAATGAAAACTAAGTTCTATTCCCCAGCGGAGTCGCCATTTTGTTATGTTGATTAATCCCTCTTGCGAACAA
Source organism: Pinus albicaulis (assembly GCA_034641835.2). Lineage (NCBI taxonomy): Eukaryota > Viridiplantae > Streptophyta > Pinopsida > Pinales > Pinaceae > Pinus > Pinus albicaulis. Next base: position 1,499,679,492 of record CM076581.1, read on the forward strand.
GAGCGATCTCCCTAGTATCCTACGAATAGCTAGAAACAAACATCCATTTGTAAATCGTTTTCTCTAGATTATTTGCAATTCAAAATTATTATAAACAAAGAAAGAGGACATGCCCCTACCTTGAAATCCGATGTTCGGTGCAGTGTTTTATCCAGTCACTCCAAAGAGGCTTCTTTAGTAAATAAACCCTGCAATCAAAGACAGACAAAAGAATTAAAAGCACCTGCAACATATAGTAATTGAGAACAGCTAATCTAACTCAGTGATCAAGGAATCTAAGTATTGAATTATTCAAATAGACACAAGAACAACTCAATGAGGAAAGGAGATCCATATGTATTATCTTGAATGAAAGGAGTAACTTTACAACATGATGCCTTGATGTCGTACAAGTACCTCCCGGGGTTCTGAACAATCATTACTCCTTCAGATTGACAAACCTTCCTCTCTCTGAACTAGCATGAAGTTATGCACATGAGTGTGTGATCATTCTCATACTAATAATGACTAGTGTAAAGAGTATGCTCTCTTGAGAATTTTTTCAGCGACTAATATGTATGTCTACCCTTGAGACTAAAACATGAGCTCAATTTATAGGGAAATGGAGGTAGTTTTAGTTCTATGAAGAGGGGGATGGATTCCTCTCATGAAGGGATTTGAGGTCCATATACCAAGGGATAAACTCCATGAGTGAAGGGATAGAGCTCCATGAGTGGAGGGATAAAGCTCGAACTGATCGCGCCTCTAGAAACTTCTAGTTGGGAGAATATTCATCTAGCTGGGCTTCTAGAACCTACTTTTTCCTTTATTTGACTGTTTACGGAGGTCCGCAGGTTTTATAAGTAGAATGTACGGGATGTGTTGCAGGCTATAGAACAAATATCTGCGGATTCGCAGGAAAGAGCTAGGAAAAGTGTGAAGTTAGACTTTTAAGGGGTTTAATGAGCTTTTCTCCAATTCCAAGACTTGTTTTAGGAACATTAGGGTTTTTAACCTCTAAGGGAGCACAATATAGGTGATGATGAACCTATATAGACAGTCAAATGTCACGGTGACAAAATAACGTTTAACACCTTGGAGGACTAACAAAATGTTACTTATCAGAGGTAGAGGCAAGGTTATTTGGGAGCGAGAGCGAAAGCGACATTTTCAGAAGCTCTCGGTTCGGGAGCGAATCAGGGAGCAAATTTTTATATAATATATATTTTTTATATTTTGATGCATATATGTCAACAAAAGCATGTAGAATGATGAATTAGAGATAAAAAAAACATAAGAACATAGATTGAACCATATAACATCAATCATCTAGAAGTCATAATCTTCATCAACCACATCCACAAGTTAGTAACATACAACATATTGAGTCTCATGATTCATCAATCTTAAAGTTTCAAGCTTTCAAAATTCAATATATAACATTTATCGTCATTGATCACCAAAGTTGTACTTGTAAGCTAAGTGTAACCATTACAACAAGGAATATCTAACATGAAATGAAATGTTATAAAATGAAATGAAAAGAAACAACTTTCAACTTTCACAAAGCACCATATTCATAATTTATTACCAATGAGTTATAATTGCCAACATCAAACTTCAAAATTAAATTGTCATATATTGTTTACAAAAGATATCATAATAAATATGAAAGAGTCAACAATTATAAAATTTAAAACTACCAGAAACTAGAGAATACAAGTAAATGTATTATCTATAACTAATGCTTGGGCTTCTTGTCGCCATGAGAAATGTCTAATTTTTTAGTCTTGTTGGAAAATTAGGATCTTTGTCATTAATATCACCCTGTAAGCATTAATATCCAGAGGTATCTTTGTCATTACCTCTGGATCTATGTAGGGATCTTTGTCATTAATATCATCCTCTAAGCATTAACATAAGATAGAAACAACATAGCATGTAAAAGTCAAGATTTTGTTTGAGTGATGGGTACATTTTTAGTAGGGTCATGATAGAGGAGTTCGACAACCAATGTCACTAACATCAAGGTACATAGAGGGATTGGTGCTCTTGATTAAATACGAGTTCCATACACTAATACATGACAAAATCCAATGGAAACATTGCAATCCCCCCAATCCCGAAATCCTAAAAAACTGATAGGTTTGTTGGTTTTTGAATGAGATCTAAAATTCTACTTTCTCGATATGAAATCCAGTGAGGTCGAAACCACTCTCAAACATCCTGAGTCATTTTGATAGAAATGTTAAAAATTTAAGTAAAAGGATGAAAATGAAGATTAAGGAGAATGTTACTTTAATTAAAGAATTTAATATTACCTTGAATCGCATATCAATGCTAGGGCCATAGGCTTGATCATTAGGTTGTGCCACTCAAAAATTATTGTTTCTTTGAAAAAAAATTGCAGAAAAGGCTGGGGAGTGATTTCAAGAGCACGCTCCCGATTCGCTCCCGAGGGGAGCATGATTCGAGAGCGAGTTCGAGGGGGGGGGTGGGAGCCGCTCCCTTGCAACCCTGAGCAGAGGTATCCGAGTAGGGAGAGGGAATTGGATATCACCCCTGACACTAAAAATCAAGAGCAGATAGTGGCGATAACAAACATGATCGAGCCAAAAAGCAAAGAGGGGTTTGCTTTTGAGAGCCTCTTGAAGGTCCTTGGTGATTTGGCCAAGGGACAAAAGGCAATATTGGAGGAATTCACGCAGTAGAACTGAGACAAGGGTTTCCAATGTGAGTTCCTTCTTAGGGAGACTTCTGGGCCTTCCCATCAGTATGACCACCTCTCCCCATTGACTTGTTGATATTTTGTGTATTGGGGTAGCATCGAGTGTGCTTTAGCCTTGAAACTTTGTGGAGGGGCTAAGAAACACATCACCTCCAAAACCTAGAAAGCATTTGGAGAAATTTCATATTATATGTGAGATATTAAAATAATTAATTTTTTCAATGAGGACCCTGTTAATTTTTGAAGATGTTTTATGCTAGATGCAAATATACTTTGAGCTTCTAGGGCTTAATGAAAGTAAGATGTAGATAGAACATACCAATAGATCGATGGAAGACAAGCCAAAACAGAGATAAATAATGGTGGCGTTACGACAGTCAGCAGGATGCTTCAACCAACAAAGTCCCCTTAAGGTCAACCAATCCAATGTGTCACACAACCCTAGGACGTCTCATCAAGAACGCTCCACCAAGATGCTGCACCAAGAAGCCCTAAATGTAGAATCAAGAATGCTGCTCCAGCACCATCCAAGAAAGAAGAGAATGCCTCCACAAAATGTGTGTGTAAAATGAACTCCAAGTCTCTCCAATATATAGGCATCTGTGGGGGTGTATGACACATCTCTAATGCATGTGGGATAAATCAGGCTGACCTTGCACATGTGGAATATATTTAAAATACATGTTTTGCTCATCCGATCAAGATGATCTTTAGATCGATCTTGCACCTCTCCGAAAGAGGAATCCGATAAAAATATTGGCATCATCATCTGAGCATCACAACATGGATTTTGGACCTAGTTGCTCAAAATTAACACTCACTCTCAACTAGGGAGAACTCCATTCACTAGTGCCATCCAAACATTGTGCATCATTCTGTCGTAACTTTCTTTGCTAGCTCTTTATTTCAGAACAGAAAGGTGAGTCACAAAGACATCACTCCCGGCTGACAAAATCAGCTCAGAGGTCCGAAACCTTAATATAACTCAAAGGAGTCTTATACTAACCCGAAGTTAGTTTAACTGACCCGAAGTCAGTTGGAGGTTCGAAGCCTCACTACACTTGATCCTAGATCAAGTGGTTGGACACGTGCCATCCTAGACATAGAGAGTACGACATTCTTCGATGCATCCATCTGTCTTTGCTACTGGTCTCTAGCTTTTCCCACCTCATTGGCCAAATGAGAGGTACTTCCCATGAGTTCGGGACTCAATGGGTAGGATGCATACGGGGCACAAATCAAAGAGAGGTAAATGATCTCAATATCATCACGGTGGGGCGGAAGCACACCAAGGTTCGGCAAGCTTAGCCTTGTGGTTGCTTATAGCTCCAAGAAGCTATTCCCAAAGCCCCCCTGGAGCTCCCAGAGCTCATCGTCCAATAGGACCCTCAGAATAGGGTCGAACCACAATTCCAATATTCTCATAGAAGGTAAGGAACATGACCTTCCCTAAGGGCTTGTGAGAATATCCGCGACCTGGTCATCAGTTCCTATATGATTGAGCCTTACGGTGCCTTGCTGTACCATATCCCGGATAAAGTGGTACCAGACATCAACATGCTTGGATCGATCGTGGAACACGGGATTCTCTGATAAACAAATCCCCCTTTGGTTATCACAAAGGATAACAGTGGCATCTAGCACATGCTCGAATAACTCACGAAAGAGCTTTCGCAACCAAGTGGCTTCACAACAGGCCATACACGCTGCAATGTATTCGGCCTCAACGGTGCTCAAGGCTACCGACTTCTTGCTTGAAGTAGACCCAAGAGTGAAGCAACATCCAAATGTGCTCTTGCGATCCACCACACTACCAGGCCAATCGGCATTGGTATATCCATGGAGTCTCAAATGCTCAGCAGTGTATCTCAGCCCATGGTCTATCGTGCCTTAGAGATATCTCAAGAGATTCTAGGCACCAACCCAGTGAATGTTGTGAGGATCAACCATGTGTTGACTCAAAGTGTTCACTGTACAACATACGTCTGGATGGATGTTCCCTGAGAACATCAGGGCCCCTAAGAGTTAACAATACTCGGTAGGATTTGCTAGCATAGGCCCAACAACGCTTTCACTCAACTTCTTAAGGTTGAGCTTTATCGGAGTTGACACGGACTTATAGTCCATCATTCCAAATCTTTCCAGTAGCTTCACAATGTATTTTCCTTGAGAGAGGAAAATCTTGCTAGGTCTCGGCCAGAGCTCCAGGCCTAGGAAGTAATGCATCAGTCCTAGGTTCTTCATCTCGAACTCAGAAGCGAGCTCCCTCTTACACTGATGAATGAGAGGGTCAACACCTATCAGGAAGAGATCATCCACATAGAGAACCAAACTTGAAGTAAAGGTTCGGATCAGCATTACTTCGAGTGAAGCCTAGCTTCATCAAGTAGCTATCTATCCTCTTGTACCAAGCCCTTGGGGCTTTCTTCAACCCATAGAGGGCTTTCTTCAACCTGCATGCATGAGAGTCTCTATCCTGGACTTCGAACCCTAGAGGTTGCTCCTCATGCACCTCTTTCTATATCGAACCATGCAGAAAAACGATCTTCACATCCATCTGATGTAGACTCCATCCTTGCGTAGCAACAAGGGCAATAATAGATCGGATGGTGGTATATCGGACCACAAGTACAAGTATATCATCATAGTCTACGCCTTCCTTTTGAGAGAAGCCTCCGGCAACAAATTTTGCCTTGTACTTTTTAGCACTCCCATTAGATCCATGTTTGATCTTATAGAGCCATTTCGAGGCGACAACAGTTTTATCCTTCGGTCTCGGGACCATATCCCAGACATCATTCTTCATAATGGACTCGTACTCTTTGTGTATAGCATCCTTCTAGACTTGATGCTTTTACGACTTCTTTGAATGATCCAGGCTCATATTGTACTCATGGTTGCTAGATACCTTTGGTATCTATATGGCTTCTTGCTCTCCTGGAATGTCCCCCTTTGGGGCCATATGTCTCTTGGCATTTTTTAGAGAGTCTCTAAGCCATGAGGGTCTTCTCTTCTTCCTTCCAGCAACATCATTTTCTCAGGAACATACACGGTTTGGGTCTCCCTCTTAATGCCAGCTCCTCTTGTGAGAGAAGACATGTATAAGAACATTCTCCCAGGGATTTCATAGGCAGCATATCAGATAAGTCAGAGTGTATCATATGTCTTTGTGACCCTTGAGGAATGAAGAAAATTCCCGTATGCTTTCCTTTGGCACAACCCTGACAAATGCCTTCATGATTCGGGCATCCCAAACACCAACTCGGAATCTTACTCACCCACTGTAAAGGCCATACAAGAATCATAGCCACATATTGCTATATATCTGTTATACCTCTTGACAGGTATCATACATTTTCATATCACTGATTATAGTGTTGCTATGATATTGTCATATACATTGCTGCCATACAGTACTACATGGTCATATATGTTTTTCCATATGCCATTGGAGATACCACAGATCAAAATCATAGAGATTCTGCCATATGTCACTGTCCATATCTTCCCATAGAGTATATGGACATTGTTCTTTTGCCATATTTTATTACACAACAAGAATAAATATAATGACTTACTTGCTGAAGATGCACTTCACTTACATCCTTTTGGTCTCTTGTCCTAGATGTACCAGGCAGGTCTTTTGCCACATCTCACAGAGAATATTGTTGCTCCAAACTCCTCTGCCCACCCAGCTGCTCATAAGAGATTTGCGTCATCAAACATACTTGCTCAATTAATCCTAATCAATCTGCCTTCTCGCAGTGAATATGTTGCTACAAGGTTATTGTATATATGCTCAAATATCAGCTTTCTCACAGTAATGTTTGCATCTTCAAAATCATTGTATATAGTCCAAAATCTCAACAACTCACAGTCCCCTTTTGTTCATCAAGGTGACTGCATATAAGCTTCAAAATACACTTTGTCCTATCCAGCAGTCAAGGACAAACCTTCGTCAACCTTCCTGCAATCATCCACTAGAAAACACAAAACAATACCTTCTTCTTTTGTGTGCCTTCTTGCAGTAGATTTCTAAAGCACTGTAAATATCAACTCAGCAAGTCTGCCTTCAAATAATAGATCTGCCTCATCATCACTGGTATACAGTGCCCATGGCGATCCATACAAAATGATCATAAGTCGAGTATCTCACCAGATCAACGAGGAAGAATGAAGCAAACCCAAAATATGTGTTGAGATCAACTCAACCACCCAATTGCCAACACGCTTGCTTCGTCAACGCTTAAAACCCATTTTTCACATCCTTGCACTGCAACCTTCCATGAAGTAGACTAGGCAGATAGATTGCCACTACCTATGCTGAGGACCAATCCCGGAAATCATTCAGAAGTATGCCTTTGACTGTATTACATAATATCCTGCACTTGAACAAACCCGACCAAGCTTTCTTCCAGTTCAAAGAAGGTATGGCCTTTGCCTTTTTCAATTATGTCAGTCCGTCCTCCACATAATCTTGTGTCTTTTATACCATTGAAGACCACGAGAGACCTCTGAGAAGATTCCTCCCCTCAAATATGGCGGCTTCCTGCCAAAATACGCAAACCCATAAAACAATTATGGCCTTTACCTGCAACACCTGCAATGCCCAATTCGATGAGGAGGAATGCACGGGAATTTCATTTTAGCTCTCAATGGCACTGCTACAATCTCAAGAGTGAGGCTGCTGGGCTTCCTAGAGTGATAGAAGCTTTATTTGAATATAGATAGCAAGCTTTGCGTTATGAACAATCGAAGAGGAAGAAGATGTATGGTAGCGCCATTTTTATAAATTCAACTACATCGGTGTCTAAATCACCAGATTCTCCGGACAAATCAGAAAAGGGGCTATTGCTTAGCCGACAACACAGAGTCCCGAAATTGTCTTGGTTTAATTGGACTTTGGCTCCCGAGCATCAATGACGACACGTCAGACACCCTGAATTAACGTAGGCCTTGTCGTCCTTTTGACAACAGTGATGCGACCCAACAAATGCCGACTCCTGACAATAGATTCGACGTGGCCTTTTTCCCTATTATACGTTGTGGTGCCCAAGTGATCGCAACAACTGATCCACCAGTTGCGACCGCTGTGTTCTTATCATTAAGAAATAGATCTATTTGCCATTGATTCTTCCATAGACAAATAGCGAGACAGAGAGGTCTAGAAGGTGATTGGTGAAGGAATCGATGGACCCTTCGAAAGAAAATGTTTCAGTTTATCATGTTTGAGATGTTGTTGTCCAGAGATCAAACAAACAACAAGTGCAAGATTTTACTGCTCTTTCGTCCCATTAAATGTGAACCATGTTGTTTCTCTCTCTATCGCTGAGGGGCTGTTGTAACGTTTCTGTTAGGTTTTTTATTAATTCTGCATCATAGGACCTCCACAGACCCTATCTCTTGCGTCTTAGACACAGAAAGATACAACGTCTTCTAGGCTGTCTTCTAGACTACTCGGCCAAGTAACCTTCATCTGCAATCAATGCAAGGTTTCATTTTACACGCAGAAGTAACCACATGTTTGGAGTGGCTGGGCCTGCGGCCTACCACAGTTCACTGTGGCCTCCTCACAACATGCTTAATCTAGCTTCCTTCTCCACGTGCAGCCCTCTAGACTTCTATACGCTGTTATTAGAAGGCTTCTCAAGGCTGAAGGTTAGGGCACAAGAATTTTGCTAAAGGGTAGGGCACATGTATTTTGACCGCATTAAATAGTGCTTATCTCGCTGCCCTAGATTTTCAACAAGCTGGGCTTTGTCTTCTTCTTAGCTCTGATACCATGTTAATATTTGAAGATGTTATATGCTAGATGCAAATATACTTTGAACTTCTAGGGCTTAATGAAAGTAAGATGCAGATAGAACATACCAATAGATCGATGGAAGGCAAGACAAAACAGAGATACATAATGGTGGCGTTACGATGGTCAACAGGATGCTTCAACCAGCAAAGTCTCCATAAGGTCAGCCAACCCAATGTGTCACACAACCCCAAGACGTCTCATCAAGAACGCTCCACCAAGATGCTGCACTAAGAAGCCCTAAACGCAAAATCAAGAATGTTGCTCCAGCACCATCCAAGAAAGAAGCGAATGCCTCCACAAAATATGTGTAAAATGAACTCTAAGTCTCTCCAATATATGGGCATATGTGGGGGTGTTTGACACATCTCTAATGCATGTGGGATAAATTAGGCCGACCTTGCACATGTGGAATAAATTCAAAATACATGTTCTGCTCATCCGATCAAGATGATCTTTAGATCGATTTTGCACCTCTCTGAAAGAGGAATCCAATTAAAATATTGGCATTGTCATCTGAGAATCACAACATGGAGTTTGGACCTAGTTGCCCAAAATTAACAGACCCTAAGTCTAAACTTAGGGAATTAGAAAAATTAAAGTGAATCAATTAAACACATGTGATGAAATGTCCTAAGTGACGCAGATCAAACAGTCTTTTAATCTTAGTCGTCGATAAGAGATTAAATCACGGTCGTTGATGTCTCAACAAAAAAGTATAAGAGAAAGGCTTGAGGCCTAGTTGGAGGGACACACACGGAGGCAGGTCGGGTTTACTAAGAATATCCAGAAGAGTTTTCTGTAGCGAGGGTTAGTATTGGCTAAGGGGATGATCTGATCCTGGAACCATGAGTCAGCAACAGGCAGAGGAGCAACAATCAGGAGCAGCACAGTGGAAGCTAAGGTTAGGCAGCAACTGTGTAGTGCAGAGGGTTTCAGTTGCTATGCAGGCCCAGGAGGGGCAGCGTTGCAGCTTCAGAGGGCCACCAGGGTTACGCAGAGGCATTCTAGGGCAGCGTAAGCACTGCGTTACCCAGTCCGGGGTTACGTAGTCCCCCTCTGAGCAGAGCAGGGGCACGCAGAGCCTAGCAGGGCTGACGTTGGGGCTTCAGGGTACATCTCGTTTGAGGGTGTGGATCAGTTAAGATTTTGGTCTCAGAATAACAGGGATTGCTACAAATCTATTATTTTCTCTGTCGGGTTAACCAGTTGGGTGCCTAGATTTGTTGTACTCAGCTTCTACATAATAATAATAAACCCTCATATCTGTTGCACCGATTTTCCCGCCTTGGGTTTTTCCGAGGACATTTGTCCGAAAAATTTGTGTGTCACTTTGTTGAATGAGCATAATATTCAGTAAATGATCTCTATGTGTGTAGGATGTTAGTTGTGTTTACTTTGGTATTTTTTGAATATTTTATGGAAATAACTTCTATAATTTAATCACAGGTAGGAGAAGTAAACCAAGATACTACAGTAGGATTTCTGCATTATTGTATTCATAAATTTTCACATGGTATCAGAGCGATTGTAGATCAAGCTGAATCTCTAGGGAAAACAACTGAAAACATATTTTCTACAGGGTAGTAGCCGAAGCAATAGATCTGGAGAGGGCAACCCCGCAGCACGAGGACGCAGTCCCAGAAAGGGCTACTTAGGGGCTGCCAGTCCCATCTGGGTGACAGAGAGACAACGCAATAGCTTCCAAAAGGACGCAGGCAGAGGCTGTGCTGGGCCAATCTGCTCATGCAAAGGCCAATCAGAGGGACGCAGTCCAGTTACTTTTTCCTGTTACAAAGAGTATCACCAAGATTCGAAAACAGTGCTTCAGATCTTCAACAGTGCTGGTGTGGTGGAGATTCTTCTGGTGCAGAATTGTGCCTAGCAAAGTCAACAAAGAATGGGAGGAAGACAGTCACTCGGCAGATCTGAGCCAAACAGATCTGAGATTCGATCTGGAGGAATATTACTTCATGCAGGTACCCTACTGTTAGATCTGGTTATACTTCTCCTACTTAATCAAGTTATTAATGCTGAAAAATCAGATTAACATCAAAGTAAGCACATAACAGCCTTTCACCAATTCAGATCTAAAACAGAATACATGCACACAGACAAAGTGACACAAGATTTTCTGGACAATTTCCTCCGGAAAAACCCAATTTGGGAAAACCAATCTTCTGGCTGCTGGAGTGTTTATATTATTAAGTAGTTTCTAAATACAACAAATCTGGGCACCATACTGGTTAACCCGACAAAGAAAAAATGGAACTGCAACAATAACTGTTGTTCTGGAGACTGAAAACTTGTTAAAATTGGAGAACTAGGTCCAAACTCCATGTTGTGATGCTTAGATGAAGACACCAATATTTTTATTGGGTTCCTCTTTCGAAGAGGTGCAAGATCGATCTAAAGTTTAAACATCATCTTGATCCGATGAGCAGAACATTTATTTTGAATTTATTTTTAATACTTTCAAAATATGTGCAGGTCGGCCTTAAGGTTTTACACCCCCAACAAATGTGTCACACACCTCAGTGATTGATATAAATAGATTCAACGTTGGAGGACATTTCATCATCTCATCCTCACACATCATCTCTCCTCTTCTGATTGATTCGAGCTCCTTGGAGGCAGTTTTCAGTTCACACGTGGGAAAGAAGGACAAAGATAATTTTGTTGCAGCTGTTACGGTATTCTTTGTTGTTATTCTTCTTCATTGCGGTGATTGCGGTGTTCTTTTATTACTATTTCTTGTGTTGTTGTTCTTTGTTGCTGTTGTTGTTGTTGTTGCTGTTGCTATTGGTGCTGCTGTTGTTGCTACTTTTCTGGGGTTGACTTTGAGTTGACCGTGTGGTTGTTTTGAGGGTTGTTGTGACACATGCTAGGTTGGCTGACCAAGGAGACTTTGCTGGTTGAAGCATCTTGTTGATCGCCGTAACGCACCACCACATTTTTCTGTTTCTGGCTTGTCTTCTGTAGATCCACTAGTATGTTCTATCAACATTTTACTTGATTGTTTATGTGATTGCTGTAGTGAAAAGTAAAGTTGCATCAAGCATAGAACATCTACACAATTTTACATGGTATCAGAGGTGAGGTGAAGACAAGCCCTATTTGTAGCAATCACTGAAGAAGGAAATGGGTTCCACAAACTATGGCTTCAAGGAGGATGAAAAATTGACTGGGAAGGATGACTTCCATGCTTGGAAGATGATGTTGGATCTCAAATTGGAAGACCAAGATGTCAGGACTATGTGCAGGGTAAAATCCAAGGACCTCCATCCACTGCTACTGCTGCTGCCAAAACAAAGTACAAGAAGGGGGAGATCAAAGCAAAGCTGATGATCAGGGAATCCATTCATAAGAGTCTGGTGGCCTACATCTCTGAGCTAGGCACATCCAAAGAGATGTATGATAAATTGATCATCATGTTCAAGGCCAACAATGCAAATCAAGTGCTATTCCTCAAGAATCAATTGAAGAATATGAAGAAAGGCAGGGATGAGTCTGTCTAATCATACTTTCTGAAGCTGACCGAGATCAGGAATAATCTGCTGGCTATTGGGGAGACAATAGCTGATCGAGAGATGGTACTCACTGCACTTGGAGGGTTCCCATCCGAATGGCATGTGTTCAACACTACCATTCTCAATAATAATGTGATTCCTGACTTTGATGAGGTACTATCGAGATGCATTCAAGAAGAGACAAGAATGGAGTATGAAAATGAAGGGAATGCTGCCTACGCTGCTCATTCTAGAAAGAAGAACTTTGGTGGTCCAAAGAGCAAAGGAAGAGCAGGGGCACAAGGAAAGAAGGGCAAGTGTTACACTTGTCATAGGCCAGGGCACTATGCTAGAGAATGCCCTTTCAAGAAGGATTCTCCTGATGATGATGATAACAACAACAACCGGAGGGATGGCAATCAAAGGAACAACAGGTTCCATGGAAAGAGGAAGGCTCCCTCCGGCAAAAGTGATCAACCTTTCAAAAGGTCAAGAAATTCCAGGTATGAGGAATCAAATGTTGTTGATAAAAGAAATGAATTCATTCTTGTATCTGCCCTCTTTGTTGCATCTCCACTCGACACTATGGATGTCTGGTTGATAGATAGTGGTGCCTCAGGCACATCACTGGGTTCAAGGAAGCACTCTCTGATATGGTTGAGAAGGATACTAATCTGGAAATTATCCTTGGAGATAATGCCATATATCCCATGAAAGGGACAGGGACTGTGACCCTCCACTTGTCTCAAGGTCAAGTCCTTCGCTTGCGAGATGTACTCTATGTACCTAATTTGAAGAAGAACCTTGTGTCTATATCGGCCATGGAAGACAAAGGTTTCAATGTGGCATTCACTGATGGAAAGGTGCGCATGTGGAAGAAGAGCTTCAAGGAAGCTATCACGTTTGGGTCTAGAATTGATACACTCTACCAGGTTGGAGGAAGTCCACTGGGAGCAATGACATGAGATGCTATCCGACAGACCAATAATGGCACTGAATATGAGTCGAATGAGTTCAAGAACTTTTGTAGAGGAGGTAGCATCAAGAGGGAGACCACAATGTTTGTGGGCTACAACGAAACTTTGAAGGCCTATAGATTCATCGTGGAGATATGCCATGATGTCACCTTTGATGAAGATGCTTCCCTGAGGAAAGTAGTCAATCTTCTGAGATCTGAGGAAGATCATGAAGCAAGGCCTGGAAATCAAGAGGAACTGAAGGATGAGACGATGCCTGATGTTGAAGGACCGATGGACTCGATTGATCCACCTCCTTCACTGGGAAAGAGACCATCATGGCTCAGGGACACTCTCGAGGATGCTGAGGGACATATGGCCCCAAGGGGGGCATTATGTGAAAGCAAGAAGCTGAGTAGATACCAAGGGTATCTAGCAGCCATGAGTACTATTGAACAATCCAAGCCTGGATCTTTTGAGAAATCCGTAAAGCATCAAGTCTGGAAGGATGCTATGCACAAAGAGTATGAGTCCATAATGAAGAATGATGTTTGGGATGTGGTTTCAAGACCGCAGGACAAAGCAATTGTCACTTCGAAATGGCTCTACAAGATCAAGCATGGATCTGATGGAAGTGCTAAAAAGTTCAAGGCAAGGTTCGTTGCCCGTGGCTTCGCTCAAAAGGAAGGCATAGACTATGATGATATATTTACACCTGTGGCCTGATATACCACCACTCGATCTATCATAGCCCTTGCTGCTACGCAAGTATAGAGTCTCCATCAGATGGATGTGAAGATCGCATTTCTGCATGGTGCGATAAAGGAAGAGGTATATGTGGAGCAACGTCTGGGGTTCGAAGTCCAAGATCGGGAAACCCCTATTTACAGGTTGAAGAAAGCCCTCTATGAGCTGAAGCAAGCACCCAGATCTTGGTACGAGAGGATAGATAGCTACCTGATGAAGCTGGGCTTCACTCGTAGTAATGCTGATCCGAACCTTTACTTCAAGGTTGACAGGCAGAAGCCTCTCATTTTAGTGCTGTATGTGGATGACCTCTTCCTGAAAAGTGCTGACCCTCTCATTCAAGAGGGAGCTCGCTGCTGAGTTCGAGATAAAGGACCTAGGACCGATGCACTATTTCCTAGGCCTGAGGTCTGGTAGAGACCTGGCGAGATTTTGCTTTCTCAAGGAAAATACATTATGAAGCTTCTGGAAAGATTTGGTATGGTGGATTGCGAGTCCGTGTCGACACCGATGGAGCTCAACTTTAAGAAGTTGAGCGGCAGCGCTGTTGGGCCCATGCTAGCAAATCCTACTGAGTATCTTCAACTCGTAGGGGCCCTGATATTCTTAGTGAACACTCGCCCGGACATATGTTTTGCAATGAACACTTTGAGTCAACACATGGTTGATCATAACATTCACTAGGTTGGTGCTAAAAAATTCTTGAGATATCTCTGTGGTACGATAGACCATGGGCTGAGATACACTGTCGGGAGTATGACACTCCATGGATATGTTGATGCCGATTAGGCTGGCAGTGTGGTGGATCACAAGAGCACAACTGGATGCTACTTCACAATTAGATCTACTTCGGGCAAGAAACGAAAGCCTGTAGTCTTGAGCACCGCTGAGGCCGAATACATTGTAGCATGTATGGCCCGTTGTGAAGTCACTTGGTTACGAAATCTCTTCAGTGAGCTGTTCGAGCATGTGCTAGATGCCACCGTTATCCTTTGTGATAACTTGAGGGGGATTCGTTTGTCATAGAATCCTGTGTTCCACGAACGATCCAAGCATGTTGATAGCTGGTACCACTTTATCTGGGATATGGTACAGCGAGGTGCCGTAAGGCTCGATCATATAGGAACTAATGAGCAGGTCGCGGATATTCTCACAATGCCCTTGGGAAGGTCATGTTCCTAACCTTCCGTGAGAATCTTGGAATTGTGGAAGGACCCTATTCCGAGGGTCTCGTTGGACGATAAGCTCTGGGAGCTCTAAAGGGGCCTTAGGGATAGTTCCTCGGAGCTATAAGCACACACGGGGCTAGGCTTGCCAAACCTTGTGGTGCTTCTGCCCCACCGTTATGATGATTGAGTTGGTTCGCCTCTCATGATCTTTGCCCCGTATGCATCCTACCCATTTGACTTCCAGACTCATGGGAAGTACCTCTCATTTGGCCAATGAGGTGGCAAAAGCTAGAGACTAGTAGCAAAGACTGATGGACGCATCAGAGATTGTCGTACTCTCTATCTAGGATGGCACGGTCCAACCACTTGATTTGGGATCAAGCCTAGAGAGGTTTCGGACCTCCCACTGACTTTGGGTCAGTGAAACTAACTTCGGGTTAGTATATGACTCTCTTGAGTCTTAGTGAGGTTTCAGACCTCCTATTGACTTCGAGTCAGATAAACCAACTTCGGGTTGGTATGAGACTCTTTGTGAGTCCTATAGAGGTTTTAGACCTCTAGGCTGATTCTGTCAACCGGGAAGGATGTCTTTGTGACTGACCCACTTCTGTTCTGAAATAAAGAGGCCAGCAAAGCAAGTTACGGCGGGATGACGCACGATGTTTGATTGCACAGGTGGATGGAGTTCTCCCTAGTTGAGAGGGAGTGGTAAAATTGGAAAACTAGGTCCAAACTCCATGTTGTGATGCTCAGATGAAGACACCAATTTTTTTATTGGGTTCCTCTTTTGAAGAGGTGCAAGATCGATCTAAACATCATCTTGATCCGATGAGCAGAACATTTATTTTGAATTTATTTTTAATACTTTCAAAATATGTGCAATTCGGCCTTAAGGTTTTACACCCCCAGCAAATGTGTCACACACCTCAGTGATTGATATAAATAGAGTCAACGTTGGAGGACATTTCATCATCTCATCCTCACACATCATCTCTCCTCTTCTGATTGGTTCGAGCTCCTTGGAGGCACTTTTCGGTTCACACGTGGGAAAGAAGGACGAAGAGAATTCTGTTGCAGCTGTTACTGCTGTTGCAGCTGTTGTTGCTGTTGCTGCTGTTGTAGCTGTTGCTGTTGTTGTTGCTGTTGCAGTTGTTGCTGTTGTTGCAGCTGTTGCAGTTGTTGCTGTTGTTGCAGCTGTTCCTGTTGTTACAGTTGTTGCTGTTGCTGCTGCTGTTGCTACTTTTCTGGGGTTGACTTTGAGTTGACCGTGTGGCTGTTTTGAGGGTTGTCATGACACATGCTGGGTTGGCTGACCAAGGAGACTTTGCTGGTTGAAGCATCCTGTTGACCGCCGTAACACACCACCACATTTTTCTGTTTCTGGTTTGCCTTCTGTAGATCCACTGGTATGTTCTATCAGCATTTTACTTGATTGTTTATGTGATTTCTGTAGTGAAAAGTAAAGTTTCATCAAGCATAGAACATCTACACAATTTTAAAAAACTTGATTGATCCACACCCTCAAACGGGATTTACAGGACTAAACCACTTTCTTCCTTTAGAAACCCCAACACTGCCACTGAAGTTGTCTGTGTCAGCCTTGCTAGCCTCTGCGTGCCTTTACGTTGGCCTGGAGAGGGTTGCATAGCCCTAGACTAGGTGAAGCAGTCCCTACGCTGCACAAGATGGCCTCTGCGTAACCCTGGTTGCCTCCTGCTGGCTTAGTGCTGCCCTTTCTGGGCCTACGTAGCGGCTGAAGCCCTCTGCACTGCACAACTGCTGCTGCCCCTACTTCTTTGCGCTGCTTCTAGTTGCTGCCTCTCTGCCTCTTGCTGATTCTTTTCACTGGGATCAGATCATCCCCTTAGCCAATACTACCCCTTGGTGCAGCTAAAACACTTCTGGAAATTCTTAGCAAAACCGCCCTAGAATCCCAGTTGAGTCTCAGTGCTCTGTCTCCGTGTGTGTTCTCCAGCTGACCCCAAGCCTTTCCTTTATACTTTTCTCATTGGGAAACCAACAACTGTGATCTAATCTTGATTTGACGGTTAAGATTAAAAGAAAGCTTGATTCGTGTGACTTGAGTCATTTCCATCACATGTTTAAATTAATTACCTTTAATATTTTAATTTTCCTAAGTTAGACTTAGGGTCCTTAATTAAAAATATTAATTAATTAATTTTCTCCCAAACTGGATGGAATTTCTCAAATCTCTTTCTGGGTCTTGGAGATCTCATGCACTTTAGTCCCTCCACAAAGTTTGGGAGATAGAGCACATCCGAAGCTACCCCAAAACTCAAAAAACTCAATAATTCTACCCCAAAATCTCAACACTACTAAGTCAATGGGCAATAATGGAGCGGTAGCCCACTGTCACTTCAGCTAAGGCTCCCTGCTCTTTATGGACTTTCAACGATTAGAGGAGACCCAGTATAAGAGGAATCACAATAATGAATAGGTCAATGAAAGGATGAAGGGTGATTCCAAAGGCCTATTCACAAGGGAGAGTCAACTATATGATTTTCTTGCTTGGAAAGGAAGGTGATAGGCTCTCCAGGAAGGGCTAAGAGGATCTTTGAGGCTAGGGTTTGGGAATATGTCTTATCAAGGAAGTTCCCAGACTCGAAAATTCTTATGGAGAATTGGTCTTTATGTGATCTTTGTGGAATTAGAACTGTAAAGTTGTGGGAACACGTGGGACCAAGTGGACCCAGAATTAGGTAAAGGGTGTCGAGTTGATCAACCAAGGAGGGGCTTGACCTAATTGTGGAGGAGACAAGGAACAAAGGACAAATGTTCTTTCGATAATTGAATACAATGATCCAAATGAGGACACTAGCCAAGGGAAACCTAGGGAAAGAAACAATCCTTGTGCTAGGGCTTGCTATATCTCAAGATCCTACCATCGAAATTTCTTGGAATTTGGAGGGCCTCTAGAGAAAACCCTGGCGCAGTTATGTACAAGAGATCGAACTTTTTTGATGGCTACAATGAGAGAAAAATGATGCTATAGGTGACCAATGGAGGCTAGGCCTAGAAAGAGAAGGAGAGGTGAGAGAAATATTCTTTAAAAGTGATCACCTATGGAAGGATTAATGCCTTATCCTTTGGGAGAGATAGAGTCACAAAGAATTTATTGTTTGAAAGAGTTCTACCCTATCAAGGAGGCCTTCAAGCAATTTCGCATGGCATTAGGGCATGAGAGTAGCTGCTCAAGGACTTTATATTTCGATAGGAAACAATTGATGACTTATCAAGATGTATTTTAACAAAATAATCTCTAGGAACATTCACCCATTCATACATGGCCCATGCAATGATGCAATGCTACAAAAGATCAAAATTTCCACAATTTCACATAAGAAAGCAGTAACTTTCATACTTGTATAGTTAAAATCTTAGCAACATTCACGTGACAAAGTAAATAACAAGAATAAGCATGAAAAGATCACGTACATGTACAAATGAGTATATCCAATCATCAAATTATGCCAATAATGAAGCTCTAAAACAAGAGAAATAGATCCAAACATCAAAATTCATCCATGTAATCCAAACTCGTCCTCCAAAAGGGAATGCAAAATTCTCAAGTAGCTACTAAATCCCAATCCAAGTGACGATGAGAGAATGAATCACCTCTCATTTATTTATACAATCTCTAACTAGTTATTTTCCTAATTTGGCCTAATTGATCCTCAATTAATAAAATAATGTGCAATAATAACATCCCTTGGTGACAAGCCCACCAAGATAACTCAATAACATAAAAATAAGCCTCTCAAGAGGGTAGAATGATCAATAAAATGGTTCATTGGGCATTTGAGGAGGTCTAATGAAGTCCAGAGTGTGTCATGATGTAAGAATGGATCTCAAACATAGGGGACAAGGGGTTGGCCCCTTGTCTTCCAAGCGAATCTCTGTGGTGCTCCCAGTGGGTGTATGCAGCACAAGGACATCCTCTTGGGCCTACAAGTGGATCGAAAATGCTTGTAAACCAATTGTACCAACCATAAGGGCTAGGATGATGACATAAGCCCTCTCTTTTGTCTCTCGTAGTGAGACAAATCTTCATGTGGACCCTGGAACATTTGCCAAGTGTATGGTGCAAGTATGGGGCCGGCTAGGCATGGTGAACCAAGTGCATCATCCTCATCCAAAAGGTGGAACACGAGCAATCAATGAATGGTGTTGGGGATCTACAAAGTACTTGATTTGTATATCCCAAAGTACTCTCACTGCTCAAATCTCTAGCTCAAATTTCTCAGCAAACCATGTTCCATAAATTTCGAACTCTAGATCAATTCGGTGTATCTTTCCAATGAGCGTTGATGATCCCATTAAGAACTATCCACATACAATACCAATATCAATGGCTCACTCCCTACTCTCAGATAGTAGAGATTGGGATCTGCATCACTCTTGACGAATCCCATCTTCTGTAGGTAGCTGTCAATCCGACCATACCAGGCTTTGGGAGCTTGCTTCAGTCCATATAATGCTTTCTTCAATCTGCACACATGAGTTTTCTGATCATGTGTCTCAAAGCCGTCTGGTGGCCCTCAAGTCTTCTTTTATAGTCTTCTCGTTGAGACATCAATGGCCAAGATTAGATCTTTAATCAACGACTAAGATTATAACATGACTTGATCTTTGTTTTCTAGATCATTCTCACTCAGGTTTTATTAATGCCCTTTAATTATTTAATTTCCCTAAGTTTAGACTTAGGGTCCCCATTAAAATAATTAATTTTTTTAATAAAACATTAACCAAGTGGAATTTTCACAGACGATTTCTGGGTTCTTTGGAATACCAATGTCTAAGCCTCTCCACAAAATTTGAGACTGAGAGTACTTTCTGATGCTACAAAAATCAACACACAGGAGATCCGACACTGATGAGAACTGAAGACAAGATGCCCTGTGCTGTCTCTGCGCAGTAACTGGGGCTGCCTACGCAGTCGTTGCGTCACAGCTCCTGGGACTGCGTAACACGACCAACTGATCTCCTGTTGACTGGAAACTCAACCCTCTAGCCCTTCGGTCTCAGACCCCAGCTTCCCGCACTAGATCGCGACTGTCTCCTAGCAGAATTTCAGACTTCCTCTGAAGCTCTACGCTGCCTCTCTGTGGCTCTCAAAGTCTTCTCTGCCTTGCACTCCCTAGATCTGGAAAACTTCCTCTAGTCTACTATCCCTGCCGCTCATTGCAACGATCTCGCCCAATCTCTCTCTAGGAACTTAGCGCTGCCTCTTTGAGAATTCGATCACCCAGCAAAATCGATCTTTATAATTCCCTAGTGTGTTCTCCAAGTGCCCATCGAGCTCCTTCTTATAATCCCTCGTTTACAAATCAACGACCAAGATTAGATCCTAATCAATGGCTCAGATTAACTTGGACTCTCCACACTTGTATCTAGAAGTTTCACACCCGATTTAATTAATACCCTTTAATTATTTTCTTTTCCTAAGTTTAGACTTGGGAATCCATTAAAATAATTAATTATTTTAATTAAATCCTCTTCGAGTGGAATTTCTCCAGACTATTTCTTGGTATTGGAGAATGCTTGTCTTAGCCTCTTTGCACAATATCGAGGCTAGAGCACATCCGATGCTACAAATATAAACAAGATAAGGGTCGAAGATTGGAGGTAAATTGCAAGGGAGAATTTAACCAGTGGTATATTTGAGCCTAATTCCGTAATATCAAACTGTGGGGTGTTTTCTAGCTAGATTGGGTGATTTGCAGTTGTTGGGGGTCTCCAGGGGTCGGTGGATTCAACCCAAACCTTTCTGGGTTTTTGTGGGTTTGGTGAGAGGAGTGCGGTGTTAATTTCGCATAATTTTCTCGGCAACATTTCTGGCCAAAATCAGTGTTCCGGTCAGCAGACAGTAACATAAATCACTAGAGGAGGGCATAATTCGCTTCGACACCCCATTTCCACCACTCGGGTCCATGGTATTTTTCTGGGTTATTCTGGGTTCCTTGTGAGGAGGCTCCAGTTAATTTCCTAGATTTTTCTGAGCAATTTAGAGGCCTGAAACACCAACTCCTTTCCAGCCAACAGTAGCAGAGTTTACTGAGCCAACACAATGACTTGGGGAGAGCAGTTTCTAGCACTTAGGCAGCCCAATTTTCACTCGGGACTTGACTAGCTTGTTGTAGCAAACCTAGGTTCCTCTTCTTCATTTATTTGTACCTTGTTTTCTTAGCTAATAAAATGGCTCAGCTCTTGGTACAATTTCTGGTTCAATTTGTCATTATACTGGTGTGTTAGTTTTATGATTACATGTTTATGCTTTATTTTTCTATTATCACTTAATATTTCCCATTAGGAATATTACAGAAGTGTATGGTGCATGTGTGGAGCTGGCTGGTCATGGTGAACCAGGTGCATCATCCTTGTCCAAAAGGCGGAACACGAGCAATCAACGAGTGGTGCTTGGGATTTATGAAGTACTCTCTTCTATGGTGGAGGCCCATGGCTCTCAAAGCTCACCCTACAAGTGCAAATGTGGCCCTTTGCATGGCTAGGGCCCCATATAGGGAGACCAAGCCCCAAATGGAGACCCACCTGCAATCCTGTATAAGATTCAATGCGTTCCCTTTCCCTCCAATACAACAAATCAATAGAATAATCAAGTATAAGGGCTTACAAGTCATGGAACCAATGGGGCACTTCATGGTGTCATGCCTTTCCATAGTGGGATTTGGCATGTACAAGTGTCTCCAAGCTTAATAGGGGGTTAATTAAGGACCCTATTAGGTGGTTTCAACCATTAAAAGGGGTGACATGGCCATGGTACATCCCTCAAGTGTAAGGTGGCAAATGATATAATAATGGAATGGAGTGGTGATAAGGGGAATTATCCATACCGCATGTCATGGTACAAGGGTAGCTATAATAAGGGTAGCCCATGCTAGGGTATATGAGTGTAAGAGGGAGCAAATCGTGGTACATGAGTTACCCTGACCTTTGTTTTTCCACCCTTTTTCATATGCCTTTTTCCTTTGGTTGATTTTTCTTCATAACTGCTTGTGGTTGTAGGGGATGAGAGCATGATGTGTTATTTGTAGTTATGTATAACCCCTCAAGGTTGGGCAGTGCATTGCCCTCCAAGGGAAGGGTCAATCATGTGTTCCTTAATGATGGAGGGGGCTCATCTAGGGCCCATAGGAACCAGGGTGATAGCCATGGGTAAGGGGTAGAGCTCATGTTTGGCTTTTTCCCACGTGCTAAATTTGTATGTCTTGACCATCTTTTGCATTTTGTGGTGCATTTACTGTCGAGAGTGGCCAAATTATGCTTTTTCCTTTCTTTTTAACTGCTTCAACCTCCGAGGCATCGTTCTAGGCCCGACCCAAGGTGTGGACAAGGGGAGTGGGAGGCTAACCCTACGTGGACTCGGTGGACACGTCGGCTCGGATGGGAAAAGAGATGAATGGGGCTAAAATGAGTGGAAGGGGGTGATATATACCGTGTTGGGAAGTGGGACTATGCAACCAAAATCGAGATTTTCCATGTAGTGCCAACCCTAAAGCTAATGGCTAGTAAAGGAGATTCCATGGGACTGGGATATAAGGGTAACCATGAAATCGGGCAGTGGAGACAAGAATACAAACCTAACCCACTCTTTCCGTCGAACCCCCCCACCAATCCATGCCTAAAAGTGTTCATGACAAGTAAGGAAAATTACTCAACTATACCAATGAAAAGCCATACCTTCGGGATTGGGAGGCCCACCTTCAAACATACAATCTTAGCAAATGGGTGAGGGACCACATGGTTGGCTTAGGTTGTGGGGATAATGGAACATCGAGCTATGTGGTGGCTGCAAGGGCTACTAGCTATTGGCTGAGGACCATATAGGAGAAAACTTTTCTCCTATATACACTACCCAAAGGTGGTGGGTAGCATGTTGGCCTAGTAAATTCTTCTACTGCTCGTTGGAAAGGGATTGGTGTTTCAGGCCTCGAAACTACTTAGAATGTTCTAGGAAATCAACTGGAGCCTCCTCACAAGGAACCCTGAATAACCTAGAAAAAATCTCACGGACCAAAGTAGTGGAATGTGAACATTCCAAATCGGAATCTATTGCATCAACTAGTATTATTTCTCCTAATTGTTAATTAATTTAACAATTTGTTTGCTACAACAAATATTGAGACAAACACACTCCAACCTTAACAAATAAAATTCTGCTGAAAAATAAAACGTTGGAAGGTAAGAATTGCTAGCACACACACAAAAAATTAACACAATTATTTTGGTCCAAAAGTCCCCGGAAAAACCAAATGCGGGAAAATTGGTGCAACAAATGAGGGTTTTTATTATTATGTAGCAGTGAGAATTTTGAGTACAATCTAGATGCCGAATACTGGCAATCCTGCAGAGAAAATATTGGCAGTCCTGCAGAGAAAATACTGGCAAAAATATTTTGAGGGAAATTATTCTCTCTCGAAGCAATCCTGACTCCTGATTGCTTACTAAAAATCAAGCCGTTCTCTTAGGTCTGTGCAGCTTTTGCGTCACCTCTACGTAGTCTACTACACACTTACCCTGAAACAACTGAAGATCAAGCTGTCTTGCCTTCTGTTGACTGGGACACTGATCCTCTGACACTGGAAATACTTTTCGGCCTCTTGAACTAAAAACAAGCTTCACCCCAACAAAATCGAATTGCTCACTGAAGCTTTTGATCAACTTCTTGGAGAAATCTCAACCTTTCTCTACAATGCAATCATCAGATCTGGAAATCTTCCTTCGAATTCACTGTCCCTGCCCCTCACTCATTGCTTCGATCTCTAGCTCTCTCCAACAACTGACTAATGCGACACTAGAAATCATTTTGCCAAGAAATCGAACTGCTCAAGTGGATTCTCCATCAGAACATTGACTTCCACTTATAATCCTCTGTTGGAGCACCAACGACCAAGATTAATGCAGATGGTTAGGATCATCTCTGAATCGATCAGTGTGAATTTCTAAACTATTCTCGCCTTGACTTAATTAATACTAATTAATTAACTTGTTTTGCTAAGTTTACACTTAGGAAACATTAAAAAATTGGTTAATAATCTAATTAAGTCACTTCTAGGTGGAACTTCCATAAAAAGATTTATGGGTTCTGGAGATCTCGTGTATTCTAGTCTCTCCACAAAGTTTCGTGGCTAGAACACATTAGATGCTACAAAATCTAACACTTTCTCTTAGAGAGGAATGTGTTCTAGTGCTACAACACACCCTATAGCAACACTTGGTCTCTGTGTCATCTTGTGTCACGCTGCTGATGTCTGGATTCTGTTGCCCACCAACTACTACGCAAATCTGATATACATTGCATCTGTGTTGTCGCTGACCCTATTGTACCGTTTCCAACACTACGTTTTCACTGCAACTCTATTGCTGTTGCTACTGCAACATCTGCAACTGAAAAACATCCAAAAATACTGAATCAACTATGATCAATATAATGCATCTGTCACCCAAGTCTCTGACTGCTACTAGCCTCTGCATTGTCTCTAAAGGATCTGCGCTGCTGCTACTGACTCTGCATTGTGCCGTCTGCACTGTTGCCAACTCTGCATTGCGCTCCCCAACATCTTACTCCTACTAGTCTCTGAAACTGTCACTCTGGTATCTGACTGCATCTACTATCACTGATCCATCCTACTACTGAATACTTTGGGCCCCCGTAGCGAGGCACTGATCCATAAGGTGGACTCCTCAAGGATCCCGCTCATTTGTAGCTCTCTGGGGCTACAACACCAAGTCATCCCACCTCACTCCTGGAGGTATATCTGCGAACATAGCGAAGTATTCCTCCAACTTGGAGGAAAGCCTATCGATCTCTGCAGAAGCTGCCTGCTGGTCCTGCTTCTCCTCCTTGTCCTTCTTCTTGAGAGGACACTGGGTACTGTAGTGGCCAAACTCGCTACACCTGAAGCATTTGACCTTTGATAGGTCCTTCTTCTTTCTCTGCTCCCCCAGTCCTTGACTGGGACCCTTAGATGCAAGAGCCACATTCTCCTCCTCCTTTACTGTTTTTGATCCGCTGCTGCTGCCACTGATGGAGCTCTTTGGAAGAGCTCGTTTCAACTCCTCTTGCTGCAAATCAACCCACACCTTGTCCCATATTGGTATCATGTCTCTGCCCAATATACTTGGGACAAATACCTACGACTCTTCTGAGACACTATTGAGAGCTAATCGCACTAGCTCTGAAGGTTGAGGCACTGCCCCAACAACTGCTAGTTGGTCTTAGATCTCCTGAATCCTGGTAACGTAGGGGTCTATGCTTTCCTATTTCTGCATCCAGATGTGTCTCAACTTCTTGTCTAGGTACATCTTACGCTGCTCGGAAGTACCATGGTATAACATGGCGAGAACATCCCACATTTGCTTGGCAGTATCTTTGCCAGCTATATGCGAGACTGCATGATCCCATACTCCATCTAGGATTAAGCGCTTTGTCGATGCCATCTCCTTTTTGTACTCTTTCGACTGATTTGCATTCCGGGGAACCACCACTACATTATCGATGTAGACTTTCAGGCCAAATTCATCCAGAAGGAAGGACGTCCTTGCCTTACAGATGGCATAGTTGGAAGCTCTATCCAACCTCTCCTGATCATGAAGCCCTACAACGACCATCTCAAGGAACTGTTGAAAACTCCCTCTTTCCTTTTGTTCGGCTGTTGCTATGCTACTCGCACCCCCTTATGGATTGAGAAGATCTGCTCACAACTACTGCCAATCTGCAAGGAAATATCGAACTTCTTGATACTAGAAGTTCCCTGAGAGAAATTTTCCCTTTGTGTGTGCTCTTCTCTCTTCCACCTTGACGTTGGTTTTGCACTAGCAATCTGTTGCAAAACCCTCTGCATCCAGTTAGAGATCTACCCAACGAAAACTATGGGTAGCTCCCTTTGCCTCTGGAATCACTCGATCTTGAGAGATGGAATTTTTCTTCCTCTCACTCAGAAAAATCGAACCCCCTCAAGTAACTCAACCTCCTGATAGAATGACTGCGTTGCCCTTGGGAATTTCGGCATGCTCCCCATACTAAGCAGCGAAAATCCTTCTTTTCGCCTCTAAGCTCTCCGGCTGATCAACTGCGCGTTGATTATGTCAAAATTCCAAACTAGAATCCTATTGTAGCAACTTGTATTATTTCTCCTAATTGTTAATTAATTTAACAATTTATTTGCTACAACAAATATTGAAACAAACACACTGCAACCGTCAAAAATAAAATTCCGTGGAAAAATAAAACGCTAAAATCTGAGAATTGCTAGCACACACATTTAAAATTAACATAGTTATTTTTGAATAAATGTCCTCTGAAAAACCCAATGTGGGAAAACCGGTGCAACAACTGAGGGTTTTTATTATTATGCAACAGTGAGAAATTATGAGTACAATCTGGATGCCGAACACTGACAATCCTGCAGAGAAAATACTAGCAAAAATATCTTGAGGGATATTACCCTCACTCCAACCAAATCCCGACTCTTGACTGCTTACTGAAAATCAAGCTGTCTCCCTAGCTCTTCGCAGCTTTTGCGTCACCTTTGCACAGTGTGCTAAACACTTTGCCCAGAACAATTGAAAATCAAGCCATCTTGCCTTCTGCTAACTGGGAAACTGACTCTTCGGCACTCTGGAAATACTTTCCGGCCTTTGGAATTGAAAGCCAACTTCACCCTAGCAAAATAAATTTTCTCACTGAAGCACTTCACCCTAGCAAAATCAAATGTCTCACTGAAGCTTTTACGCTGCCTTTGTGGAACTTCCCTGAGAAATCTCAACCTTTCTTTGCAATGCACTCACCGGATATGGAAATCTTCCTCCGACTTCACTGTCCTTGCCCCTCATTCACTGCTTCGATCTCTAGCTCTCTTCGACAACTAACTGCTGCTACTCTGGAAATCGATCTGCCAAGAAATCAAACTGCTCAAGTTTCTTCTCCACCACCACATCGACCTCCTCTTATAATCCTCTGTTGGAGCACCAATGGCCAATATTAAAACATAATCGATGGCTAGGATCATCTCTAGATTGTTCTGTGTGAGATTCTAGACTATTCTTGTCTTGACTTAATTAATACTAATTAATTAACCTGTTTTCCTAAGTTTAGACTTAGGAAACATTAAAAAAATGGTTAATAATCTAATTAAGTCACTTCTAGGCAGAATTTCCAGAAACGATTTCTGGGTTTTGGAGAGCTCATGTATTCTAGTCTCTCCACAAAGTTTCGTGCCTATAACACATCTGATGCTACAAAAACGAGCATGGAAATGGTCTGAGAATAAACTACGTCCTCCTCCAACAATTTCTGCTGCTGACTGCTGAGTGGTACTAGGAATTTTGCCCTCAGGAGTGCGAAGAAAATTCTTCAAAATTAATCCTGGCCTCCTCTCATAAAACCCACAAAAACTGAGAAAGGGTTTGGGTTGAGTCAAACGTGCCCCGGTGACCCCAATTTATGTGTGGACCTTTAACTGCCTTTAGATGAAATTTGCTACAAAATACTCCAAATCTCTCTTAGAAAATCACCTTTCCACTGGGTTACTTCCTCCCAAATTTTCCCTTATTCCTTCATAGGCACACCATAGATTCTCCTTGCCCAAGTGATTGTGCAATAATGCCCAATGAGCCCCTGCATAGGCCAAGAATTTCAAGCAGCCCAACTCTCCCAAACGCCTCCTCAACAAACTTGCAAATTGATAAGAATCTCCAGCTCTCTTTGTGGATAGACTCTCTCCTAATTGGCTGGCCATCCAAAGAGCAACAAATTTCTCTCATGCTTCCAAGGAGAACTCGCTCTAGCTGAAGGAAATGACTGTTAATGTGCTGAATGGAATCTCTTAATTGAGCTCCCCAATTGCCTCACTAGGGAGACTGGAACAAAGAAACCTTTGTGAACAAAGAAAGCTTTGTTCACTGGAATTTGCCAGTTGCAGACACATTTATGTGCATAAACAATATATATTTTATTATTAAATATTCAGATGATGACTTACAAGTCCTTGGGCGGTTTGCCTTTATAGGCATTGACTGGCCACAAGGACTCAAGAACATGTATTTTCACATATGTGCCCTTTCATAATTAATGGGCAATTTAATTTATTAATTATTAATATTTATGAATTTATTATTTATTATATATATGAATATTTTATTCATAACAATGCGTCTTCATTAAAGTGCTTTGTCCTCAAAGCATAGGCAATGTTGGGTGTTGTTGGCGAAAACGTTCCGTCTCCAATGATGAATCTTCTTCTAGTAGTCCCTTCCATTTGATAAGGTATTCTTTAATAGTCTTGGATCGTAGTACTTTCTCTCTGGTAGTGAGTAAGCCTTCAGGTTCTAATATGATCTTTCCTTCTTCGTTTGTCTCAGGTATCTCTGTTTGAGTTGTTTGATTTTGACATGGTACTTTTTTGAGACTTGATACATGAAATGTGTTGTGGATTCGACAATTGTTTGGTAACTTCAATTTATAAGTCACATTACTTAATTTTTTGATTATTTGGTATGGTCCATAGTACTTAGGAGATAACTTATTTTTCCTTTGTTGTTTTAATGATAATTGCTTATAGGGTTGAAGTATGATGAAAACCCAATCTGCTTCTTCGCATTCTCTTTATGTGTGGTGTTGGTTGGCTTACTGCTTTGTTCTATTGCGTGCCATTGCTAAATTTTCTTTTAACAAATTAATAATTCTTTGGTTTTCTTCTAAGTGGTTCTTTACTGCTTGAACCTTAGAATTGTGTGGCATAAAATCCTTCAACCTTGGTGGTTCATAGCCATATAAGGCTTGAAAGGGAGTCATTTTGGTTGAAGTATGATATGTGGTATTGTACCACCATTCTGCTAAGTGTAGCCACTGTGTAATATTCCCAATTAGCAAC
Source organism: Pinus albicaulis (assembly GCA_034641835.2). NCBI lineage: Eukaryota > Viridiplantae > Streptophyta > Pinopsida > Pinales > Pinaceae > Pinus > Pinus albicaulis. Next base: position 1,499,708,296 of record CM076581.1, read on the forward strand.
AACTAATTGGAAATATTAATTTTTGACTACTTTAATAAAGCTAAGTTAGAAATAAAGTGGGTGAAGAGGGACACTTAACTCACACTTAGGATAAAAGCATTTCCTAAAGTTACTTGGAGACATAATTATTTGGCAGCGTGGGGCCTAGAGACAAAGTGGTAGCGTGGAGGAGATGTCAGCGTGGGTCCAAGACACTGCAGAGCTAGAGGGACATCGTGGCTCAAGGAGACAGCGCAATTTGTGGTGGGGCTTAGGTGAGAGCAAGGCTCTCCAAGCATAAAAAGGGAGAGTGACTCCTCATTTGATCATTCTATTATGCATCTATGATATTTGTCGTTTGACATTGAGCACAGTTTTGCTGTTGAGCAAACTCTGCACGTGCTGTTCAGCACATCAGGTGTCTTCGTGCGGAGATCCCAACCTTAGCTCTGGGGGACTTCGAGTGCCTGCTCGAGTGAGGAGTTTCATCCTTGATTTTTCAGAGAGAGTTGTAGCAGCCACAATTGGGATCATTCACTTGCCTAGACAGCGCAATCAGTGAGAGGGAGGATGCATCCTTTGGAGGAGGAGATTCCAAATTGAGGGTTTATCAGGGGATTCGGCCCTGGAGAGTTGGAAAGGGGTTAACACTTCCCAATTCCATCATTTTGATAGAGTTGGAGGCCATATTTTGCAGCGGATCATTCAGGGCTAGCGTTCATCACTGGGATAGCGTTATACCTCAAGGGAGGTCATTTTTCGAGGTCATCCATTTCTAGAAAGCTCTCTGGGCTTTTCTGGGTATTTGGTGGAGAGGCCATTCCCAAATTTTCACAATTTTCTAAGTTGGGGAGTAGCCCCAAATAGTCGATCTATTCCAGCAGTAGCACCAGCAGCTTTGGAGATAATGCAGTCATAGAGGGAGCAGTCATTCCATGATATAGTCTGGGAGTATTTCTACGCTTGCCTAGTGCAAGCCAAGGTGCTATCATTCTGATCACCTTTGTACTCATTTTATCTTTCAGTACTTAATAAAATGGCTCAGCGTTCTCCATATTTTGTCTTGTTCATATGATGTCTCTCTAGTTGTTGTAGTGTCTTGTTTATGTGCTTTATATTGCTGTTTATTTCTATTCGGAATATTACAGTGGTATCAAAGCTCATAGACTTGGCTCAGCTTGTGGAGTAGATTGTCTATGACACCAACAGGAAAATAATACATTTGTTACCGAGGAAGGAAGTATAGAGACCAAAAACAAAGGTTAGAGATCACTTTCAGGGAAGGTGATTGTGTTCCAATAGTGGACGCAGAAGAGAAGGAACCGATGGTGGAGGAGAGAGATGCCGAGAAGGAGTTCGGGGAAATTCTCCTGAAATCAGTGCAGGATTTGTCGAGACAGATAGAAGAGATGGGGCAAAGGCTCACTGTAGAACCTAGACAGCGTGAAACCCCAAGAGGTTTCCATACCGGAGAGGGATCGGGCACATCCCATCATTTGCAGGAGCACCTCACAGTGCAGCAGATGGCATCACATACACCCCCACGTTCCACGATGCCCACATTTCTTGCCACAGACACTGGGGCAGGAGCACAGCAGGAATAGGAACCGGCTCACATGGGGAATTACTTTGCCGAGTATCAGTCCTACGGATAGGAGTTCAGAGATGCCCTCACATTCGATGACTTCGTACAGCTCAAGAGGGACAACAGACCTTGTAACCATCACAGGGGGAACAAGCATTCATAGGATGGGGATGTACAACGCACTGTAGGCAGATTTTATTGTAATATTCCTAATTAGCGACAGCTAATTGGAATATTCGATATTGTTCAGTTTTGCCGTCTATAGTATATAAATAAATAAAAAGTGAGTGGAGAGGGTCTAACTCACTTAAGTGGAATAAAACACCTTCCTAGTAGCACAACATTGTGACTTAAGAGGGAGTCAAGGGGGGCCAAGCACCACGTAGAGAGGGGGCCCACGTATGCTCTAGAAGCTATTGCGCAGGAGAGGAAGAGCACGTGGCAAGAGAGGGAGGCTCGTTGAGGAGATGGGCCTTAGGGTTGGAGGAAGGCCAACGTTATAAAAGAGGGAGGAGCCTTCTCATTTGATTCATTCTGTTGTTGATGATGTTGAGCTAGACGTTTTGTCTTCTTGAGCACGCTGGCTGTTTAGCTTGTCTGCGACACTGTTTAGTGCATTGAGTGTCTCCGGTCGGAGATCTCGCCCTTAGCCCCTGGGGACTTCGAGTGCCTGCTCGGGCAAGGTTATTTCTTCAGTATTTTGTGAGAGGTTTTGGTGTTTGGGTTTGTTGCGGAGCTGGGCTTTCATAGAGACTGTGCAGTGACTGGAAGAGAGGACGCAGTCCATTTCGGGGATGCTTTGGATTGGGATTTCTGCAGGGGATTGAGCCGAGATTTTGAGCAGAGGACCATCCTTTGCCTGTGGGAGGATTTTGGTGGTGTTTGAGGCGGTGTTTTAGTCATTTCCATTTAGCCTCTGTGCAGAGCCTTGGAGGCCAGCGTAATTCCCCAAGGGGGTGTTTTCTGGAGGTTTTCGGGGGTCGGCCATTTTTGATATGGTTTCTGGGTTTTGTCGGGATTGGTGAGTATAGGAGGATTCTAGATTTTCAGCTCATTCCGGCAAGGGAAGCAACCCCTAGTCTTCAGTTCATTCCAGCAGTAGTAGCTACACGGCAGTTTTCCAGCAGCTGGGACGCAGTTCAGAGAGCAGCCATTTCCTGTATATTCTGAGAGTTTTTCATCACTTGCCTTGAGCAAGTTTAGGTGCCATCACTCTGATCACCTATTGTACTTCATTATATTTCTCAGTTTAATAAAATGGCTTAGCATTTCGTCTCTATATTTCTGGATGAGTTGCCATACATTCTGTCTATGTTATTATATGTCTGCTGCACTATTATTTTTATATATTCTTGAGCATTCTAGTTCTATACCGCTTGGTGTGTTTATCTTTCACTCTTAGACAGAGTCTGGAAAGGGCCAGGTAGCCTCCGGATTTCGTCCTCTTTTCAGAGGCGGCATATCCGGTAAATGCCCTCCCAGTCCATCTCTGGTTGGAGTTTGCCATGTTTTAGAGATATTCCCGAAACGGGATACTACAGTGGTATTAGAGCATAGTTCTGGCTCAACTTGTGGTCTATGACATCGGGGAAGAGACCATATATTTGTTATAGAGGCAGGAAGTACAAAGACCGTGAGCGTAGGTTGGAGAACACCTACGGAGTGGGAGACTGTGTTCGGGTAGTGGACACAGAGCAGGAGAGAGAGCCTGTGACAGACGTAGAGTAGGAGGAGCCTGTATTAGATTCAGAGCAGAGAGGGCCAATGGCAGATGACATAGAGGCCAAACAGTTTGGGGAGGCACTCCTCGAATCAGTGTAGGATTTAGCTAGACAGATTGAGGTGATGGGTCAGAGATTCACCGCTGTAGAGGCTAGACAGCGTGAGACCCCATGGGTTTTCCAGGTAGGAGAGGGATCAAGTACATCCCACCATTTGCCGGAGCATGGTGCTGCTTAGCGTGATACTCCTTAGCCGATGGCTTCACGTGCACTTACCTGCTCTACCATGCTCACTTTCTTGGGAGCAGACACAGGGGCAGGAGCCCAGCAGGAGGCAGAGCCCGGTCACATGGCGAGTATTTTGCAGAGTATCAGGCCTATGGGCAGGAGTTCAGGGATGCTCTCTCATTCCGTGATTTTGTTCAGCTCCAGCAGGACAGTAGACCCCGTGATCATCATAGAGGGCACCGCACATCTAGCAGATGTCATTTGCCTACGTTTGATGGCTCATCAAACAGTTCGGCAAAGTCTTGGGTGGAGAAGCTGGACATCTATTTCCAGATTAACTAGATGTCGGAGACGGAGGCCATCAATGTGGCAACATTGCATTTGAATGGTGAGGCCCAGGACTGGTGGTTCCATGGGATGGCCACACTCGGACATTCTACAGTGACGACATATGCCGAGTTTACCAGAAGATTGATGGAGCGATTTGACCGCAGGGATCTGGAACAACACTTTGTTGAGCTGACGAGGCTCAAGCAGATTGGGAGCCCCGAGACATACATTGCAGATTTCTTGAGGATTTCAGTGATGGTGCTAGATCTATCCGCAACACGGATGATCTATATGTTTGTGGAGGGATTAGCAGAGCCACTTCGGGTTCTAGTCAGGTCTACTAGACCAACTACACTTCAGGATGCTATTAGCAGGACCCGAGACTTGTAGGATGCGTTGCCCATGACTCAGACACCTTATCCCCAGAGATAGGGTTTCCAGCCCAAGGGGAAGGATGTGAGGATTCCGCCTCCCAAGGGGAATCAGGGACGAGCACAGATAGATGATGATGCCAGGAGGGAGTTGAGGAAGAAGCGGCTGTGCTTCACTTGTCAGGAGCCGTGGGCACCAGGGCATAGGTGTGCTGCTGGCAAAGCACACTTCATTGAGGTCTTCTCCGATGATAGCAGGGAAGAGGATGAGGAGGATGATGAGGAGGCAGGAGATAGTCAGACAACCTAGGATCAGTTGCCGCCTCCACCTCCAGGGATAGGAGGTGCAGCTTTTGCACCCACACGGGGGACCCTTGCAGCGTTGCGAGGAGTTCCCAAGTATTTGACGCTGTGCATACGAGGGACAGTATGTGGCCAGTGAGTGTCAGTTTTGGTTGACAGTGGGGCAACCCACAACTTCATTGATGCACAGATGGTCGAGCGGAGGGGTATACCGACCGAGAGCTTTGACGGATTTTCAGTTTTGGTCCCAGGAGCCCAGAAGATGCAGTGTGCCCGGTATGTTCTAGAGTTGGCAGTAACGATGGGTACCTACACCGTGACTGATCACTTTTTCGTGGTCAACATACCAGATATCAATGTGGTATTGGGTGTTTAGTGGTTGATTACTCTGGGGAAGGTCACCACGGATTGGGAGGCCTTAGAGATGGAGTGGGATGACAAGAAGACCGGGAAGCATGAGAAGATCCGCGGGATGCACACCTACCCACCTCAGATAGTTTTGGCACACCGGATGGAGACAGATTTCCGGAAGGGAGACATAGAGTGGGCGATTGAGTTGCGGGCATCAGAGGCAAAGACCACCGATCGAGCAGTTCATCCTAATATACAGGCCATCCTTGACAGGTATGATGCAGTGTTTGGGGATATACCACCAGGTCGGCCACCGGACCGAGAGTTTGAGCACACCATTGAGCTTGAGCAGGGCATTCAGGCGGTGATCACTACCCCCTATAGGCATTCCAAAGCCTATCGGGATGAGATTGAGCGGGCCATCCAGGAGTTGCTGGCTCTTGGGCACATTAGACCGAGCACGAGTCCGTTTGCTTCTTTCGTGGTGTTGGTGAAGAAGAAGGACAACACATTGAGGATGTGCATTGACTACAGGGCCCTGAACAAGAAGACCCTAAAGAACAGGTATCCTATACCCAGGATCGATGAGTTGATGGATGAGCTGAGCGGAGCCAAGTTCTTCTCGAAGATTGATTTGAGATCAGGGTACCATCAGATTCGCGTGAGGGAACAGGACATTCCCAAGACCGCCTTCAGGTGTCATTATGGGCACTTTGAGTTTTTGATTATGCCTTTTGGGCTAACCAATGCACTAGCTACTTTTCAGTCTTGCATGAACCATATCTTCCGCAGTCATCTGAGGAAGTTTGTATTGGTCTTCTTCGATGACATACTCATATATAGCAGGACTTGGGAGGAGCATCTCCAGCATATAGAGGTAGTACTACATATCTTGGAAGAGCAACAGTTCTATGCTAAGCTCTCCAAGTGTGAGTTTGGGATGACGGAGATGTTGTATTTGGGTCACATTATTGGAGTGGACGGAGTGAGAGTCTATGAGGAGAAGATTAGGGCCATCAGGGATTGGCCAGAGGCGAGGAACGTGACGGAACCTCGAGGATTCATTGGCATATGCACCTATTACAGGAAGTTCGTCAAGAGTTTCTCACAGCTTGCTGCACCCCTTACAGATTTGACGAAGAAGGGGGCATTCAGTTGGTCAGATACAGTGCAACGAACCTTTGATAGGCTCAAGGAGGTGATGAGTAGCTGCCCAGTGCTTGCATTGCCGGATTTTACGCAGCCATTTGTCTTGGAGTGTGATGCGTCGGGAGAGGGGATCGATGCAGTATTGATGCAGGGAGGACACCCTATAGCCTTTGAGAGACGGAAGCTCCTTCCGCACGAGATGTTGTATTCCATATACGACAAGGAGATGTTGGCCATTATGCATGCATTGGCCAAATTCCGACAGTATTTGGTAGTGAACAGGTTTAGGGTGAGGACTGATCACAACAACCTCAAGTTCTTTTTGGAGCAGAAGAAGTTACAGGAGAGGCAGCAGAAGTGGATCAGTAAGATCCAAGCATATGAATTTGACATTGAGTATGTCAAGGGTAAGAATAACGTGGTAGGCTGTAGCAGATGCCCTTTCACGTAGACCAGCCACGTTATCTCTTATGAGCTTGGATACAGATTGGAGGGCTTGACTTTTAGTGGAGTACTCCAAGGAGAGATTTGCATGTGAGGTGCTAGATGGACAGGTGGCGGATGACAGGTACAGGTTGGTTGATGAGATCATCTACTACAGGGACAAGATGTTCTTGACTGAGGGATCTCAGCTTAAGAAGAAGATACTCCAGGCATCACATGATTCTCCATTGGCAGGCCATCAAGGGTTTACCAAAACCTACAGGGCCATTAGAGAGAGGTTCTCATGGAAGGGCCTCAAGGAGGACGTACTCCAGCACATCAGGGAGTGCGATGTTTGTCAGAGGAACAAGGAGGAGATGAGTCGTCCCACAGGACTGTTGCAGCCTCTTCCCATTCCGAAGGGGAAATGGGAGAGCATATCGATGGACTTCATCACAAGGTTGCCCATGGTGCAGGGCAAGGATTGTATCTTTGTCGTCGTTGATCGGCTGACAAAGTATGCACACTTTTTCGCCATATCCGCGCATTACACAGCAGCACAGGTGGCCGAGCTGTTCTTCAGAGAGGTTTTCAGGCTGCATGGTCTTCCTAAGACCATCATCAGTGACAGGGACAGCCGCTTCATGGGCGGATTTTGGCAGGAGCTTTTCCGGCTACTGGGGATGGAGTTGACACTAAGTACCAATTATCACCCACAGACGGATGGACAGTCGGAGATAGTTAACAAGTGGTTGGAGGGCTACTTGCGTAACTATGTCAGTGGGCAGCAACGAGCATGGCTGAAGTGGTTGCATTTGGGGGAGTACTACTACAACACGACACATCACATGTCCATTGGTATGTCACCGTTTTATGCTTTGTATGGGTATCATTCCTTATCTTTTGCTGATGTGATGTTCGGTGCTAGCAAGGCTCCTAGAGCCAAGATTTGGATCCAAGAGAGTCAGGACATTCTCCAAGCTCTCAAGGACAATATGGCTACAACACAGAACCAACAGAAGCTGTATGCCGACAGAGGTCGGGTGGAGAGACAGTTTGAGGTAGCGGACTTGGTCTACCTACGATTATAGCCATACCGACAGTCGTCGCTGAAGCAGAAGGGAGCTGAGAACCTCAAGCCTCGCTTTTACAGGCCATACAGGGTGATACGCAAGATTGGGCAGGTTGCGTATGAGTTGGAGTTGCCCCAAGGCAGCAAGATCCACAACGTTTTTCATGTATCATTCCTGAAGAAGGCGCTGGGGCAGCAGGTGACAGTGACAGAGGAGCTACCACCCACAGATGATGAGGGGCACTTGGTGTTGCAGCGAGAGGCTATTATTGATACCAGGGAGAGGCAGCTATGGAGCAGGACAGTCCAGGAATTCTTGGTGAGGTGGAAGAATTTGCCGGATGAGGATGCCACTTGGGAGAGTGAGAAGATTTTGCAGCATCCATCACTTTAGTTGCTTGAGGACAAGCAACATTTTGCCGGGGGACTGTAATATTCCTAATTAGCGACAGCTAATTGGAATATTCGATTTTGTTCGGTTTTGCCGTCTATAGTATATAAATAAATAAAAAGTGAGTGGAAAGGGTCTAACTCACTTAAATGGAATAAAACACCTTCCTAGTAGCACAACGTTGTGACTTAAGAGGGAGTCAAGGGGGGCCAAACACCACGTAGAGAGGGGGCCCACGTATGCTCTAGAAGCTACTGCGCAGGAGAGGAAGAGCACATGGCAAGAGAGGGAGGCTCGTTGAGGAGATGGGCCTTAGGGTTGGAGGAAGGCCAACGTTATAAAAGAGGGAGGAGCCTTCTCATTTGATTTATTCTGTTGTTGAAGATATTGAGCTAGACGTTTTGTCTTCTTGAGCATGCTGGCTGTTTAGCCTGTCTACGACACTGTTTAGTGCATTGAGTGTCTCCGGTCGGAGATCTCGCCCTTAGCCCCGGGGGACTTCGAGTGCCTGCTCGGGCAAGGTTATTTCTTCAGTATTTTGTGAGAGGTTTTGGTGTTTGGGTTTGTTGCGGAGCTGGGCTTTCATAGAGACTGCGCAGTCACTGGGAGAGAGGACGCAGTCCATTTTGGGGGTGCTTTGGATCGAGATTTCTGTAGGAGATTGAGCCGAGATTTTGAGCAGAGGACCAGTCTTTGCCCGTGGGAGGATTTTGGTGGTGTTTGAGGCGGTGTTTCAGTCATTTCCATTTACCCTTTTCCCAGAGCCTTGGAGGCCAGCGTAATTCCCCAAGGGGGGTGTTTTCTGGAGGTTTTCGGGGTTAGGCCATTTTTGATATGGTTTCTGGGTTTTGTCGGGATTGGTGAGTAGAGGAGGATTCCAGATTTTCAGCTTATTCCGGCAAAGGGAGCAGCCCCTAGTCTTCAGTTCATTCCAGCAGTAGCAGTTACACGGCAGTTTTCCAGCAGCTGGGACACAGTTCAGAGAGCAGCCATTCCCTGTATATTCTGAGAGTATTTCTTCACTTGCCTTGAGCAAGTTTAGGTGCCATCACTCTGATCACCTATTGTACTTCATTATATTTCTCAGTTTAATAAAATGGCTTAGCATTTCCTCTCTATATTTTTGGATGAGTTGCCGTACATTCTGTCTATGTTATTATATGTCTGCTGCACTATTATTTTTATATATTCTTGAGCATTCTAGTTCTATACCACTTGGTGTGTTTATCTTTCACTCTTAGACAGAGTCTGGAAAGGGCCAGGTAGCCTCCGGATTTCGTCCTCTTTTCAGAAGCGGCATATCCAGTAAATGCCCTCCCAGTCCATCTCTAGTTGGAGTTTGCCGTGTTTTAGAGATATCCCCGAAACGGGATACTATGTTTATCTACCAACATTTGATGGATCCTCCAAGTGTTTGGCAAAGGCTTGGGTGGAGAAGTTGGATATCTATTTGCAGCTTAACCAGATGGCAGAGGCAGAGGCCATCAAGGTGGCAACGCTGCACCTGGAGGGCGAGGCCCATGATTGGTGGTTTCACGGGATGGCTATGCTGGGGCACTCAAGGGTGACACTATATGCTGAGTTTACACGGAGGTTGATAGAGCGGTTTGATCGGAGGGATTCGGAGGAGCACTTTGTTGAGCTGACTAAGCTCAAGCAGACCGGGAGTCCGAACACATACATTTCAGAGTTTTTGAGAGTCTCCGTGATGGTGCCTAACTTATCTTCAGCCAGGATGATCTACATGTTCATCGATGGATTGGTAGAGCCTCTTCGGGGGTTAGTCAGATCGACGAGGCCAACTACACTCCATGACGTAGTTGGGAGGACTCTGGACTTGTAGGATGCATTACCTCGGACTAGAGCTCCTTTTCCCCAGAGATTGGCATTTCAGCCGAAGGGGAAGGACATGAGGGTTCCGCCTCTAAAGGGGAACCAGAGCCGAGGGTCGTTGGATGACGAGACCAGGAGAGATCTGAGGCGGAAGAGGCCATGCTTCACATGCCAGGAGCCATGGGCACCGGGACACTGTTGTGCTGCAAGGAAGGCACACTACATCAAGGTTTTCTCCGATAGTAGCAGGGAAGAGGAGTACGAGGAGATAGAGGCAGGAGGCAGCAGTGCGGCGCAGAGAAGAGATCATCCGCCACCTCCACCACCAGGAGCGGGAGGTGCAGCATTTGCACCTACTGGGGGAGTCCTTGCTTCTTTATGAGGGGTTCCCAAATACTTGACACTGCGTGTCCGAGGTACTGTGTGGGGACAACGTGTTTCAGTATTAGTAGACAGTGGGGCCACCCACAAGTTTATTGATGCCCAGTTGGTAGAGTGGAGGAGCATACCAACAGAGAGCTTTGATGGGTTTTCGGTACTGGTTCCAGGTGACAGAACCATGTAGTGTGCCAGGTACGTGCCAGCCTTGGCAGTGACTATGGGGACTTACACCCTGACAGATCACTTCTTTGTGGTGGACATTCTAGACACCAACGTGATATTGTGAGTGAAGTGGTTGATCACGCTGGGGAAGGTCACCACAGATTGGGAGACCTTGGAGATGGAGGGGACAAACAAGAAGACCGGGAGGCACGAGATGATTTGGGGTATGCACACCTACCCGCCATAGAAAGTTTCACCACACCGGATGGAGGCAGATATCCAGAAGGGAGACATAGAGTGGGCAATGGAGTTGCGTGTTTCAGAGGAAGGGTCTACAGGGTAGGCCGTACACCCATATGTGCAGACCATTTTAGACAGATATGCCATGATTTTTGGAGATATAGCACCAGGGCAGCCACCAGATCGGGGATTTGAGCACACGATTGAGCTGGAGCAGGGCATCCAAGCTATGATCACTACACCCTATAGGCATCCTAAGGCCTACCAGGATGAGATTGAGAGGGCTATTCATGAGCTGTTAGCTCTTGGGCACATCCGTCCTAGCACTAGTCCCTTTGCTTCTTCAGTCGTATTGGTGAAGAAGGATGGCACACTGAGGATGTGCATTGACTATCAGGCTCTCAACAAGAACACCATGAAGAATTGGTACCTCATTCCACGGATAGATGAGTTGATAGATGAGCTGAGGGGATCGAAGTTCTTTTCGAAGATTGACTTGAGATCCGGGTACCACCAGATTCGCGTGAGGGAGTAGGATGTTCCCAAGACCGCTTTCAGATGTCATTACAGTCACTTTGAGTTCTTGGTGATGCCCTGCAGGCTGACCAATGCGTCGACCACTTTTCAGTCATGCATGAATCACATCTTCTGCAGTCACTTGAGGAAGTTTGTGTTAGTGTTTTTCGATGACATCTTGATTTACAGCAGGACATGGGAGGAGCACCTACAACATATTGAGGCTGTATTGCGTATATTGGAGGAGCAACAATTTTATGCCAAGCTCTCCAAATGCGAGTTTGGGCTGACAAAGATGCTCTACTTGGGGCACATCATTGGTGGGGACGGAGTGAGTGTCCACGAGGAGAAGATGAGTGCCATCAGGGATTTTCTAGAGTCGAAGAATGTGACGGAGCTTCAGGGTTTTGTGGGCATCTGCACCTACTATCGAAATTTCGTCAAGGGTTTTTCCCAACTTGCTGCACCCCTTATAGACCTTACCAAAAAGGGGGCATTCAGTTGGACTGACACAACGCAGAGGGCCTTCGACAGGCTCAAGGAGGTGATGAGCAGCTGTCGAGTTTTGGTATTACCAGATTTCACACAACCCTTTGTCCTAGAGTGCGATGCGTTAGGGGAGGGGATAGGTGTAGTTTTGATGCAGGGAGGCCACCCGATAGCTTTCGAGAGCCGGAATCTATTGCCACATGAGAGGTTGTATGCTATATACGACAAGGAGATGTTGGCCATCATGCATGCATTGGCCAAATTTTGGCTGTAGCTGGTGGGGAACAGGTTCAGAGTGAGAACTGACCACAACAGCCTCCGATTCTTTCTAGAGCAGAAGAAGTTGCAGGAGAGGGAGCAGAAGTGGGTCAGTAAGATCTAGGCATATGATTTTGACATCGAGTATGTCAAGGGGAAGAACAATGTGGTGGCCGATGCACTTTCGTGTAGACTGGCAATGTTGTCCTTGATTAGCTTAGATACGGACTGGAGGGTTCAACTGTTGGTAGAGTACTCTAAGAACCGTTTTGCCTGTGAGGTGTTGGACGGACAGGTCACAGATGACAGGTACAGGGTGATGGATAAGGTGATCTACTTCAGGGACAAGATCTTCTTGATCGAGAGCTCCAAGCTCAAGGAGAAGATATTGCACGCCTCACATGATTCGCCACTATCAGGCCACCAGGGGTTCACCAAAACCTATAGGGCCATCAGAGAGAGGTTCTCATGGAAGGGCCTCAAGGAGGACGTACTCTGACATGTCAGGGAGTGCGAAGTTTGGCAGTGTAATAAGGTGGAGATGAACCATCCGGTAGGTTTACTTCAGAGTCTTCTGATACCAGAGGGAAAATGACATAGTATTTCGATGGATTTCATCACAGGGCTGCCTATTGTACGGGGAAATGATTGCATATTTGTAGTCGTTGACTGACTGACAAAGTATGCATACTTCTTCGCTATATTAGCACGATACATGGCAGCACAGGTAGTGGAGTTGTTCTTCAGAAATGTCTTCAGATTGCATGGTCTCCCAAAGACCATTGTCAGTGACAGGGATAGCCGCTTCATGGGCGGGTTTTGGCAGGAACTTTTTTGTTGGTGGGCATCGAGTTGACCCAGAGCACCAGTTATCACCCACAGACAGATGGACAGACGGAGATAGTGAACAAGTCGCTGGAAGGCTACTTGCGAAACTATGTCAGCGGGCAACAAAAGGCATGGTTACGATGGTTGCACTTGGGGGAGCACTGTTATAACACCACTCACCATATGTCTATCGGTATGTTTCCATTTTATGGTTTATATGGGTATCATGCTGTATCTTTTTCTGACGTGATGTTTGGTGCTAGCAAGGCCCCTAGGGCCAAGGATTGGATCCAAGAGAGTCAGGATATACTTCGGGCTCTTAAGGATAACATAGCTACAACACAAAATCAATAGAAGCTGTATGCTGACAGGGGATGGGTTGAGAGGCAGTTTGAGGTAGGGGACTTGGTCTACCTACGATTGCAGCCATATCGACAATCCACGCTGAAGCACAAGGGGGTTGAAAAGCTCAAGCCCTGCTTTTATGGACCATACAGGGTGATATGCAGATTGGAGAGGTTGCATCTGAGTTGGAGTTGGCCACTGGTAGCAGGATTCATAATATTTTCCATGTGTCCTGCCTAAAGAAGGCACTGGGACAACAGGTGATTGAAACTGAGGAGCTTCTGCCCATGGATGATGAGGGGCATATGGTGCTACAGCCGGAGGCCATCATTGACACTAGGGAGAGGCAGCTGCTGAGCAGGACAGTCAGGGAATACCTGGTGAGATGGAGGAACCTACCAGATGAGGATGCCACTTGGGAGAGTGAGAAAATTCTGCAGTGTCCATCATTGTAGTTGCTTGAGAACAAACAACGTTTTGCCGGGGAGGACTTTAATATTCCCAATTAGCAACAGCTAAATGGGAATATTAATTTTTGACTATTTTACTTTAATAAATCTAAGTTAGAAATAAAGTGGGTGAAGAGGGACACTTAATTCACACTTAGGATAAAAGCATTTCCTAAAGTCACTTGGAGACGTAATTATTTGGCAGCGTGGGGCCTAGAGACAAAGCGGTAGCATGGAGGAGATGTCAGTGTGGGCAGCGTGGGCCCAAGACAGCGCAGAGATAGAGGGACAACATGCCTCAAGGAGACAACACAGTTTGTGGTGGGGCCTAGGTGAGAGCAAGGCTCTCCAAGCATGAAAAGGGAGAGGGGCTCCTCATTTGATCATTCTATTACGCATCTATGATATTTGTCTTTTGACATTGAGCACGCTTTTGCTATTGAGCAAAGTCTGCACGTGCTGTTCAGCACATCGGGTGTCTTCGTGTGGAGATCCCAACCTCAGCTCCGGGGGACTTCGAGTGCCTGCTCGAGTGAGGAGTTTCATCCTTGATTTTTTGGAGAGAGTTGTAGTAGCCACAGTTCGGATCATTCACTTGCCTAGACAGCGTAGTCAGTGAGAGGGAGAATGCAGTCCTTGGAGGAGGAGATTCTAGATTGAGGGTTTATCAGAGGATTCATCCTAGCAGAGTTGGAAAGGGGTTAGCACTTCCCTATTCCATCATTTTGGTAGAGTTGGAGGCCATATTTTGCAGCAGATCATTCAGGGCCAGCTTTCATCATTGGGATAGCGTTATAACTCAAGGGAGGTCATTTTCCTAGGTCATCGATTTCCGGAAAGCTCTTTGGGTTTTCTGGGTATTTGGTGGAGAGGCCATTCCCAAAGTTTCACAATTTTCTGAGTTGGGGAGCAGCCCCAAATAGTCGATAAAGTCCAGCAGCAACAACAACACAACAACAACACCAACAACTTTGGAGATAACGCAGTCATAGAGGGAGCAGCCATTCCATGATATAGTATGGGAGTATTTCTACGCTTGCCTAGTGCAAGCCAAGGTGCTATCATTCTGATCACCTTTGTACTCATTTTATCTTTCAGTACTTAATAAAATGGCTCAACGTTCTCCATATTTTTTCTTGTTCATATGATGTCTCTCTTGTTGCTATAGTTTCTTGTTTATGTGCTTTATATTGCTATTTATTTCTATTCGGAATATTACACACTGAGACCATTTGTTTTGTTTGTCGGTGACGCAACAATGGAGATATGTTTCCAAGCATTTAATTACAACTTCAGTTTGACCATCTGTCTGGGGATGATAAGCTGAGCTCATGTTGAGGGATATTCCCACTTGGTGGCATAAATCTTTCCAAAAATTTCCTTTAACTTTTGCGTCTCTATCACAGACAATAACCTTGGGAAAACCATGTAGTTTGTAAATGTTTTTACAAAGCACTTCCGCAACTTGCTTGGTTGTGTCAGTTTTTCTGATTGCCATGAAGTGGGCGTATTTGGTGAGTCTATCTACTACGAAAAATATCTTTCCCTTACCATCATAGGTAGTCCTTCAATGAAATCCATGGAGATTTCCTCGCATTTTTGATTTAGAATATGTAATGGATGTAGTAACCTAGGAGTTGGAATATTTTTACTCTTATTTCTTTGACAAACATCACATTTAACAACATACTTTTGGATTTCCTTACTCATACCTTTCCAGTAGAATGATTGCCGAATGCTGTAGTAGGTTTTGAGGAATCCAACATGTCTAGCTGCAGGAGAACTGTGAGATTCTTTTAAAATTTTCATCCTAAATTTCGATGATGAAGCTAGATAAATTCTACCTTTGTACCACAATATGTCATTTTTCCATTCAAAGTTGGCATACTGACTGATATTTTCAATGTTAGAACCATAGTCCAAATCCTTGGCATACTCAGTTCGTATTTCGTCTAACCAGTCAGGAACAACTACCAAGGCAGCGCATGTTGTGTTGTCATCGTCTTCCTGTGAGAGTTTATAAACTATGACATTTTCCTTTCCCTTTTTGTGCAGTATTTCCAAGTCGAATGCCGAAAGTTTCTCCATCATTTTTTGTTGTTCTGTTGATAATGTTTTTTGTTGAAGTAGGAATTGAAGACTATTGTGGTCGGTTCGAATTGAAAACTTACTTCTGAGCAGGTACTGTTGCCATTTAGTTAATGCATGTATGATGGCAAGCATCTCCTTTTGGTAAGTCGACTTCAAGCTTTCTTGTTTGTTAAGCTTCCTGCTTTTGAAGGCTATAGGATGGTTGTCCTACATTAACACTGCTCCAATTCCAAATCCTGAAGCATGACATTCGACTACAAATGGTTTGGAGAAATTTGGAGTTGCCAGTACCAGTGTGGTTGACATTACCCTTTTTAGATTCTCAAAGCATTCGTCTGCTTGTTTAGTCCATTGGAAAACGTTCTTTTTTAAAAAGTTTGTCAATGGCACAGTCAAATGTGCATATTTCTTTATGAACCTTCTGTAATTTCCCGTTAAACCTAGCAATCCTCTTAGTTTTGATACAGTCTTGGGTTTTGGCCATTCTTTAATTGCTTCAATTTTGCTGGGATCTACTTTGACTCCTTTGGATATGACGTGTCACAGATATTCAACTTCCTTTTTCCCATAGGTACATTTTGATACCTTTGCATAAAATTCATTCTTCTCCAATATGAAAAGTACTTCTTCTAGGTGCTTGAGGTGTTCGTTCCACGTTTTGCTGTAGACGAGGATATTGTCAAAGAAGACCAATACAAATTTTGGCAAGTATGGGTGGCAGAGTTCGTTCATGGTTGCTTGGAAGGTGGCTGGTGCATTTGTTAAACCAAATGGCATTACCTTAAACTCATAGTGCCCCTCATGAGTTCTGAACGTAGTCTTCTCGACGCCTTCTAATCTTACTTGAATTCGATAGTAGCCTGACTTCAAATCTAATTTTGAAAAATATATTTCGCCATGGATTTCGTCTAGCATCTCATCAGTAAATGGAATGGGAAATTTTTGTTTAATAGTAATTTTGTTTAATCCTCGATAATCTATGCTTCTTCTCGACTAACACTACTGGTGTAGCATATGGACTTCTGCTTTTCGTAATGACTCTACACTTTAATAGATCTTGTATCAACCTTTCTATTTCTGTTTTATGATGACGGGGTTAGCGATATGGTTTTACATTTACTAGTGTCAAATCTGGTTTGATTTCATAAATATGTTCAATTTTCCTTTCAGGAGGTATTTTCATCAGCAATTCTTGAAATACCTTATCATATTTCTAGATTAGGGATGTAACTTCAGACTGTTGGTGAGTCCCTTCCATCGATAATAATTCTAACTGTTGGCATTGAGCGACGAATATCGAAGCTCCATTGCGAATAAGTTTCTTCATTTGCTGAGCAGAAATGGTTTGTGTTGGAGGGGCTTGGAATCCGAACTTTTACTTTTTCCCATCCATTTTAAACTTAATGAATTGTTTTTGGTGATTTGTAGAGTACGTCCCTAGTTTTTGTAACCATTGTACTCCTAAGACAATGTCTACACCTCCTAAGGGATTTGTATAAAAACTGGATTCCATTTCGTAGTCGTTTAGTTGCATTTTAACTTTATGACACTTTGCTACTGTATCTATTCTTTTCCCATCTGCCACCATAAGTTCTAAATCTGCTACGGGATAGGAAAAGATGCTTAGCCTTTTTGCGACATTGACATCTATAAAATTGTGTGTAGTTCCTGAATCTATTAACACAATAACGTTCTA
The DNA here is from genome assembly GCA_034641835.2 of Pinus albicaulis. Classification (NCBI taxonomy): domain Eukaryota; kingdom Viridiplantae; phylum Streptophyta; class Pinopsida; order Pinales; family Pinaceae; genus Pinus; species Pinus albicaulis. Next base: position 1,499,725,487 of record CM076581.1, read on the forward strand.
CTTCTTAATATGTGTTGTAAGCTTTAATGTTTGTGGCTAAGGTATTCATGTGATAGTTGCCAGAGAAATTCTTGGCATATTTTCTTCTTCTAGTTTTGGATTAGGAGTCTCATTTTCTTCGTTGGTTTCTTTGTCAGAGTTACTATTTTAAGATTCCTCTTCTTGTTCTACTTCGCAGTTGTATAGTTTTTGTGTAGTGCATCCGTGTCCTAGAGAATATTTATGCAACATTTGTCATCTCTTTTTTTTTTGAAATTTGATTGTTGTTTTCCTCCTTCGCGCAACGGGGGTGGACTGTACTTACCAGTGTTTTCTGCAGAAGACTTACTTGACTTTCCTTTTGAGTAGTTGCTTGATTTTTCATTACTGGCATATGGTGTTTTATGGAACTTATACTTTCGCTCAATAATTATTGCTGTATGTCTAGCTTCTTCAATGTTTTTGGGTTTATGTAGTTTTATTTCTGCTCGAATATACTCTTTAAGCCCGCATCTATACATTTTTAAAAGCTCTTTGTTAGAGAATCCCCTTTGCCGTACAACTAATACTTCCCACTTGTGGGTGTATTCGCTTACAAACACTTTTTGTTTGAGATGAACGAATTTTGCGTAGAGGTCATCTTTTTCCTTGTCAAAGAACGTTTTTAGCAGGGCATCCATGAAATTCTTCCAAACGAACGAGTGAGCCTCACATTTACTGGACCACCATAAGAACCAATCATATGCTTCAGCTTCTAGGTTGTTGGATGTAATATCCCCAATGGGATATTTTCCTAAATTTTCATAAATTAATCTAAACCCCGAATTATGCTGTAAATCAACATGTATTTTTAACAGAAGATTGCCATGTAAAATAAACATATAATTTCATGCAAATCCATAACTCCATAATGCAGAAAATAACACAGCTTTATTATAATATACTGGGGTTACATGCTGAAATGAAAGATAGCTAAGATAATTGAAATACAACCGGCGTCAAGAAAATCTGCTGCACTGCTACACTGCGATGGCCTCCAAAACTAAACCGCTGCACTCTCCCTCCGGCAACAGCTACCATAGAATCTACTGAAGTACCTGTTGAAGATCTGAATGATCCTCACTGCAATATCTCTGAAGCTCTTCGAAACTTCTGAATGAAGTCTCCTCAAAGAGAGTTGGGCTTCCGTTCAACACTCACAAATCACTCGTGGGTTTCCATCCTGGGGCTACAGCTGAAGTAGAGAACCATGTCTCAAACCTCATACAAGAAAATGATATGATCCAAAGTTATCCCTCAATGGCTTCCTCCCTTTCTTTTATAGATCTCTTCTTGCCTTCTAGAGCCTTATTTTAATATTATTTTATTCATGGAGCACCTTTCCCTCTTATTAAGATATTCCTTTTTAATGCAGAAAATGGTAAATCGGCTACATTGTCTCCTCCGATCACTGAAACTCATGTCCAAACATCCCATCCTCGTCCCGGTTCCAATGGGCTATCACACTAAGGTGTTCTATCATGTATTCCTCCCAGAAAGCCACCTTGAGCGTAATTAACTGAGTTAAGCCCAAAAATAACTCAATTTTCCGAAAGTTGTCAGAATGCACTGAAGTGAAAGGCAAGTTGCTCAGATGATGGAATACATCAAGCGAATGCCACTAGACATTATGGAAACTCCTCAAACTTCTCCAAAAAGCGTCTGAGCCCGCCGATTACACCAATCTGCACCTGTGACCTGTCTGCTCCTAACTCTGGAAGTCCAACCTAACCTTGTTGTAGGTGACACCAAAAAAGGGAATATTATAGACCTTCCGCCCCAAGATTGCTTGCTCTCAAGCAATCCAAATATGTGGGCCACTCTGTTGCCCCGCCGCAATTGGGACCCAATGCCCGGAGCCCATACAAACCTCCTGGTGCTACTATGTGCCTGTGTCAAGCCACCCAGAATAGACCCCTCAATGTCGAGATTCCAAACTGATCTCTCATTGTACCTGTCATCAAACAATCCTCCCGGATCCCAACGCCACCATGGCCATCATCGCCCAAGTCCCACGGCTTGGACTGCGCACTGCCTCTGGCTATAACTGATGCTCTAAGAGGTGAAGACCATGACTCCTACTACGCTGTATCTATGATTGTGTAAGCTGCCCCACCAATTGTGTACCAACTCATCACCTCTCTCCAATCCAACCCCTGACTAAATCTAATGTTGATCCTGCTCTCCTAAAACCGGGATGGTGTTAGGGTCTTATAAGTATAGGATTCATAATTTGGAATTGACTTATGATAATTTTGTAAATATGTACATACCTTGCTTTCTGCAAGTTGTTTTCCCATATTTTATAAAAAAATAAAAAAAATAGAAAATCAAAAAGAGGGTAAAAGTCCTAAAAGAAAGATCAAAGGACTTAGAAAAAATAATATACCCCAAAGAAAAAAGAAATAAAACATGAAAGTGTGCAAGTCCAAATGCCACTACTTTTTACTTTGTTCCTGATGATTATGGCAGAGTGTCAATAAATGCCATAATCCATGATGAGTTGAACTGCTTAATCTTGGCTTGTCATGTTTCAATTTTATTTGTTGTAGAATAGTGAATAAAGATTAGTCAGACAGTTTAATCCTGACTAATTAGTAGATAGGTAGAGAATAAAGAGGAGCTCATCAGTTTAATATGAGCCCTCGGATGATATAATGTAGATTTAGATAGTTTTTATTGCTTTCAAAAGAATAAAATGTTTCAAGGTTGCTAGCTCAAATGCACCAGTAAAATGGAAGAAAAAATGTTAGATTAAAGTTGGGTAGGTAGAAAAAAGGTGGGAAAATCATTGTAATATTTGTTACCAGGCAAAATCACTAATTTCCCCTCCTTTATAGTTATTCTGCATTCTAAACTTCCAGTCAAAGAGGCTCAGAGCATTTCTCTGACTTCTGTTGGGACCGGACCCAAGGCTCAATGACTATTAAGTTAAAAGTGTTGAATTCCTATATTAATCCCTAATCATCATCATTTACCCTACATGAAAAAGAAAATCCCCTTTTGATTAATCTTCTTCATTCATAAAAACATAAAAACCCTCCAAAAATATTATATTCTAGGTCAAAGTGGTCAAATTATAAATGATAAAGCTTTGCTTTTACATTATCACTTTATTTAGTCATATAATTATATTTTGGTGTTTTTTCATTGTCCTTGGTCATATTAACTTCTAATTTATTTATTAAATCCCTATAAACAAACCTTATCCTATTACTATAACCCCTTTTATCTAATTATCCCCGAAAACCCACTATTATAAGCTTTTTTGCCAAAGTTAATTATCTACATGTTTAAATAAAAAACCTCAATTATACCCCCTTTGGCATAAAACTGACATTATGTAAATAATCCCGCCCCATATGGTTATTGGACCCCTCCATGGTCTAAAACTATATAATAAAAATATAAATAAACTTTCAAAAAAGAATAACTTTACCATATCACCTATCTCGTTATAAATCAAGGTTTATTTGCGAAAAAATTAAAACTTGTATCATATTTCGCATTGGCTTTCAAGTATGTATTAGCCCTACGCTATTCATATCTTAACCCCAGTTAATTCCATAAACCCGCCTCACGCGCATTTTTTTTTTTTACTATATATATAAACCCTTTATATATATAACACCGCCCATTGTACCCTTTGGAACCATATACACTCATATATATTTAACCTTCTTATGTATTAAAACCTTGATTATAAAGTGTTGTTTTACTAAGGTTTTATTATATTGTGCCATATCATAAGCCGCTCGGTCCCACCTTGCTTTTTCGACCACAACTTCCCAACAAATCCTCACCGTTCACTCCCTTCCTGATGATCCAACGACGCAAAATCCTTTTCGCGCTCATAAACCAATCGCTCACCCAAACAGAAATCGAGCGCGAAATGGGTGGTTTTCCCATTTCCGCCTCCTATGACGTGTCACAATTTGATTGCGTCGCGTTCATTTTGAGGAATACCATTTATTGCCCAATGTCAACGCGAAAACAACTTCTGGTTTTTCGCATTCGAAAACGGAAATCCCCCCCGTTTTGTGACTAGACAGTCATTTAATGCATTAATGGCGACCAATATCAAATGTTAAAACCTTTGATAACACTATTTTCATTGTTTATTCGTGCATTTGAACTGTAAAAATAGCTCCGCTTGACTGTTTTTAGCTATTTCAAGACCCTGTTTACCCATTTTTCATTAAAGACCCAGATTTGACCGCTGATTTTCATTTGAAGACTGGGTAAGCCGTTTGATGCACCAGTAAGCCGAACCAAAGCTCAACTTCAACTTACAACGAATTGCAGAAACCCTTCCGACTACCAAAATACCTGCAAAAGGTATTTTCCCAAATCTACCCTGCAATATTCACGATTTAAACCTCCAATTGAACCAATTGAGCTGTAATTAGTAAATTTTTCCTGGTGTGTCCGAAACCTTGAAAAAACAGGGCAAACCCTCGCAATTTTTTCCCAGAAAATGCTGTTTACAGAAAGCCTCATTTTAAAGCCAAATTCTCATTCCAAAACCCCTGAAAGATTAATTCCACGGCTCAAAAAGGTTTTAAAACCTACAAAATACCTAAAAAACCCCTTTTGCAGTCACTGTCATTCAGAAAACCTGTGTTTTCTGTCTTAAACCTGTTGCCTGTGTCCCAAATTCCTAATTGAGCACTGAAGTACCCACTGTCATCATCTTTGCCTATAAAATTGCTCAGATTCCCTCTGTTTAAGAAAAATTAACTATTGCAAACTGTGTAAACTTGCTTTAGTTATCTCAAAATGACATAGAAACAACTGACACCTAAAGCTGGAGGCTCCAAGCCCGTCAAACCTAGAGGATCCAAACCTCCTAAGTCGGAAGCAACAAAAGCCCTAAAATCTACTCTTGCACTCATTGCAAAGACCACTGTGATTGTTAATCCCCTTCAGCCACCAATGTCCAATGAAGAAATTATCCCTTTAATTGATTTGGATTATAAAATTGCAGACCCTCTAGTAGAATTCAACCTATTAGAAGTTCACAATTGGTGTTATGAGAAGTTCCTAGATAAAGAAGACACGCCTCTCTGGGATACAAATTTACCCAAATATGTAGTCCCAATAACACATTCTGGTTAAGACCTGGTAAGAATGTGCCAAAAGTACTATGTTCCAGACCAAAGAGCAATTGTGAATGCTGACAGGGAGATTCTTTTTTCTATCACTACAGAGTCTATAAATGAAATGTTGCAACTACAGTTTGACCCTAGGGCAGTCCCCCTATCCATTGGAGCATTGACTCAATTATATTTGGGATTGGATTTCCCTAAGAGATTTATGATTTTTCAGAATTTTATGTCTAGTCATGTGGACATTCCAAAGCTGAATCCTCCCTATTCCACTTCCAAGGTTCTTGAGGGTTCAAGACATGTAATTTCAATGTTATCCTTCATATTAGGATACTTCACTGATGAGTCCATCCTTGGGTTTTTATCCACTTAATCTCCTGGTGAGCCTCCTGCTATAATTTTTGACTTTGCCAGGTTTATAGCTGATTCCATACACCATCAATTGACAAAGTTACCCACTGAAGGAGTATTCAGATATTCTTCCTATTTATTTCACTTGTTCTTATTCTCACAAGCTGATCACTTTCCAATAGCATTACAAAAAATGAATGTAGAGGGCCAGCCTCTATCAATTGTCTTTTGGACATCACTATTGAGAAAAGAAGGAAGTGAATATAGCTACCCAGATTTTACAGATTTGTTCATTAGGCCAGCTATGAATCTGCTACATAAATTAGAACAGCGTAGGGTAAGTGAAGAAATGAAAAGAACATTACAACTATCAGAACAATGCAAAATGGGAGATTGGTATTTATATGAGAAACACACATAATTGAGAATCTTTGGAACCAATCTGCTTCCATACAAATTACCTAAGTTTTTGACTATCAGAGTCTTTGCATTGGAATAGTTAAGGCAAGTTTTGAATTTTGATGCCAATAACTTCATGGTTTCCAAAAAGAAGACACAATTCAATTTAAAAAATCAAATTGGCCCTTTCATAGTGAATAATAGAGATGCTGATAAGGAGATTGAAAGAAGATTGTTAGAGCTTAAATTTCAAGTCAGTTTCCCTTGGAATTATGACCCTCAAGGTCTTCTAAGCAGTATAAGGGTTAAATTTAAGTTACCTCCTTTCATACATGAGTCTAAGCCAGATATTGAACAATATGCCAATCAGGCAGAATGGAGAGCAAACACTTTGATAGATGCAACTGCAAATGAACAGTCAACAGGAAAAATGGATACCACACTGGCTGTGGTAACTTCTAAACAACGAGAATCTTCAAACAAAAGAAGTAGAAATGATGGAGCATATACAACAGAGACCACTACAGAGAATAAATTCAAGCTCATCTATAACAAAAGGCCCAAGCTCACTACTATTGAAAAAGAAAAACTTATTGAGGTTGAAGATGAACCAGAAGTCAGCAAAGATGAAGCCACTGAAATAATTAAAGAGACTTTAACAGAAATAGAAAAAGAACAAGCAACAGCGAAAGAACCAAATAACCAGATGATTGGAAAGCAAGTTAATATGGAAGCTTCTTCTTCTTCTCAAATAGAAGAAGAAAAAGATCTGGACATCAAAGAAAGATATAAGCAGAGCAAACAAAGAAATGAGGAAATCAAAAGTGAGATTTATTCTCAATTTCTCAAACAGAAGCCAGGAAATCAGAACAGGTTACTTACAGCATTTGATTACTCCTCAAATAAAATGATCATGTCATATTTACAACCAACTACTTCAACTCCAAAAACAGTGGCTGACTACAAAAAGGTTGAATTTGAAGTAGATACTGAAAAGGTGCATGAACTGGATCAAATAGAATTCCACAGACATAGCTCTGAGATGCTATATTCTATTGTGGTGACAAAAGCCATGAGTGTGACAAATTTGCAGAATACCATTGTCAACCTGCAAGACCAAATAAAACTTGACAAAGGCTCTTTGTATGCAAAAGATCTAAGGATAAAGGCTTTAGAAGATTTGATTTTACAAATAGGAGTTGACCCATCAAATGTACAAGCTGCTGAAGTATTGATCATGAAGAAAAATGATGATATTGCTGCTTTAAGGAAACAGTTAAAACTTCCTCAAAGTGAGCATCCACAGAGTAAGGAGATACTTCAAGAACAGAAGGAAAAAGAGGATATGATGCAGTTGATCATAAAGCTAATTGCCCAGATCAAAGATATGGAAAGTCAAATAGATATACTTATAAAAGAAAAAGAAACTGTGAAGGAAACTGATACTTCCACTATTCCTACAGTCATACCTATTATTACTACTGCTGTTCCTTCTACACTGGGAGAAAAGTTAGCACCAAAAGTGCTACTGGCAACTGCAGTGTCAGTGCAATCAGCTACTATCTCCAATACAGAATCTTCAACATCACATGTACAATAGAGAAATGATGCAAGGCAGAAAGTCAAAGCAATGGAAGAAATGACATTGAAAACTAATGAAATTTATAGTTTGAAAAAGATGATTCAGAATATGGAAGTATCTAACAAAGCAGCATTAATCAATGCCAACAATTATGAGCAGAAGGCCAAGAGACTTGAAGAGTAAGTCAAAAACCTTCAAAAAGATTTGAGTTTCACTGCACAAATTTATTACATCAGAAATTACCTATGGACCAATATAATTGAGGCTATACATCTTCAGTGGCCATCAGTCCAGATCATATATGAACAGAGAGACCTACTTCTAGCAGCACAAGTGGAAATCCAAAGAACAACAGAAGAATTAGCAGACAAACCAGCACAAGCATTAAAGCTAATTACTTTCTTGAATAGTAAAAATAGAACAGAGCTAGAAGGATTGAAGATACAGGATAGGACAGAGACAATATTGCACATCAAGAAAGTTTTGACTAAGAAAACTCTAATGAACAATTTGAAAGAAAAATGTGATGCCATGAATTTTTCTATTACCAAGTTTTTAGCAAAATACACTATGCTAAGACAAGTTGGCATTCCAGTTATTCATGTCTTCAATGAGAAGTTGATGGACCAAAAAGAATATGACAAAAAGATAAGGGATCATGCTAAAGAACAGGTCAACAAGCCATTGTCACAGGGCACTCCCACTGGAAAGGTTGTTCTCCAATATATTGAAGATTTATTTTTCCTTCAAAATGAAATCAAGCATTTGTTTGTCATCAAACCAAATTTTGCCAAGTATACTGATGCTAATGAGAACTTCAGAAAACTCAAAAAGTGTAAAAATACCAGACGCTGATCCTTGGCAGACTTTTACAGATTTTTTGTAGCAGCAAAGAAGCAAAACAGTGAAAGAAAGTGCAAGAGAAACAGTCAATCTGAGAAGGAAACAATAAAACAGTTATTTGATTTTGAGTTTTTACCGCTGAGAAGTCTTTTTTGTCAAAGGTTAAAATGTCAGAGTTAAAGAGTATTAGGGTGAAAGAACAGAGTCAAAGTGTATTAGAGAGAAAAGCAATAGCCAACTGATTTTAACTGCTGTAATTTCCTTTTTTACAGCAGTAAAATGATAAAGAAACAACGTGAAAGAACATCAGGGATGAAGTACAGTGTTAAAGAGTATAAGTGGAAAGAGTATCAGTTAAGTTATCTTCCAGAAAGATATTTTTCAATGTGCCAGCAAGCATGGACAGCTATTCAACAAACAGTTTTTGTTAGATAAGTTAGTTCTATATTTTCTAGATAAGAGGACAGCTTGATAAAGTTGTTAAGCAGCTGTCCCTCTTAATGTGTAAAGATATTTTATATCTCCTAGAGTTATTCCTAGATCTCTCTAGGATATTTGAAATAAACATTTGTATAAATACTTCAGTTTGTGAAGTGTTTAGGGTGGAATAAAATTGCTAAGATTACTATAGACTTTTGTTGATACATTGGAGGCTCTCATGTGTTGAATTCAAAGTAGCAGACTGGACAAAGCTTAAGTGGCATCATAATTCAGGATTCATGCGATAAGTTGAAGAGTGAAGTATATTTATTCTTGTCATTGTTTCTTTTCTGAGTTTCATGCAATTCATTATGTGTTTGATCTATCTTAATGTGTAATTAGGAATATTACTACAGGACTAGCCTTTTGCTCCTTGTTTTTAACTAAGTTACCATTTAAATGTTTTCTGCTGATTTCCGGTGTTAGGAATTTTTCATTGCTCCTACTCCCGTTTGACCCCTACCTCCTTCTTCCATTTTCCGGATCAAAGGATCCTTCATTGCACTTTATCCCGATCATACCATTTCATCAAAAACCTTTTCCCAAATCTCTGAGGGTTATCTACCTTGCCCTGAATACATTTGTACCCCTTTGGCCTTGCCTTCTAGAACTGCTATCTAGAATTAGACTCCATAGCCCAATGGACAAGTAGATCTCTCTCTAGTTTACCTCTAAGTAATTTTTTTCTGCCAAAACCTTTAAAAACAAAACCAATTGTTCTATCATAACTAGCCTAAAACATAAATAAAAAACAAAGATAAATATTAAAGAGAGAGCCCTCTCTGAACTTTGGGAAGGCTAGATCCTAGAGTTCCAAGTAGGTTTGTGGTTACCTCAGACTATTTCTCTTGAACCTGGAGAAATTACTAAGTGATAATAGATGGGATGTTGAAGAAATGTTGATCTATGCCCCACTGCCAACTGGAATCTGTATCATCTGTCATGTCTAAGGGCCCCTGCTCCGCTGTGCTCCCTACGAAGAAGATCATACCATCAAAAGGGTACCAACTCATCATCTCCCGCCAATCCATCCTGGAAGAAGAATCCAATGTAGCAACAACTGCACACGGAACATGCTTGGAGTGTGGTCGCCAGCCCGTAATCAACTCACGCTGCTCTGTCCTATCTGCCAACGAAAGTTGCCTGTAGAAGAAAGCCCCTCCCTCTATAATGGGCCAAAGTGGGCAAGATATGCTGCAAGCCCCATCGATGTACACCTGGAGAGTGCTACTCACTGAAAGTACTACAACTCTGCTGACCCCATGTGCATCTATCTGTACCTCATCAGTGTATTGGCCCAACGATGGATGCTCCACCATCTCCAACAACTCATCCCTCTCATTGGGAATGTAATGCTCCTACTGTCCCCTAGCCCCCTGTAGAACTATCCCATCAACCTCCAACATCTCTGGATCTGCAACTGCTGTCACCGTGCTCGGTGTCTATGCATCTGACTGCTCCTCCTTAGTGGCTGACCCCAAGGTTAGCCGCATATCCATCATAGACTCAATGTGAGCCTCCATCTAGCTCTCCCTCAAAGGACTATCATGCATGATGTGCATAGTATCCTCCTCTGCTGACTCAGGCTCCATCATATGCTGCTCTAGCTGAATTGTCACAAGTGACTCATCACCCAGAGTGTCTCCCGTAGAGTTCCCTGACTGCTCACCCTGCACACTGGAATACAGCTCCGGCCTACTGTCATCATCTCTACATGACTGCTCTCGCTCCCCAGAAGCGTCCTCAACTGATCCCATGGACTCATCTGAAGAAGAGTCCTCACCCTAGAATACAGAAGGAATGCCCTCCTGTTCTTCCTCCGCCGCATCATCTGCATCACTAAAGCATGTGTGATCAGGCCCCCAAGGTTCTTTGCAGATGAAGCAAAGTCCCTTCCTCCTCAACTCATTTCTGCTGCCAGATCCACCAAACTGGAGCAGCTCCTCCCTGGTCAATTGTCTCCTGAGTAGCCCAATATTCTACTCAACCAGTCCGTGGGCTACCTCATAAGCAGCAGGTGAGACCAACTGCTCTCTCCTCCATATGCTCAAAAACCGGGTTTGCAACTCTCGACCAATGGTCTCACGGTTTCTCATACATGACGACAAGATGGACTGCATGTGTGCTATGACAGTGTTAGGATGATGTCTCCTAATGCTGAAGAAGCATTGGAACATCTGCAGAATCAAGTCATCACACTCAAGGTCAAACATGATGACATAAGTCTCGATTGTGGCCATACTCCATAGAATCTCAAGTTTCTTGCCAAAGGTAGAGCCTGCACTGTTGTCCAGATCCTGAAAAGTCTCTATTATTAATATCATAATCCTCCTCATAACATCATCACTGTATGGAGCTATAGGTGCGGTCAACTTCATGATGTTACTGAGGCATAATGCAACTGGAAGTCAGACCCCCTCACACGGTCCCTCCAAGAATTTGGGTTGTATAAGAGCAAGCATAAATGGTTTTAATGCCCAAATTAGTTTTCTCCCTTTTGCTTGGCTTATTGTGGACAGGAGTTCATTAAACTCATATAGTTTTGACAGAACTTTCCATGTCATCTTCATTTGTTTCAAATTTGTCCCAAGTGCAAAAATTCTGTGACCAACCCCCAATTCTCCCAGCAAATCTTTTAGTTGCTCTTTTTGAAGGATGGCATAAATTCCTCTTGAAAAGGGTCTACTGTTTGGCTTTGTTTTCGGGTCTTTTGATGCATGATGGTTCAAGGAACCAACTTCTGCTTTTATTTTTCTCAAACTATTTAGGAATCTCTCCATGGTTCAACCAATGATGTGGTCACTATTTTTCGGAGTTCTTATAGTGATGTAGGTGACTGTACATATTTTTTTTTTCTTTGAGAATAGTTCATACAACAGCTTTGACTACCCAGAAAGCTATAGATATCATTGCTTTGTGAAAATGAAAATAATTTAACTCTGATTAATAAATGACAACAGGTGTGAACAGAGAAAACAGAACCTGGGTTTTAATAGGTTGTTTGTTGTCTGGTGCCTGTCGTGATGATGAGAATAAATGTTGTCCCAAGTCATGAAATCAGTGTATAGCAGTGGCACTCCTCCAAGAATATAGTCCTCCTACAATACCGATGATAATTCTGCATTCTGGTTAACAATACACAGTTTGATCTTTGTTTCTTTTCTTTAAACCTCTACTACAGCCCAAGGAAGTCTGATGCATTCGGATTCCAAATTTGCTGTAAGGAATGCCCTCTGTTCTACTAATCTGTTACATGCATATGTATTGGTCCATGCGGAAAATTGCATTAGATTGCAGGAAAGTTACTGACATCCAACCCATACTCTTCATACCTTTGCCATCGATCCACAAGCTTGTCCTAGATTACCACGTTTGGATCACAATTACGTCAAGCAATTTCACCGCACCAAATTGCAAGCGTTTGGACCATTACTGCATGTAGATACATAGCAACTTGCGTCCTCAATGGGACACGATGGCGCACTTTGCTGGTCTTTTACCACAGTGATGAGATAACAACTTGGACTTCCGGTAGAGATCAACCAAGATTAAGATCTCACGGTCTCGATGGCCCACCCAACTCCTGCACAGTATGTTAACTCCTTTGCAACCTGCAGCGTCCGAATACGGTCACCAAAATACACGAATGCTCTTTCCAGGCTCTGACAGCACAGCGTACATGCTCCCACAATTGTGCACAACGATTTTAATGTAGGTGCTAATCGTGCCTCTTTGACAATGTGTTACCCAACAATTAATCCCCACGTAGAGTGCTCACCAGTGATGCAATCTAAACTCGGCCAACGGGTTCCTTAATTTTGCTTCAAATTTCCGCCTTCGATCCCTTCACAATGCTCGAACTGACATGGAGGCTGATTGGTCAGGTTCAATTTATAGTCACTGGAAATTTCATCTTTGTCTGTCTCCCAATGGTAATTTGATGGTCAATAATGCCTGCGTGCATAAGGCTTTAGAGAGAGACTACATCACCATTAGCGTACTTCAGATCTTAATAAGTTGGCTACTTCATGGAAACACTTGCAATCTCAGCTCACAGTAATTTAGTCCAAGTGTGCAGATCTCAACTTCGATCCAACACAGAATAGAGTCATATGATCTCCATACAACTTCAGCCTGATCGCACCCTTGCTCAGATTGACATGACATGTCAGAATTCTATGTACAGCAAGCACAATCTTGACATTTGAAATATAATTGCACCTCTAGGTCGACGTGGTAACCCAAGGATGAGCCGTCATGCCCTAGTCAGCAAGCTCCAGAAAATTCACCCCTTCGATTCTCTGTTAAATCAATCCAACGTCTTCTCCTGAACACAATGATCCCGTGAGTGGTGCAACGTGTCTTCCTTCAGCAAGGAATTGCTTAAGTTTGGATTCAAATTTAGCAAAACCCTGTAAGCAAAGCAATTTGGCAGTTGAATAAATTGGACGAATTCTTACTCATGGGTCCCTTGAAATTTATAATGCGATGGCCCATAAAAATTTACATCATATTGCCCATCGAAATTGATTTAATAAAACTGCATCCTTTATTCAAATCCACGACCACTTTATAATAATCCAACTATGCACTCGACACTTTTCACAGGCGACTTTTTGACTTCTCAATTTTATTGGACTCCAATTTGTCGATTAATCAATAATCACCAGACTTGTCCAACATTTTGTCAAACATTCCTAGATCTGCAAAAAAAAAATGATAAACCCTCGATTTTCCTTTGAAGTTGATCTGCGGTAAAATTTTGAAATCCTCCAATCTAAAAACCTGCATCTGAGCCAAGACCAAGGCTCTGATACCACTGTAATATCCCCAAATGGGCTATTTTCCTAAATTTGCATAAATTAATCTAAACCCCGAATTATGCCATAAATCAACATGTATTTTTAACAGAAGATTGCCATGTAAAATAAACATATAATTTCATGCAAATCCATAACTCCATAATGCAGAAAATAACTCAACTTTATTATAATATACTGGGGTTACATGCTGAAATGAAAGATAACTGAGATGATTGAAATACAACTAACCTCAAGAAAATCTGTTGCACTGCTACACTGCAATGGCCTCCAAAACTGAACCGCTGCACTCTCCCTCTGGCAACAGCTACCATGGAATCCATTGAAGTACCTGTTGAAGATCTGAATGATCCTCACTCCAATATCTCTGAAGCTCTGTGAAACTTCTAAATGAAGTCTCCTCAAAGAGAGTTGGGGTTCCGTCCAACACTCACAAATCACTCGAGGGTTTCCGTCTTGGGGCTACAGTTGAAGTAGAGAACCACGTCTCAAACTTCTCATACAAGAAAATGATATGATCCAAAGATATCTGTCAATGGCCTCCTCCCTTTCTTTTATAGATCTCTTGGAGCCTTCTAGAGCCTTATTTTAATATTATTTTATTCATGGAGCACCTTTCCCTCTTATTAAAATATTCCTTTTTAATGCAGAAAAGGGTAAATCGGCTACCACACCTCCTCCGATCACTGAAACTCTTGTCCAACCATCCCATCATGTAGGTATCCTCGTCCCGGTTCCAATGAGCTATCACACTAAGGTGTTCTATCATGTATTCCTCTCGAAAAGCCACCTTGAGCGTACTTAACTGAGTTAAGCCCAAAAATAACTCAATTTTCCGAAAGTTGTCGGAATGCACGTGAACGAAAGGCAAGTTGCTCAGATGATGGAATACATCAAGCGAATGCCACCGGACATCATGGAAACTCCTCAAACTCATCGAAAAAGCCCCTGAGCCCACCGATAACACCAATCTGCACCTGTGACCTGTCTGCTCCTAACTCTGGAAGTCCAACCTAACCCTGTCGTAGGTGACACCAAAAAAGGGAATATTACATTGGATGCGGTCATGATCTTCTCGTGCTCACTTATTGGTGGGTTTGCTCCAAAAATGGCGTCCATTTTATTTACCCACATAATGACACCCCTATGGTCCTTAGCATCCTACTTAGGTAATTCACTATTAAATTTTTGGTAGTCTCCTTTGGGAAACTTTGTAGTACTGACTTCCTCAGAATTGTATATGCAATATTTGTGGGACTTCGTGCATTGAAGAAAGTTCATGACTTTGGAAGAACTTCGCCTTCTAGAGTCTTGGGACTTTGTGGTGACTCTTGTGTGATTAAGGGATTAAAAGGTGGATTGACTCCCATCAGCTGGCTCAACATTTTTTCAACGTTCTCTATTTTTTTGATATTGTTTGCCATTTGGTCTTGAGTACTAATTATCCTATCTTGGCGTTTTCCGAATTCATCCCGCTTCTTTTCGACATTATCAAAGCGCTAGCGCGTTCTATTGATTTCCTCTTGAAATTTCCTTGAATTCACATTGTCATTGCTACTCCCCATTTTGTTCTTTTTTTCTTAGTAGACCCAATTTTAATTTTAATTTTTTTATTAAATAATTATAATTTTATTATTATTATTATAATTTTTTTATATTATTATTTTAAATTATCTATATAATATAATATAACTATATATAATAATTAAAGTTTAATAATTAAATTAGACCTTTAGGCTAAGATCACAATTCAAAATGATGCAGAGAGGTGACTTTCCGATTGGACTAAGCCTTATGATATGAGCCAATCGGGTGACGGGATAGGGAAGGTGGTGTCAGACTGGTCGGATGCGTTAGGGTGTGAACGGCTAGGATGGAGTTGTTCGGTGGCGTAACGTGTTAGGTTAAGGTTTGGTGGGCGGATTAAGGACAAGATTTACATGGTGGAACAACGACAGGGTGGTGACCGGGCATGTGATGGGGTGCTGGAATAACGCGGAGCAAAGGGAAAGCGGTTGACGGGACAACGTGGTGTTGGGGAGTGGACATGGATGAGAGACAATGGACAACGACGGGGTGGTGACCGGGCGTGTGACAGGGTGTCGGAATAATGCGCAACAAAGGGAAAGCGATGGTGTTGGGGAATGGATGCAGATGAGAGACAGTGCGCAGCGAATAAGAAGGGATGAACAATGAACAAGAATAGGATGAACAACGTCTCTGTGCAACTACCCGCCCAGGAAGGAAGGCTTTGATACCACTGAAATAGGGAAACCTTTGTTCACTGAAATTTGCCAATTGCAGACATATTTATGTGCATAAACAATATATATTTTATTATTCAATATTCAGATGATGATATGTGATTATTACCGAAAGAGATTTTACAATTTTATATGGATCACAGAAGCATAGATTCTAAAAATTCAGATGATGATTTACAAGTCCTTGAGCGGTTTGCCTTTATAGCCATTGACTGGCCACAAGGACTAAAGAATATGTCTTTTGACATATGTGCCCTTTCATAATTAATGGGAAATTTAATATATATATATATATGTATATATTTTAGTCATAAGAGAGACACTTGAAGTTCTACAAAATGAGGGTGGAATTCCCGCTCGGGAATTTCTTGTGTTGAACAACACGATTGTCTTTTCGAAACAACTCAAGAGAACTAATGTTAAATTGTCAAATGATCAAAACTACCAAATGGAGGCCTCCAAGCTCTATTTATAATTTTTGGCCCTCTCTCACTTGGTGGTCCCCACCTTCCACTAATACGCACCCCTTCCTTTCTCTCTCTCTTCTCACTAGTACGAATTGCTCCATTGGGTCGAATCTCCTTCTCTTGTGGTCTCCACATTCTACTAGAGCTATAATTTTCGAGTTCTTCTAAGTCCCATATGCCAAAAATGTCTCCAATGCCCAAATTACAAAATTGTGCTATGCTTAGCACCTCCCCAATAAACTCCTTTAATCCCCTAAAATGAAAAATCAAAATTGGAGATATTACAAAAGCTAACATGGCCCTTCATGAACAGTCATGTCCTTAAGACATGATGCTTCAGTAACTAATTATTATTATGATTATTATTTATTTAGGTTATTATATTATTTTTATATATTATATGCATAATGGTTTTCCTTGTGCTTAGTTTCAAAGTATTTATTGCTTGTTTTTGTTTCCACCTCCCACACTGAAAGACTGCTACATGAAATGGGGCATGCTTTTTAGCTATGCCAATGCATATTATGTCTCCACCATACAGTCAAACTCTCACTGTAAGTCAGTCATTTAGATTAACGTATATGCTTAAAGGAGGAGGCACATGCATAAGTCTTCATTTATGCTGATGCAGTGAATTCTGCAATGCGGCTATTTATTTTCCTACTAGAATTAATGAAATATCAGTTTCCCAACCATGGTCTATTGGAAGGTTGACGTATTCTGTTTCTTTATTATCATTCATTACGCTATAAGCTTGGATTTCAAGATGTACAGAAAAATTGTAATGTTCATACTAAGTAGAAGAGTGCAGAGGGAACTTAAATCTGCTTTACTCAAATTTTTGTTGGGTTGTCTTTATGTTTGAAAGATTGAACTGTGTGAAAAGTGGGATTTTTTGCACTGACAAGTTGCAGTTTTGAAATTTGTTAAGTCCTATTGTAGAAGCTTCTCGCATCTTTGCGGAGTTGGTTCAGCATGGCCTGCGCACCATAGCCTTCTGCAACACTCGTAAACTCAGCGAGCTCGTCCTCAGTTATACGTATGCTACTCTTAATTGTTGGATTGCCATTTTGAATATTCCCTGGTAGATAATGAGAGACACAAGTTGGTAAAAATATTATATCATTTTTAGCCCCATTTCAAGTAGCTGTTCAACAACATTCAGCTCTTATTAAATGTTTCTCTAAAAGGAAGGGTTTATTAAATATTTTGTTTTCTGATAAATATAATACACTTTCAGCAAATTTGTAGTAGCAAGTGGTATGTTCCTCTCTACAATAATTGTTTTGATCCCTGTTTTTATAACAGACGTGAGATTCTAAAGGAGACAGCATCACATCTTGTCAATTTAATATGTGTGTATCGAGCCGGATATACTGCTCAGGTATTAAATTTTTAGTATCCATTTTTTCAGTATGCTGTTGTAATTAGAGGATTGTTTCATTACATCGGATTTTACTTTTTATAAGTACAACCTCATCCTATCACATATGTTGGAGTATCAACACCCTGATACTATTTAGGAGTAAGAAGATGATTATATACTAAACACTTTATATTAGTGACATGTTACCAATGCAACATTTAGATGTTGCGGTTAGGGATTAGGTGGTTTAATTGTCTAACCACTTTGGGATCTTATAAATTGTAATAAGACAGATGTCATAGTGTGTGAGAGATGTATTGCTGGAAAATAATAATAAATTCGATTCTTGACACCATCATCTCTATGAAGATGCACTCTATGCTCTTACATCGTGTTAGCGATACTCGTAGTGGAGCAATGAGTGAACAACAACAAACAAGGAAATTGATACAGGTATAGGTGGCAATTAGTGATACTGATTTTGGAGCAGTGATTGAACAATAAAAAGCCTATTGTTTTTTGATTTTATTGGAATTTGATACAAGGATATAAAATATTGAATTTTAAAACACTAAAAAAGATGAAACGCTGTAAAATTGTTTGGAAATATGAATATTTTGTTGAAAATGCCATTGGGCATCCACTGGGAAAATGAACATAGACATGAAAAATTGAAGGCCACAAAGAGGACAGTGGTAGTCTTTGTGGCTTACGATGGCCAAGGATATGATTGTGAGTTTCTGTTTGAAGGACACACATGAAATACATAACATTAGAAAATCCCTTTCCAAAACAGACCAAGACACCCAAATAGTGGGAGGCTGTGGAGATTGTGCAAATGCCAAATTTACTACAGATGTCTAGGACAGGAATTTCTCATGTGAGTAACAACAGACGACGCTGCTCTAGATGACTATTGCAGGAAAAAAGGATCACACTAGTTAAGACAAATAGTGATGGACAAATAACCATCATTTAGGGCAGCAAAGAAACTGTAAGAAGTGAGGCAAAATGTCATAGCCAAATCTGGCTCACAGTTAGGATAAATACACATATATTGAATAAATGTATGAATGGATTAATATGATGATTGATTGTACAATGAGCACCCTATATATATACCTAAGCGAAATGTCCTTTCATGAATAGTCATGTCCCTTGTAATATTCCTAATGGTAAATTACAGTGATAATAGACATCAAAAGACTTTAAACAACAACAAATAAAAATCACGCCATTAGAACACAAATTGAGCCATGAAATTGAGTTGAGCCATTTTATTAATGTTGAAATTTGATGACTAAAAGGTTTCCTACAATCCCAACCCGGTTTTAATTTCACCTTATCACTCACATTCAGTGAAATGCCCTTTTCCATAACTTACGTTCAACATAAAGAATTTTGGAAATGAAATTTTCAGATTAAAACACATGAGACTGTCAACACATGCTGAAAATAAATATGGACATAAACAGACCAGCAACACATAAAAAAGTACAGATTTTTGGCCAATTTAGACCTAGGAAAAACCTCTTCAATCTTCTCTGGGGAAAACCTTTTAGAGAGCTCTTCAAATTTATTTATCTTTCAAGTTTAGGAAAAATACATTTGCAGACAAAACAAAACAGAAAAATACAACTTATCTCTTCAGCCCAAAACTCCTTGAAAATTGTGCCCACTTTGCCTCGTTTTCCGTGCCCACTTGAAGTTGAAAACTGTATTGTACGGACACGGACTGCACTGTACAGTTTCTGTATGGAATTTTGTACCATTGTACGGACTGTATGGATTTTTTTTCCAAATTATTTTTCATTTTTTTGCTCAAAAACTTCTCTCGAACTGCGTGCAGCTCACAACATTAAATGTTGTCCATACTATACCTTCCGCTGTCTTTTATGCCTTGATTTCCCTGCCCAATCTTGCTCAGAAATCACTCCTTCAACTTGCTGCAACACATTTCTCTTTCAGAACTTTTTTCCAGCCCTCAGCGTCCTTTCTCCAATCTGCTCATGAAGAATGAATGAATGCAGTGTGTCTTTTCTTTTGCCCCTTTTGTTTCCCTAAATGGCTTTTGGGCAACCCTACGATTTAATGGCTCTGATTCATTTAGATCAAGAGATGAGAATAAATGTGCATTTAATTCTCACCTTCTATTTTTTAACTCACCCATTAAATAAAGTACCCACATTGTACTTTATGTCTGAAGTCGCTTTTCACTTTATAATTTAACATTGACTTTACCACTTATAAAGTCACTTTCACTTTATAATTTAACATTGACTTTACCACTTATAAAGTCACTTTCACTTTATAAAGTCACACTTAGGAAAATGATTATTTTGGATACTTTTCCCTAGGTAGAGACTAACCCATGGGAAACCACTTGTCCAAGGTACATTAAAAATCAACAATTAATTTGCTGTAAATGAGTACAATGGAGGTGCTGGAATGAAGGCACCTAGGCTTGCTCAAGGCAAGCTAGAAAAGCCCTCTGAATCAATGCTGAAATCCCCCACTGATCGTACGCTGTATCGCTGTAGCTCTGCGCTGCAATCTGCCAGAAATGCTGTTGTTGCTCCTGAAGAAATGCTGATAGGGCTCGGTACACTGCTCAGAAAATTCTGGGACTTTAACCTCAAACTCTACTCTAGAAACCCACAAAAACCCATGAAGGAATTTGCCAAATGTTGACCTTGGAATTACGGCCCAATTTTCCCTAGCTCCTCTAGCTGCTGGTTGAGTTAGGACCTCTGTTTGACACCTCAAATCTGCCTAGAAAATTCTGCCAAATTAATCTTGGCTTCTCCTCAATAAATCCAGAAAAACCCAGAAAGGGTTCGCCCAAAGCTTGACCCTGGAAATTGGCCCTCTTGGGCTTGGCTCACTACGTTGTTGGGTAAATTGATCCTCCTGTAAATCTTGCTGCTGGAAGTCTCCAAAATGTCACAAAAATCCTTGTCAGGAAGCTCCAAGCCTCCCCACCAAATCTCAGCTGCAACTCCCTTTCTTTTCACCTCCTAGAACAAACTCTCTCCATGTACTGCGTCCTCCACGCAATCCCTTAAGTGAAAACGCTCCTCCTGTAATCTTTGCTGTGAAAAGTTCCTCCAAAATGATGAATCTCCTCTCCTGAGCAGGAACTCGAAGTCCCCCTAGGTAGAGGTTGAGATCTTTGCCTGAAAATATCGTGTGCTAAACAACACTGCAGACTTGGCACCCGACACAAGTGTGCTATGTCAAAATGACACTCAAATGATATGTTGAATGAATGAATGCAAGAATGAGCCTCATGCTTCCTATTATCCAATGCGGCCCAACGTTATCTTGGGCCCCACTTCGTGCATTTAGCCTCCAATACGCTCCAATGACTACGCTGTTTCCATGTGGGCTGCAATTTCTCCTCATTGGGCCCCATCCTCCACCACTGCAGCAATATTTCACCTCAACCTAATGTCTAGAGGCCTATAGTTGCCTTAGTTTATTGTGGGTCCCAAAGTCCACATTTCCTAAGTCAAAACTGTGATATTATCAAAATTGACCAGAATTAATATTCTGGTTAGTAGAATTGTTAAATAGGAATATTATAGTTCTCCCTGCCAAAAATTGCTTGTCCTCAAGCAATGCCTGAACAAGCATCCTCTCTAGCTGACGCTCCCCACTATCACTGCAAAAAGGTGCTAGGGTCCCAGATGCGCCACTAAATCATCCCTGACCTTTGCATCGCCTTGATATGAAGGGATCCCTCAATACTAGGATCCCAAGCCATCCTGTCCAACAGGAAGCTCCCCCTTCTCCACTCATAATCCTGCTAGGCATAAGTATCAAAAGCCCTATGCACACCATCGGTGAGTAGAGAATCATGATAATATGGCACTATGCCCAACTCCTCATCAAGTTTCTCTACCAAGTAATCCATCTCATGCACTTCAAGAGTAAACCCTCGAAGATACCACCTTATCCCTGTAGAGATAGTGTCTCGCTCGTATGAGCTCCTCCTGATATCATCTTGTTGACCAACTTGCCATGCTAATGAAGTCCCCCTCTCCATCAGTGACTCACTAAACCCCAATGGAAGATCTACATGATCTCACCCTGTAGTACCCAGCTCATCCCTAAAGGTGATCGAGTTGTGTAGAGCCGTAATGCTTGGGTCCCTTGCCAAACTCAGAGTGGTGCCATCTTTCTGACGCTGCGCTACTATGATTATGACATACTCCCCACTATATGCAAACTGTATCCTCCTCTCCCGAGGCCTAGTGGCGGGAGGTCTATGAGAGACAAGCTCATCTGGCCCAGGCCTCACCATGATGCCAATATGTACCCCTCCGAATGTAACTCCAAACCTATGTAGCAACAGAGAAAGCCTGCTTCGCCATCCAATGAAGGCCTCTGTGTACCCCCATGTTCCAACCCAATAGTGAACTAGATCACTCTCTGTCATGACTCCGACCATCACGAGATAGAATCGTCTATCAATCAACTGAATCTCTGCATCCCATAATCGGACTTGCTGCACCATAGCTCTGACTACTGTCGGAATCCCTCCATGACTCATCTCTAGTCTCTGCATGTGACCAATATAGAGGGTCCATATATCATGGGCTAATCTGAAGCATGCTAACCAACCCTGTGCCTGCTACTATGTAGTACCGATGACGGTTAGAAGTGATCCAGGTGGATATTGGTGGCCACCCGCCTATTCCACTTGGGGCCCCACCATTATCTCCAGTTTTTTAGTTTTGGCACAACTTACTATTTTTAGCAGTTTTTCGAGTCCTGAACTTCCGAAGTCGTTTTGAGGCCCTAAATGGCGTTTTTTGGGAAAATTAGGAGCAACATGTGTCCATTGACCGATGTTGCTCACATCAAAAGTTGTAGTCTTCGGATAGATCTTTCTAACGAGGTATGGTGCACATCAAACAGAGATCGTATGCCAAAGTTCTATCCCTGGGAAGTTGAAACACCAATTTACCCAAACGGGGCCCATAGTTTTGGCGCTTCATCTTATTTTTGGCGTTTTGGGACAAATAGATGCAGATGTCGCAGATAGATGGTTGAATCTATTAGAAGGATATTTCTCGGTTCATGAATTTTCCGATTAGGGAAAGATTATTTTTGCACTCCTCAAAGCTAGCCCCCATGTCAAGGACTGGTGGGAAATCTACTGTGAGAAAAAGTATGAGACAAAACCCTCTTTGTTCTCAGCCATGCCCACTTCGAATTCTTTCCGAGATGCCATCAAGAAACAATACTATCCCGTGGGGAGTTATGTGGACAAGTACATACAATGGACCATGCTACGGCAACAAAGGGATCAAGATGTGCATGAGTTGACGAATCTGTTCCATACCTTGCGCATAAAGTTGGGTATCAAAGATTCGGATAAACATTTGGTGCTAAAGTATCGTAGTTGTTTGCACAGACACATTCAGGAGGAAATGGAGTTCCTCGACATCTCCTCGCTTGGTACGGCATACCGGTATCTTGCCAAGATTGAGTAGAAATTCAAACAGAAGAAGCGAGACTTTGGATCTGTGAATCAAATGCAAGGGAAAGGTGCCCCCAAACCACAGAACAAAGGACAAAGCCAAGGCATGGCGGCCCAAGATAACCTGTCGAAGCCGCAAGCAAAGAACAACATCGCGAAGCCAAAGAAGGACACGGGAAAGTGGTGTGAGTTCCATAAGGGCTCCACTCACAACACAAGTGAGTGTCGGGCCAAGCGTCGCTAGTGGCCGAGATGAGGGCTTCTGAATCAGATGCATGCTCCGACTCCGAATCAGAACCTGAAAGGGGAATGACAAAGGGAAACAGATTACTGATGCAGAGCCCAACGCCACTGTTGCCACTGCGAAGATCTAAAAGGAGGAACTGGAAGATCCAGAGGAGGAGGAGCATCTCTTCCACTCCCAGATGTGGGTAATCAGTAATGTTGATTTATGGTACAGTCAACAACAATATAGTTGCAGTATTTTTGTGCAGTGTTGGTGAGCAACATCAACAACACAATAGAGATGTTCCAGAAGTCAGATCAACAGCACATTGAGGTGTTTTGCTAGAGCACTTTCCTTGCTAAGAGAGAGTGTTGATTTATGGTAGCATCAGATGTGCTGTAGCCTTGTAATTTTGTATATAGGCTAAGACACATGTATTCCATAAAACTCAGAAATGGTTTTGGAAAATTCCACTTAGAGATGATTTAATTAAATTAATTAATCATTTTTTAATGTTTTCTTAAGTCTAAACTTAGGAAATTTGATTAATTAAAGTGTATTAATTAAATCAAGTGTGAATCTTCTAGATAAAGTCATGGATCACCTCCAAGTTAATCTTAGCCCTTGATTATGTTTTAATCTGAACCGTTGAAGAGTTAATGGAAGATTATAAGGAGGGTGAGGGGCCTATGGAAAATACACTTGACACTTGAGCCATTGAGCATTTTCGAATTTGTGTGAGAAGTTACAACTTTTGATCAAGAACAAATCACTAGGGTTGGGATTTGATTCAGTGATCAGATCTAGAGAGGGGCAGAAGCAGAGATTGGTCAGGAGGGCCAATGTAATAACCCCATTTTTGGTGTCACCTACGACAGGGCTAGGTTGGTCTTCCAGAGTTAGGAGCAGACAAGTCACAGGTACAGATTGGTGCTATCAGCGGGCTCAGGGGCTTTTTGGAGGAGTTTTGAGGAGTTTTCATGGTTTCCGGAGGCATTCGCTTGATATGCTCCATCATCCGAGCAGTTTGGCTTTCGTCCTGGTGCATTCCGATAACTTTCGGAAATTTTAGTTATTTCTAGGCTTAACTCAGCTGATTACACTTAAGGTGGCATTCCGGGAGGAATACATGATGGAACACCTTAGTGTAATAGCTCATTGGAACCAGGACGAGGATACCTACATGGTGGGACAATTAGACACGGATTCCAGTGACCAGAGGAGGCGTGGTAGCCGATTTACCCTTTTCTGCATTGAAAAGGAATATTTTAATAAAAGGGAAAAGTGCTCCATGAATAAAATAATAATAAAATAATGCTCTAGAAGGCTCCAAGAGATCTATAAAAGAAAGGGAGGAGGCCATTGGGAGATATATTTGGAGTAGATCATTTGCTTGTGTATGAGAGGTTTGAGGACGTGGTTCTCTACTTCAGCTGTAGCCCCAGGACGGAAACCCTCGGGTGATTTGTGAGTGTTGGACGAAAACCCAACTCTCTTGAGGAGACTTCACTTAGAAGTTTCACAGAGCTTCAGAGTTTGGTGTGAGGATCATTCAGATCTTCAACTTGGGTTTCATCATTTTCAGTGGGTTCAGTGACAGCTGTTGTCGAAGGGACAGTGCAGCAGTTCAGTTTTGGAGGCCATCGCCGTGTAGCAATGCAACAGATTGTATTGTTGGCCAGTTTTCCATCTCAGCACTTTCTGGGTCAGATTTATATGTAAACCCCTCTTATTAGTTATAATAAAAGCTGAGATTTCTCCTGTTATATGTGGTATTGGATTGCAGTATTTTATGTGTTTAATTTTACATGGCAATCTTCTATTAAATAAATGTTGAATTTATGGCATGTAAGTAAATTTAGGCAAATTCAGTGAAATATCCCATTTGGGGATATTACAGTGGTATCAGAGCCTTGGTCTTGGCTCAGCCACGGGGTTTCAGTTGAAGGATTTTCGATTTGATTGTAGATCAGCTTCAGAGGGAGTTCAAAGGGTCTTATTTTGAAGAAATTTGAAGTTGCTTGCTCATTGTGATAATTCTGGAGAAAATTGTCTTATCCGTTCTACGAATTCTTTGCTGCATAAGAGTAACGACATTTTGTTTAGCCTCCAAAGCAGCGTGTGAGTTAATCTCAAGTGGGGCCGCATTCCATGTTCCGGGAGCAAACTATTCGTGGAGACCGTAAATATTAGGAGGGACAAATTTAACATTTGGGCATATTAGGGAAGCCGTCAAGCAGATTGTGAGAGACAGTTTTCAGAAGCAACACCGCCATGAATTTTGCAAAAATTTCATCAGTAAGAGATGGAGGGTGAAGACGTTCTCCGTATATGAGCCATGGGTGTAATATCCCCAATAGGAAATAGACAACAATACACAGCAATACAAGCATACAACTATATAGGAAAATGCCGGAAATAGAATATAGAGCAAGTACACATAAAAATACCAGAAATGCTAAGCCATTTTATTAGTCTGAGAATGTATATGGGTACAATAGATAATCAGAATAAGTGCACCTATCCTTGCACAAGGCAAGTGAAGAACCCTCTCAGAATAGGAAATGGCTGCTATAGAGACTGCGTCCCAGCTGCTGGAAGAATCTGCCGTAAAATGCTGCTGCTGCAATGAACTGGAACTAGGGGCTGATCCCCTCACCGGAATGAGCTGAAAATCGGTAGACCACCTGTACTCTCTGCTCGGGACAAAACCCAGAAACCATGAAGCAAATGGACCACCTCCGAAAAACACCCCAGAAGCCCTCCTCAAGGAAAACGCTGTCCCTCCAGGCCCAGCGCAGATGCCAAAAGAAGAAGGCTGAGAAAGAGCCACAAATCCCTCTGCAAACTCTCCAACTGAAAGAGACTAACCCTCCAAGCTGAAATACACTGAATCTCCCACGAAAATCCCCACAACTGAGCTGCTCTAACTCCAACTGCGTCCTCCCTCTAAGACTGCGCAGTCACCCAATGAAGCTCAGCTCCTCTGCAAAACTTCCAACCAAATCACCTGCAAATCAACTGCTAAAGACTGAAGGAATACCTTGCCTGAGCAGGCACTCGAAGTCCCCCGGGGCCAAGGGCGAGATCTCCGACCGGAGACACTCAGTCGCACTAAACAGTGCTGCAGACCGAATAAACAGCCAACGTGCTCAAGTAGACAGAAGTCTAGCTCAAAATATCATCAACATATCAATAATGCCAAATGGAGTGACTCTCCCACCTTTTATAGTGCTAGCTCCCCTCAAAACTCTAACTGCGTCCCCTCTCTCCATGAGCTCCTCCTATGCCTGCGCAGTTGCTTCTAGAGCCTATGTGAGGCCTCTCTCATGTGAAGTGTGGACCCCCAAGGCTTTCCTTTAAGTCACAACGTTGCTCCTACTAGGAAGCACTTTATTTTATTAAAGTGAGTTGACCCCTCTTTCTCATTTTTATTTATTAATTAACTATAGGCGGCAAAACTATACAAAAATGAAATATTCCAATTAGCGGTGCTAATTAGGAATATTACAGTCTCCCCCGGCAGAACGTTGCTTCTCCTCAAGCAACTAAAGTGATGGATGCTGCAAAATCTTCTCATCCTCCCAAGTGGCATCCTCATCCGGCAAATTCTTCCACCTCACCAAGAACTCCCGGATCGTCCTGCTCCGCAGCTGCCTCTCCCTAGTATCAATAATAGCCTCTGGCTACAACACCAAATGCCCCTCATCATCCGTGGGTGGTAGCTCAGCTGTGACTGTCACCTGCTGGCCCAATGCCTTTTTCAGGCATGATACATGAAAAATGTTATGGATCTTGCTGCCTTGGGGCAGCTCCAACTCGTATGCAACCTGCCCAATCCGGCGTATCACCCTGTATGGCCCATAAAAACGGGGCTTAAGCTTCTCAGCCCCCTTCTGCTTAAGTGAAGACTGTCGGTATGGCTGTAGTCGCAGGTAGACCAAGTCTCCTACCTCAAAGTGTCTCTCCACCCGACCCTTATCAGCATACAATTTCTGCTGATTCTGCGCTGTGGCTATGTTATCCTTGAGAGCTCGGAGGATATCTTGGCTCTCTTGGATCCAGATCTTGGCTCTTGGAGCCCTACTAGCACCAAACATCATGTCCACAAAAGATAAAGGATGATATCCATACAAAGCATAGAAAGGTGACATACCAATGGACATGTGATGCGTCGTGTTGTAGCAGTACTCTCCCAGATGCAGCCACTTCAGCCATGCCCTCTGCTGCCCACTGACATAGTTACGCAAGTAGCCCTCCAGCCACTTGTTAACTATCTCCGTCTGTCCGTCCGTCTGGGGGTGATAATTAGTGCTCGGCGTCAACTTTGTCCCCACTAGCCGGAAGAGCTCCTGCCAGAATCCGCCCATGAAGCGGCTGTCCCTGTCACTGACAATGGTCTTAGGTAGACCATGTAACCTGAAAATCTCCCTGAAGAACAGCTCAGCCACTTGTGCTGCTCTGTGGTGTGCGGATATGGCGAAAAAATGAGCATACTTCGTCAGTCGGTCAACGACGACAAAGATGCAGTCCTTGCCCTGCACCATGGGCAACCCTGTGATGAAGTCCATCGATATGCTCTCCCATTTCCCCTCTGGAATGGGAGGAGGCTGCAACAACCCTGCAGGATGGCTCATCTCTCCCTTGTTTCTCTGGCAAACATCGCACTCCCTGACATGTTGGAGTACGTCCTCCTTGAGGCCCTTCCATGAGAACCTCTCCTGTAATATCGCCAACGGGAAATAAACAGTAATACACATCAAAACAACAAGCAGCTATATAGAACAAAATGCCGAAACTAGAATATGGAACAAATACACATAAAATACCAGAACGCTAAGCCATTTTATTAATCTGAGAATACATGTATATGGGTACAAAAGATAATCAGAATGAGTGCACCTATCCTTGCTCTAGGCAAGTGGAGACCCTCTCAGAATAAGAAATGGCTGCAACAGAGACTGCGTCCTAGCTGCTGGAGAAAACTGCCGTAGAAAACTGCTGCTGCAATGTACTGGAACTAGGGGCGGATACCCACACCGGAATGAGCTGAAAATCGGAAGGCTAGCTGTACTCAACCCTCCGGACAAAACCCAGAAACCGTGAAGCAAGTGCTCCACCTCCGAAAATCCACCAAATAACCCCTCCTTGATGAAAACGTTCTCTCCTAGGAACAACGCAGAAGCTCAAGGAAAATGCTGGAAAAGGGGCCAAAATCCTCTTGCAAAACCTCCGGCTGAAACAACAATCTCCCAAGACTGAAAAAAGCTGAAACCACCACCAAATCACCTCACAACTGCGCTGCACAACAATGACTGTGTCCTCCCTGCTGAAATTGCGTCCTCTCTCTGAACTGCGCAGTCACTCCAAGGGGCTGCTCCTCTGCAAACGCCACCCAAAATCCACTGCAAATCACCTACAGAAACTGAAGGAAATACCTTGCTCGAGCAGGCACTCGAAGTCCCCCGGAGCCAAGGGTGAGATCTCCGACCGGAGACACTCAGTTCGCACTAAACAGTGCTGCAGACCGACTAAACAATCGGCGTGCTGAAGTAGACAGAAGTCTAGCTCTCAATATCAATAACATATCAATAATGCCAAATGGAGTGAAGACCCCACCTTTTATAGTGCAAACTCCCTCAAAAACCCTAACTGCGTCCTTGACCTCCTCCTTGACCTGCGCAGTTACCTTAGGAGCCTACGTGAGGCCTCCCCTCATGTGTGTGTGGACCCCCAAGGCCATCCCCTTTAAGTCACAACGTTCATCAACTAGGAAGCACTTTATTTTATTAAAGTGAGTTGACCCCCCTATTTCTCACTTTATTTATTAATTTAACTAAAGGCGGCAAAAATATACAAAAATGAAATATTCCAATTAGCAGTGCTAATTAGGAATATTACAGTCTCCCCCGGCAGAACGTTGCTTGTCCTCAAGCAACTGAAGTGATGGATGCTGCAATATCCTCTCATCCTCCCAAGTGGCATCCTCATCCGGCAAGTTCTTCCATCTCACCAAGAACTCCTTGATCTTCCTGCTCCGCAGCTGCCTCTCCCTAGTGTCAATAATAGCCTCCGGCTGCAACACCAGATGCCCCTCATCATCCGTGGGTGGTAGCTCCTCTGTGACTGTCACCTGCTGGCCCAGTGCCTTTTTCAGGCATGATACATGAAAGATGTTATGAATCTTGCTGCCTTGGGGCAGCTCCAACTCATATGCAACCTGCCCAATCCTGCGTATCACCCTGTATGGCCCATAAAAGCGGGGCTTAAGCTTCTCCGCCCCCTTCTGCTTGAGTGAACACTGTCGGTATGGCTGTAGTCGTAGGTAGACCAAGTCCCCTACCTCGAAGTGTCTCTCCACCCGACCCTTATCAGCATACAACTTCTGCTGATTCTGTGCTGTGGCTATGTTGTCCTTGAGAGCTCGGAGGATATCTTGGCTCTCTTGGATCCATAACCTGGCTCTCGGAGCCCTGCTAACACCAAACATCATGTCCACAAAAGATAAGGAATGATATCCATACAAAGCATAGAAAGGTGACATACCAATAGACATATGATGTGTCGTGTTGTAGCAGTACTCGCCCAAATGCAGCCACTTCAGCCATGTCCTTTGCTATCCACTGACGTAGTTACGCAAGTAGCCCTCCAGCCACTTGTTAACTATCTCTGTCTGCCCGTCCGTTTGGGGGTGATAACTAGTGCTCGGTGTCAACTCGGTCCCCACTAGTCGGAAGAGCTCCTGCCAGAATCCGCCCATGAAGCGGCTGTCCCTGTCACTGACGATGGTCTTGGGTAGACCATGTAATCTGAAAACCTCCCTGAAGAACAGCTCAGCCACCTGCGCTGCTGTGTGATGTGCGGATATGGCGAAAAAATGGGCATACTTCGTCAGCCGGTCAACGACTACGAAGATGCAGTCCTTGCCCTGCACCATGGGCAACCCTGTGATGAAGTCCATCGATACGCTCTCCCATTTCCCCTCCGGAATGGGAAGAGGCTGCAACAACCTTGCAGGATGGCTCATCTCTCCCTTGTTTCGCTGGCAAACATCGCACTCCCTGACATGCTGGAGTACGTCCTCCTTGAGGCCCTTCCATGAGAACCTCTCCCGAATGGCCTGGTAGGTCTTGGTGAACCCCTGATGGCCCGCCAATGGAGAATCGTGTGAAGCCTGGAGTATCTTCTTCTTGAGCTGAGATCCCTCAGTCAAGAAGATCCTGTCCCTATAATAGATGACCTCATCGACCACCCTATACCTGTCATCTGCTACCTGCCCGTCCAGGACCTCACATCCAAACCTGTCCTTGGAGTACTCAACCAGCAGTCGAGCCCTCCAATCAGCGTCCAAGCTCATAAGTGATAACGTGGCCGGTCTACGAGAAAGGGCATCAGCTACCACGTTATTCTTGCCCTTGACATACTCGATGTCAAAGTCATAGGCTTGGATCTTGCTGATCCACTTCTGCTGCCTCTCCTGCAACTGCTTCTGCTCCAGAAAGTACCTCAGGCTGTTATGATCTGTCCTCACCCTGAATTTGCTGCCCACTAGGTACTGTCGGTACTTGGCCAATGCATGCATGATAGCCAACATCTCCTTGTCGTATATGGGATACAACCTCTCGTGTGGAAGGAGCTTCCGACTCTCAAAAGCAATCGGGTGACCGCCCTGCATCAAAACTGCACCAATCCCCTCTCCTGATGCATCACACTCTAGGACAAAGGGCTGTGTAAAATCTGGCAACGCCAACACTGGACAACTGCTCATCACCTCCTTGAGCTTGTCAAAAGCTCGCTGTGCTGTGTCCGACCAACTGAATGCCCCCTTTCTCGTCAAATCTGTGAGGGGTGCAGCAAGCTGAGAGAAGCCCTTGACGAACTTCCTATAGTATGTGCAAATGCCAATAAATCCCCGAAGCTCCGTCACATTCCGCGGCTCTGGGCAATCCCTGATGGCCATGATCTTCTCCTCGTGGACTCTCACCCTGTCCACTCCTATAATGTGCCCCAGATACAGCATCTCTGTCAACCTGAACTCACACTTGGAGAGCTTGGCATAGAACTGCTGCTCCTCCAAGATGTGCAAAACTGTCTCAATATGCTGGAGGTGCTCCTCCCAAGTCCTGCTGTATATAAGTATGTCATCAAAGAAGACCAGCACAAACTTCCTCAAATGACCCCTGAAAATGTGGTTCATGCATGACTGGAAGGTAGCAGGTGCATTGGTCAGCCCGAATGGCATGACCAGAAACTCAAAGTGCCCATAGTGACACCTGAAAGCGGTCTTGGGAATGTCCTGTTCCCTCATGCGAATCTGATGGTACCCGGATCTCAAGTCAATCTTTGAGAAGAACCGTGCTCCTCTCAACTCATCGATCCTGGGGATGGGGTACCTGTTCTTCAGGGTCTTCTTATTCAGAGCCCTATAGTCAATGCACATGCGCAATGTGCCATCCTTCTTCTTCACCAGCACTACAGAAGAAGTGAAAGGACTCGTGCTGGGCCGAATGTGACCAAGGGCCAGCAACTCCCGGATAGCCCGCTCTATCTCGTCCCGATAGGCCTTGGGATGCCTATACGGTGTGGTAATCACGGCCTGTATCCCCTGCTCAAGCTCGATCGTATGCTCAAACCCCCGATCCGGTGGCTGCCCTGGTGAAATATCCCCGAAAACCGCTGCATACCTATCGAGAATAGACTGTAGCTCAGGATGCACTGCCTGCCCTGTATCCACTGCCTTTGAAGCCTGCAACTCTACTGCCCACTCTATGTCTCCCTTGCGGAAGGTCGCCTCCATCCTGTGTGCCGACACCGTCTGAGGTGGATATGTGTGCTGTCCCCGTATCTTCTCATGCCTCCCCGTCTTGGGATCATCCCACTCCATCTCTAGGGCCTTCCAATCTGTCGTGACTTTCCCTAGAGTAATAAGCCACTGAACACCCGATATCAGGTTGGTGTCCGGAATGTCCACCACAAAGAAGTGATCTGTCAATGTATAAGTGCCCATCGTCACTGATAACTCCGGAACATATCGAGCACATGCCATGGTTTGATCTCCTAGGACCAAGACGAAAAACCCATCAAAGCCCTCTGTCTGTATGCCTCTCCGCTCAACCATTTGGGCATCAATAAAGTTGTGGGTGGCCCCACTATCAACTAAGACTGAAACCCGCTGTCCGCGCACTGTCCCTCGTACGCGCAGTGTCAAGTACTTGGGAACTCCCCGCAATGCGGCTAGAGCTCTCCCAGTGGGTGCAAACGATGCCCCACCTGCTGCGGGTGGTGGAGGTGGTAAAGTACTCTGCGCTGCATAACAATCTCCTGCCTCCACGTCATCCCCCTCATCCTCTTCTCCACTGCTCTCGGAGAAGACCTCAATGAAGTGTGCTTTCCCTGCAGCACACCTATGTCCCGGTGCCCATGGCTCCTGGCAAGTGAAGCACAACCACTTCCTCCTCAGCTCTCTCCTAGCCTCGTCATCAAACTGCCCTCGTCCAGGATTCGCCTTGGGAGGCGGAACCCTCGTGTCCTTCCCCTTAGGCTGGAAGGCCTGTCTCTGAGGATAAGGTGTCCGAATCCTGGGTAAGACATCCTGTAAGTCCCGAGTCCTGCTGATGGCATCCTGAAGGGTAGCTGGTCTGGTCGAGTGGACTAGGCCACGAAGCGGCTCTGACAATCCCTCCACAAACATGTAAACCATCCGAGCCGCAGACAAATCAGGTACCATCACCGAAATCCTCAAGAAGTCTGAAATGTATGTCTCTGCGCTCCCAGACTGTTTGAGCTTTGTCAGCTCAACAAAGTGCTGCTCCGGATCCCTCCTGTCAAAGCGCTCTATCACCCTCCGCGTAAACTCGGCATATGTCGTCACTGCAGAATGTCCGAGTGTCGTCATCCCATGGAACCACCAGTCCTGGGCCTCACCGTCCAGATGTAATGTTGCCACCTTAATGGCCTCTGACTGCGACATCGGGTTAAGCTGGAAATAGATGTCCAACTTCTCCACCCAAGACTTTGCCGAACTATTTGATGAGCCATCAAACGTGGGCAAATGAAATCTACTAGCTGCGCGGTGGTCATCACGGTGGTGCCTGTGCCCTCGGTGATGATCACGGGGTCTAATGTCATGCTGGACCTGGATATAGTCTCTGAAGGTGATAGAATCCATGAATGCCGGTCCGTAAGCCTGGTACTCTGTAAAAAGGTCACCCATCCGACCCGGATCTATCTCTTGCTGTACTGCTGTCCCTGCGTCCTCTGCCAGGAAGGTAGGCATGGTGGATCGCGTGGGTGCTGGAATATCCCTCTGTGCACCTCTCTGTACTCCTGCCCCTGCGTCCTCTGGCAAGAATGTGGGCATAGTGGATCGCGTGGGTGCATGAGATGCCACAATGGGGATAACATCATGCACTGGCACGTGGTGAGACATACCCGATCCCTCACCGATCTGGAAAACCCTGGGAGGTTCTCTCTGTCTGATTTCTATGGCCGTGAGTCTCTGTGTCATCTCCTGCATGTGCTGGAGGAGCGTATCCCATCTCCTCGAACCCTCATCGTCTGCCATCGGGTTCCGCTGCTCTGTGTCCATTGCAGGCTGCTCCTGCTCTGAATCTGTCTCAGGTGGCTCCTGATCAGAATCCCTCTCTCCGAAGGGAAACTCCCACCTACTCTCAACGTCTCTGTGTCTCCTCTGATCAAAGTAGGGATTATCCCCGGGCGTCATAGACTGCCAGCTCCACAGGTTGAGCCAAAACTATGCTCTGATACCACTGTAATATCCCCAACGGGAAATAAACAGTAATACACAGCAAAACAACAAGCAGCTATATAGAACAAAATGCCGGAACTAGAATATGGAACAAATACACATAAAATACCAGAACGCTAAGCCATTTTATTAATCTGAGAATACATGTATAAGGGTACAAGAGATAATCAGAATGAGTGCACCTATCGTTGCTCTAGGAAAGTGGAGACCCTCTCAGAATAAGAAATGGCTACAACAGGAACTGCATCCTAGCTGCTGGAGAAAACTGCCGTAGAAAACTGCTGCTGCAAGGTAGTGGAACTAGGGGCTGATCCCCACACCAGAATGAGCTGAAAATCGGAAGGCTAGCTGTACTCAACCCTCCGGACAAAACCCAGAAACCGTGAAGCAAGTGCTCCACCTCCGAAAATCCACCAAATAAACCCTCCTCAGTGAAAACGCTCTCTCCCAGGAACAGCGCAGTAGCTCAAGAAACACGCTGAGAAAAGGGCCTGAATCCTCCTGCAAAACCTCCGGCTGAACAACAATCTCCTAAGACTGAAAAACGCTGAAAACCACCACCAAATCACCTCACAACTGCGCTGCACAATAATGACTGCGTCCTCCCTGCAGAAACTGCGTCCTCTCTCCTGAACTGCGCAGTCACTCCAAGGGGCTGCTCCTCTGCAAACGTCCACCCAAAATCCACTGCAAATCACCTACAAAAACTGAAGGAAATACCTTGATCGAGCAGGCACTCGAAGTCCCCCGGAGCCAAGGGCGAGATCTCCGACCGGAGACACTCAGTTCGCACTAAACAGTGCTGCAGACCGACTAAACAACCGGCGTGCTGAAGTAGATAGAAGTCTAGCTCTCAATATCAATAACATATCAATAATGCCAAATGGAGTGAAGACCCCACCTTTTATAGTGCTAACTCCCTCAAAACCCTAACTACGTCCTTGACCTCCTCCTTGACCTGCGCAGTTACCTTAGGAGCCTACGTGAGGCCTCCCCTCATGTGTGTGTGGACCCCCAAGGCCATCCCCTTAAGTCACAATGTTCATCAACTAGGAAGCACTTTATTTTATTAACGTGAGTTGACCCCCTATTTCTCACTTTATTTATTAATTTAACTAAAGGCAGCAAGACTATACAAAAATGAAATATTCCAATTAGCAGTGCTAATTAGGAATATTACATCTCCCTAATAGCCCTGTAAGTCTTGGTGAACCCTTGATGGCCCGCCAATGGAGAATCGTGTGAAGCCTGGAGTATCTTCTTTTTGAGCTGAGATCCCTCAGTCAAGAAGATCCTGTCCCTGTAATAGATGATCTCGTCGACCACCCTGTACCTGTCATCTGCTACCTGCCCATCCAACACCTCACACGCAAACCTGTCCTTGGAGTACTCTACCAACAGTCGAGCCCTCCAATCAGCGTCCAAGCTCATAAGAGATAACGTGGCCGGTCTATGGGAAAGGGCATCAGCTACCACGTTATTCTTGCCTTTGATGTACTCTATGTCAAAGTCATAGGCTTGGATCTTACTGATCCACTTCTGCTGCCTCTCCTGCAACTGCTTCTGCTCTAGAAAGTACCTGAGGCTGTTGTGGTCTGATCTCACCCTGAATCGGCTGCCCACTAAATACTGCCGGTACTTGGCCAATGCATGCATGATGGCCAACATCTCCTTGTCGTATATGGAATACAACCTCTCATGCGGAAGGAGCTTCCGGCTCTCAAAAGCTATAGGGTGATCGCCCTGCATCAATACCGCACCAATCCCCTCTCCGGATGCATCACACTCGAGGACAAATGGCTGCGTGAAATCTGGCAATGCAAGCACGGGGCAGCTGCTCATCACCTCCTTGAGCTTATCAAAAGCTCGCTGTGCTGTGTCCGACCAACTGAATGCCCCCTTCCTCGTCAAGTCTGTGAGGGGTGCAGCAAGCTGTGAGAAGCCCTTGACGAACTTCCTGTATTATGTGCAAATGCCAATAAATCGCCGAAGCTCAGTCACATTCCTCGGCTCTGGCCAATCTCTGATGGCCCTGATTTTCTCCTCATGGACTCTCACCCCGTCCACTCCTATAATATGCCCCAAGTACAGCATCTCCGTCAAGTCGAACTCACACTTGGAGAGCTTGGCATAGAACTGCTGCTGCTCCAAGATGCGCAAAACTGTCTCAATGTGTTGGAGATGCTCCTCCCAAGTCCTGCTATATATAAGTATGTCATCGAAGAAGACCAGCACAAACTTCCTCAGATGACCCCTGAAAATGTGGTTCATGCACGACTGGAAGGTAGCGGGTGCATTGGTCAGCCCGAATGGCATAACCAGAAACTCAAAGTGCCCATAATGACACCTGAAAGCGGTCTTGGGAATGTCCTATTCCCTCACGCGTATCTGATGGTACCCGGATCTCAAGTCAATCTTCGAGAAGAACCGTGCTCCTCTCAACTCATCCATCAGCTCATCGATCCTGGGGATGGGGTACCTGTTCTTCAGGGTCTTCTTATTCAGAGCCCTGTAGTCAATGCACATCCGCAATGTGTCGTCCTTCTTCTTCACCAACACCACGGAAAAAGCAAAAGGACTCGTGCTCGGCCGAATGTGACCAAGGGCCAGCAACTCCTGAATAACACGCTCTATCTCATCCCGATAGGCCTTGGGATGCCTATACGGTGTGGTGATCACTGCCTGTATACCCTGCTCAAGCTCAATAGTATGCTCAAACCCCCGATCCGGTGGCTGCCCTGGTGGAATATCCCCGAATACTACGGCATACCTGTCGAGGATAGACTGTAGCTCAGGATGCACTGTCTGACCTGTATCTACTGCCTCCGAAGCTCGCAACTCTACGGCCCACTCTATGTCTCCCTTGTGGAAGGTTGCCTCCATCCTATGTACCGACACTTTCTGAGGCGGGTATGTGTGCTGTCCCCGTATCTTCTCATGCCTCCCTGTCTTGGGATCATCCCACTCCATCTCTAGGGCCTTCCAATCTGTCGTGACCTTCCCCAGAGTAATGAGCCACTGAACACCCAATATCATGTTGGTGTCCGGGATATCCACCACAAAGAAATGATCTGTCAATGTATAAGTGCCCATCGTCACTGATAACTCTGGGACATACCGAGCACACACCATAGTCTGATCCCCTGGGACCAAAACGGAAAATCCATCAAAACTCTCAGTCTGTGTGCCTCTCCGCTCAACCATCTGTGCATCAATAAATTTGTGGGTGTCCCCACTATCAACCAAGACTGAGACCCGCTGTCCACATACTGTCTCCCGTACGCGCAACGTCAAATACTTGGGAACTCCCCGCAATGCGGCTAGAGCTCCTCCAGTAGGTGCAAATGATGCACCACCTGCTGCGGGTGGTGGAGGTGGTAAGGTACCCTGCGCTGCATAACAATCTCCTGCCTCCACGTCATCCCCCTCATCCTCTTCCCTGCTGCTCTCGGAGAAGACCTCAATGAAATGTGCTTTCCCTGCAGCACACCTATGTCCTGGTGCCCATGGCTCCTGGCAAGTGAAGCACCACGGCTTCCTCCTCAACTCTCTCCTGGCCTCATCATCAAACTGCCCTCGCCCAGGATTCGCCTTGGGAGGCGGAATCCTCGTGTCCTTCCCCTTAGGCTGGAAGGCCTGTCTCTGGGGGTAAGGTGTCCGAGTCCTGGGTAAGACATCCTGTAAATCCCAAGTCCTGTTGATGGCATCCTGAAGTGTAGCTGGTCTAGTCGACCGGACTAGGCCGCGTAGTGGCTCTGTCAACCCCTCCACAAACATGTAGACCATTCGAGCCGCGGATAGATCAGGCACCATCACTGAAACCCTCAAGAAATCTGAAATGTAAGTCTCTGGGCTCCCAGTCTGTTTGAGCTTCATCAACTCAACAAAGTGCTGCTCTGGATCCCTCCTGTCGAAACGCTCTATCACCCTCCGGGTAAACTCGGCATATGTCCCCACTGTAGAATGCCCGAGTGTAGTCATCCCATGAAACCACCAGTCCTGGGCCTCTCCCTCCAGATGTAATGTTGCCACCTTAATGGCCTCTGACTGCGACATCTGATTGAGCTGGAAATAGATATCCAACTTCTCTACACAAGACTTTGCCGACATGTTTGATGTGCCATCAAACGTGGGCAAATGAAATCTGCTAGTTGCGCGGTGGTCATCATGATGATGTATGTGCCCCCTGTGATGATCACGGGGCCTACCATCACGCTGGAGCTGAACATAATCTCTGAATGAGATAAGATCCCTGATCGCCGGCCCGCGTGCCAGGTACTCTGCAATGTAGGCGTCCATCTGGGCATGGTCAACCTCCGGCTCCCGCTGTGCTGCTGCCCCCGTGTCCTCTGCTAGGAAGGTAGGCATGGTGGATCGCGTGGGTGCTGGAATATCCCTCTGTGCTCCTGCCCCTGTGTCCTCTGCTAAGAATGTGGGCATAGTGGATCGCGTGGGTGCATGCGATGCCATGATGGGGATAGCATCCGGTACATGATGGGACGTACCTGATCCCTCACCGATCTGAAAACCCCTTGGGGTTTCCCGCTGCTTGATCTCTATCGCCGTGAATCTCTGTGACACATCCTGCATGTGTTGGAGGAGCGCCTCTCTAAATCTCCTCGAATCCTCCTCGTCTGCCATAGGACCCCGCTGTTCTGCGTACCCCACAGGCTGCTCCTGCTCTGAATCTGTCTCAGGCTGCTCCTGATCGGAATCCATCACAGGCTCCCCCTCTCCGTAGGTGTTCTCCCACCTACGCTCAACGTCTCTGTATCTCTTGCTCCTATAATAGATGTAGGGTTTATCCCCGGGTGTCATAGACTGCTAGCTCCACAGGCTGAGCCAGAACTATGCTCTGATACCACTGTAATATCCCCAATAGGAAATAGACAGCAATACACAGCAATACAAGCATACAACTATATAGGAAAATGCCGGAAATAGAATATAGAGCAAGTACACATAAAAATACCAGAAATGCTAAGCCATTTTATTAGTCTGAGAATGTATATGGGTACAATAGATAATCAGAATAAGTGCACCTATCCTTGCACAAGGCAAGTGAAGAACCCTCTCAGAACAGGAAATGGCTGCTATAGAGGCTGCGTCCCAGCTGCTGGAAGAATCTGCCGTAGAATGCTGCTGCTGCAATGAACTGGAACTAGGGGTTGATCCCCTCGCCGGAATGAGCTGAAAATCGGTAGATCGCCTGTACTCTCTGCTCCGGACAAAACCCAGAAACCATGAAGCAAATGGACCACCTCCGAAAAACACTCCAGAAGCCCTCCTCAAGGAAAACGCTGTCCCTCCAGGCCCAGCGCAGATGCCAAAAGAAGAATGCTGTGAAAGAGCCACAAATCCCTCTGCAAACTCTCCAACTGAAAGAGACTAACCCTCCAAGCTGAAATACACTGAATCTCCCACGAAAATCCCCACAACTGAGCTGCTCTAACTCCAACTGCGTCCTCCCTCTAAGACTGCGCAGTCACCCAATGAAGCTCAACTCCTTTGCAAAACTTTCAACCAAATCACCTACAAATCAACTGCTAAAGACTGAAGGAATACCTTGCCCGAGCAGGCACTCGAAGTCCCCCCGGGCCAAGGGCGAGATCTCCGACCGGAGACACTCAGTCGCACTAAACAGTGCTGCAGACCGACTAAACAGCCAGCGTGCTCAAGTAGACAGAAGTCTAGCTCAAAATATCATCAACATATCAATAATACCAAATGGAGTGGCTCTCCCACCTTTTATAGTGCTAGCTCCCCTCAAAACCCTAACTGCGTCCCCTCTCTCCACGTGCTCCTCCTATGCCTGCGCAGTTGCTTCTAGAGCCTACGTGAGGCCTCTCTCATGCGAAGTGTGGACCCCCAAGGCTTTCCTTTAAGTCACAACGTTGCTCCTACTAGGAAGCACTTTATTTTATTAAAGTGAGTTGACCCCTCTTTCTCATTTTTATTTATTAATTAACTATAGGCGGCAAAACTATACAAAAATGAAATATTCCAATTAGTGGTGCTAATTAGGAATATTACAATGGGTTATTTCCCGTAGTAGCGTTGATCCTCCTAATTAGACGGAGATCTTGAGCAACTATACCAATTTGTGTCGATCAACTTTTGTTTTCATGAGAATGAAGCAGTAATGGAACTTTCCTCCAATACCAGAGATCTGAGTTTGTGATATGGGTTACGGTGCCAGGGGTCATTTGCTGAGGCATGATGCTAAGATTGTATACGCCATGACAGAACAAAATGCGTATTAATTGCCTTGACAAAATTGATTTCAAAGGTGGCAAAATTCCATTTAGGGGAAAATCCCAAAATTGTCACATATTTATTAAAAGATCGACAGAATAGCTATTATTCGGGACAAGGTTTGAATCTTTGGGAAATCAAAAATTGAAATTTGCAGAGCCGAATTTGTATTCGAAGATGGCGAGGCTGAGTTACTGAAGCTGAGACGTCTGCATGGGTTCTCCGTAGCCAAGGATAATAAAAATAATACTTTCGCCAGATCAAATGTCAAGCTGGTTTGGTGGGGTCTACTTCGACGTAATATGAAAATTGTTGTGCGTAAGTTGTTGTGTCGGGGGTCGATTTTCCTTTATAATCCGACCGAGTGGAATTGTCACCTGCTCGTTTTGCTCAAGGAGCCAATTATGCACAGAACCCCTTTCATATAGCGTAATTGACAATTGTCTGACTCAGCCAGAGCATGGAGAGATAGGAAAAGGGATGAAATCGCAAGGTCATTGGGTTAAATAAGGAGTTGATTATCTGTGCTCAAGAATTAGAGGTCGAATTGTCACTCTGTTGCGAGAAGTATTGTGACTGAAAATCGAATTTTCAATTTGAGCCCGGAAATTTGTTTTGAGCCAACAGTGAAGTAAACTGGTAATGTAAAAGTTGAATTGGTCGCAAGGGATCGCAGAACAGTGTGCCGCCACAACCCAAAAGGATTTATTCACTTGCTAAAATTGCCACGAGCAGAAGGAGGGCGTATAAGAACACTGGTAGCCGCTATCAGTTAGCACAGGCCGTGACTTCTGCCTTGGGTGTCGAAAACGTGGACCATCTCAATAAGTCCAGACCACATTTGGAGCTGGAAGGAGCTACGGACATCCTCGTGGTGGCTGTGCACGCAAGTATGCCACAACCTCACCCATTTCGA
This sequence comes from Pinus albicaulis, assembly GCA_034641835.2. Taxonomy (NCBI): domain Eukaryota; kingdom Viridiplantae; phylum Streptophyta; class Pinopsida; order Pinales; family Pinaceae; genus Pinus; species Pinus albicaulis. The sequence goes on from CM076581.1 coordinate 1,499,766,838, forward strand.
GTTGTTGATATCAGAAATTAAGAGTTGCAATTTCCCTTATTTAATCAATCTCAGCAACGGTCGAGTTCGATAGTAAAAGGGTTGAAGTTATCTGACTGGCAAATTGAACTCATGAGGTTAGATCTCTGCATTTTCTGAGCGTAACAATCCATTCCAGAATAAGCCTAGTGTGATGTCTTTTCTTTATCAGAAATTAAATTGATGGAAATTTACCTCAGTTTGTCAAAATGCAATTTATATTCGTAGAAATAGTTATTTTTCTCAAGGTTCCGTAGCGGTTGAATGTTGTTCACTGAGCCTATTTGTTGTACCTAAACTGTGAGAAGCACCTACAGCCATTAGTCTTTTATATGTTTGACAAATTACTCGCTGAAGGCGTCCTCAAGTCTCTTCTTAGAGTCTTCTTGCTGATGAATCAATAGCCAAGATTATATCATTAATCAAAGGCTCAGGTTAAAAGATGACTTGATCTTCGTTTTCTAGAAGATTCACACTCTGCTCTATTAATACCCTTTACTTATTTAATTTCCCTAAGTTTAAATTTAAGGTCTGCATTAAAATAATTAATTATTTTAATAAAGTCATATTCGAGTGGAATTTCCACAAATGGTTTCTGGGTTCTCTGGATAACTTTTGTCCAAGCCTCTCTACCAAAAATGAGACTTAGAACACTTCCTGATGCTATAGAAATCAACACTCCCTCTTAGCGAGGAAAGTGTTTAAGAAAGATATCGCTGTACTACTCTGACTCTATAATATTTGCTGTGGTGATGTTGTCCTGGCTGCTGCCCCTCATCTCTGCGCTGTTGCCTCGTGACACTGCCTCTGCCATTGCAGCTCCCTCTTCCTATGAAGATCACCCTTTCCTCTAATGGAAAGGGTTCTCGACCATCCCCATCTTCTCTTTGAAGTAAGTGAATTTGATCTTACTTAGAGCCTTTGTGAGGATATCTGTCACCTGTTCTCTTGTAGGAGTGTATTGCAACTGTATTGCTCCCCTCTGGACATAGTCTCTGATGAAGTGGCATTGAATGTCAATGGGTTTTGACTGGTCATGAAACACATGATTTTCAGAGAGCTTAATGCAACTCTAATTATCGCACATAATCCCGATCGGTTCCATCCGCTTCTTGAGTAGGTTCAAGAGTAACTTGCGGAGCCATATGGTGTCGCACGAAGCTGTGCTCGCTGCCATGAACTTTTCCTTGGCCGAGCTCAGTGCTACGGACTTTTGTTTCCTACTGCACCAGGAGGTCATTCCTGATCTGAGACTGAAACAATACCCACTGGTACTTTTTCGATCTACTGTGCTTGCAGCCTAATCTGCATCTGTGAACCCACTCAACTTGACCTCGTTACCCTCGATGTACTTCAACCCGTACTCGACTGTCCCTCTCAAGTATTTGAGAACATGTTTGGCTGCTGCCCAGTGAGCCCTCCTTGGTTCCACCATGAACTGACTGAGGGTATTCACTGCATAATAGATGTCTGGTCTAGTATTGACCAGATACATCAATGATCCGATGAGCTGTCTGTACAAGGTGGGATCAACCTCATCATCCTTCGATGTGTCTATCTTCTTCCAGTTAGTAATCATTGGCGTGGCCATGGGTCTACAGTCTTCCATCTGAAATCTCTTTAGGATTTCTGTCGTGTATCTTCTTTGTCCTAGGAAAAGTTCCCCTTTCTGCTGCCAGACTTCTAATCCAAAAAAGTAGTGCATTTGCCCCAGGTCCTTCATGTCGAATTCTGTTGCCAGATTCGTCTTGCAGCGTTTGATGAGCTTGGATGATCTAGTAAAAAACAGGTCATCCACATAAAGTACTAGAATAAGCGGCTCATCCCCTACTCTCAAGTAGTAGAAGTTGGGGTCTGCGTCACTCTTGACGAACCCCATCTTCTGCAAGTAGCTATCAATCCATCCATACCATGCCCTGGGGGCTTGTTTTAAACCATACAAGTCTTTCTTAAGCCTGCAAACATGAGTCTTCTGCTCATGTGTCTCGAAGCCCTCTGGTTGTTCTATGTACACTTCCTCCTCTATCACCTCGTTCAAGAACGTTGTCTTGACATCCATTTGGTGAATCTCCCATCTCATCTACGCAGCCAGAGAGATGATAGATCTGATAGAAGTGTAACGAGCTACTGGGGCGAAGGTTTCTTCATAATCAATGCCTTCCTTCTATGCATACCCCTTAGCTACAAATTTTGCATTGAACTTCTCTATGTTTCCATCTGCAGCATATTTGATCTTGTAGATCCATCTGGATCCTACAACTGATCTGTCCGGTGGTCTAGGAACTACTTCCCATACATCATTCGTCATGATGGAGCTATACTCCTCCACCATGGCATCCACCTATACTTGATGCTGAGTTGCTTCCCGAAATGTGGATGGTTCACCAACCTGAGCTACCAGTGCCTAATATTTGTCTGGTTGCTTCCTTATCCTCTTTCCTTCTCTAGGGGCTCCGACAAATTCTTCTGCATCCTTAAGAATTTATTGAAGTTCTCTTCTCGGTCTCCCATCAGTGGTGGGTGGTCTTACCATATCTCCTTCCTGTTCTTCTTTGGAGGAGCTCTCCTCAAAATCATTGTGCCTTGGAGAGGCACTTGACCTATCCTCTGTAGGTTGTTGAGGCTGTACTAGTGGATCCCCCTCAATCTGTGTATCTGTGGCAATTTCTCGAGATTTCTTGAAGGCTCTCTCCTCCCTGAATTTCACATCCCTTCTTACCATGATTTTCCTGCTCTCCGGAATATAGATGCGATATGCCTTCGCATTCTCGCTATATCCCATCTGATAACCCTTTTCTACAGTTTGATCTAGCTTCTTTCTCTTTTCATCTAGAATGTGGCAGTACACCATGCTGCCAAATATCCTGATGTGGCTCACTTCTGGCTTGTTGCCTGTGAACACAGTCTCAAGAGTTACCTTCCCCAAAGCTCTATGAGGAACTCTGTTCTGAATAGAAACTGCTGTATTGCAGGCCTCTGCCCATAAGAATTTGGGCATATCTTGGTCGTACAACATTTCCCTTGCAACTTCTATTATGGTCTGATTCTTCCATTCTGCAACTCCATTTTGCTTTGGATTGTATGGAGCTGTCCATTCTCTCTTGATGCCTTCCTTTGCACAGAAATTTGTGAAGTCTTTATCGATATATTCTCCACCGTTATTTGAATGCAACTCCTTGATTTTCTTTCCTGTAGAGTTCTCCACCAATGCCTTGAAATCTTTGAATTGATCAAAGACACCATCTTTCGTTTTGAAAAAATAGATCCAAATTTTTCTGGAATGATCATCAATGAAGGTGGCAAAATACTTTGCACCACTGGGAGCAGTTGTGGACATTGGACCATAAATGTCAGTGTATTAACTCTAATACACCTTTGGTTCTGCTGCTGCTTCTTGGAAATGCTGCCTTAGCATACTTCCCTAGTACGCATCCCCTGCAAACCTCATCTTTCTTTGTGCTGAGTTCAGGAGCCCCGATGATAGTATTTCTGAGAATCCCCAAGGCTCCATGATGTAGATGCCCCGTTCTTCTGTGCCATAATTCATTCAGATCTTTGTCGTCTGTACTGTCAATCAGGGCCACCGGAGATTCAAGCTGGAGCTTATATAGTTTGTGACTCCTTACTCTGATTTGTGCGTTTTTGATCCAACTAGGGTGTTTGACATACACCTTATCTCTCATAGCCCTTGTTCTAAAGTTGAGACACTGTGAGTAAATTCATCCCCAACCCTGGTACATGCAGAACATTCATGGCTCGAATCTTGTTTCCATCTTCTGTCTGAAATGTTATGGTACCTCTCCGAATGGGAGTATGTTTTTCCCTGTTTCCCATAGTTATCTGGAAATTCATCTGTTCTTCTTGGTAGCTTGAAAAACATTCTCGAACCCTCGTCATATGAGTAGATGCTTTACTGTCAATATACCAAACACCTGGAGGAGCTGTGCTCGACACACAAGCAAGATCCTCTTCTAGTCTGGATGCCAACACTTTCATGTCGTGTTCTCTCTGCATTTCTGCATGCTCTGGAGGACTGCGTGAGTCCCTTTGACTGCGCGAACCCTTTCAACTGATGGATCTTTGGTCCATGGCAGATCCTCCCTTTCTGTTTTTAGCCCTTGGCTCTGATACCGTGTGAAATTTTCAAGAAGGAAAATATTTCTGCAATACTTGGTTTATTTCTCCTTCTTATGAGATAAGTTATTTACAGATGCTTCAGTAAATTCTGAAATAAACACATTTGCAGATCTTCACTATCATCAAGAGCATAAGAACAGAAAGATAAATTACACAAGTAGCACAATAGAAAAAACCATTTGAACACAGTTATTTTTGGACAATTGTCCCTGGAAAAACCTAATGTGGGAAAATCAGTGCAGCAAATGAGCGTTTTGTATTTATCTTCAGAAATGGAAATTACATTTACAAGAGTCTGATGAGTAGATAAAATTAGCTAACACCTGGCTGAATTTTCTGGAACCTCCAGACAAATTTCAGACCCTTGGGGTGACCTCCTTCACCCTTTGCATTATCCAACGTGAGAGCTCTGTGCAGTTTCTCCCTGAATTGCGTGATTCCGTGTGGAGGGGGTCTTGTTGCTGATTAGCTCACCCTTCCCTTCATCCTCATGACTTCTGCTTCCCGATAACTAACTCCTCCCTCCTTCTACTTCTGCAACCTTGCCTCTACAATCTCACCCACTGAAATCGAATTCTCTTGCTTTAGAATCGATTTCCTTCGGGTAGTGAGAGTGTCCCCGACTTGATTTCCAAATGGCCCTCAAGTCTCTTCTTATAGTCTTCTCATTGATGAATCAACGACAAATATTATATCGTTAATCCAAGTCTCAAATTAAAAGATGACTTGATCTTCGTTTTCTAGAAGATTCACACTCTGCTCTACTATTAATACCCTTTAATTATTTAATTTCCTTAAGTTTAAACTTAGGGTCTGCATTCAAATAATTAATTATTTTAATAAAGTCATATTCGAGTGGAATTTCCACAAACGGTTTCTGGGTTCTCTGGATAACTGTTGTCCAAGCCTTTGTACCAAAAATGAGACTTAGAACACTTCCCGATGCTATAGAAATAAACAGGTACCCCATGTAGCAGGCTAGGCAGCTGGATACATTCATGGCCACATTTCAGCAGAGTCCATGGATTACCAGAGGGATAGGAGGGCTAGATTACTATTGGGATCAAGGTGGGATTTCCCATCACATGATAGAGTCAATAGGTGATGGTAGTCATTACGCGATGGGTTTGATGTTGGGTGCACACACATTTTCAGATCTCTATCAGAGCCCCGAACATCCCTCTTTACAGGATGGTTCGACAGGGGGATACACCCTTTTCAGGAGTTATCTCAACATATCGACTGTGCATGGAGTCACTGGGTGATTAGCCTACTTTGGTAGGAGCTGGTCGGAGGAGGTGGCATCAACATGCCACTAGACATGGTAGTATGTAGAGACGGTGCTCTCTCATGGGTATATGGTACCCTTGATATATGGAGGATAGGAGCAGTGATGTCATTGTCATTGGCATGTGAGGAGTCGGGTCGCTCCGACCCTTTAGAGCATATGGGGAGATGTAGCACACCTCATGGGGGTTTACGACGCATGATGAAGAGTGCAGAGACACTTGGTGGTATGCGGTGACCCATGTTACGACGCAGCAGGCACGTGGAGTGTTGCCTCCAAGGGGACTTATGGACAGGGGCATTAGGTGTACCCTGGGATGTAGTTCACCTAGGATTGATGAGGATATTGTTGAGCATCTGGAGACACCACGTCTAGCAGAGATAGGGCTACGAGGGTGTTATCGGCAAATCTGAGGTAGAGGGAGGCCTGATCACTCATGCTTGAGTGATGCAGATGATGTGGCAGAGGTAGAATAGGAGGACATTTCTTCTGTATGCCAGGACGAGGATTCTTCTTCAGATGAGTCAATGGGGTCATATGAGGATGCTTCTGGGGAGCATGAGCAATCATCCGGAATTGATGACAGTGGGTCGGATTTGTCTTCCAGCATGCAGGGTGAGGAGTCAAAGGATTCGATGGGAGATATTCAGGATGATGAGTCACTTGTGATGATTCAGCCTGAGCATCATATGGTGGAGCATGGGTCAGCTCAGGAGGTTGCTATGCAAATCATGCATGATAGTCCTCTGGGGGAGAGCCAGATGGAGGCTCACAGTGAGTTAATGGCAGATATGCGGTTAACCTTAGGGTCAGCCATTGAGGAGGAGCAGGTGAATGTGCGGACATCTAGCATGGTGGCAGTAGTTGCAGATACTTGTAGAAATTTGATAACCCAACCTCGGTTTTCAGTTTCTCGTTAGTTCTCCCATCAAGTTAAATGCCCATTCCGATAGCAATAGATTCAACAAGCTAGAAAAATAAATATTTTCTGAAAACACAAATTTTGGAAATTTCACAGTGTTGAAATGCAGAAATAAAACTTAGAAAAATAAATCAGCAACACACAGAAAATAGACACGTTGATTTTTGGTCAAGATGACCCTGGAAAAACCCCCTACAACTCTTGGGGAAAACTAGTTCAAAAGCTTCTTTTTATTTTCTAAATGTAGCTTTTATAGTGAAACAGAAAAAAACAGTAAAAATTCCAGCAAGCAAATTTACAGAGTCATCTCGATTACGGGATGACTTGGTCATTACGGGTGCAGAGAGACTCATAGAGCACTGCAAGAGAGATCTTGCGTCGGAGTTTGAGATGAAAGACACTGGCTTGATGCATTAATTTTTGGGTTTGGAGGTGTGGCAGGAGGAGGGGCATTTCTTCCTGGGGCAGGGGAAGTATATTGTGGACATCCTTGACAGATTCCACATGGAGAATTGTAGACCCATGTCGACACTGATGATCACCAACTGGAAGAAGCTTCACGCTTCAGATTCCGAGTTGGTGGATCCTACATTGTATAGACAACTGATTGGTTCCTTGATGTATTTGGTCAACACCAGACCAGATATATGTTTTGCAGTTAACACGATGAGCCAGTTCATGTGTGAGCCCAGGAGGGTGCACTAGGTTGCTGCAAAACACATTTTGCGGTACTTGCAGGGGACATTGGATTATGGTCTGGATTATAGGCAGGGGGATGGAGTGAGACTGGCAGGTTACACTGATTCTGATTGGACACGTTTTGCTTCTGATAGGAAGAGCACTTCATGGTGCTGTTTTGGGTTGGGTTCGACAGTGGTGTCGTGGTTCAGCCAAAAGCAGCAGTTAGTAGCATTGAGTTTAGTGGAAGAAAAGTACATGGAAGCCAGTCTAGCTAGTTGTGAGGCCATTTGGCTTCGCAAGATGTTGTTTGGCTTATTTGGTCAGCCATTGAGACCTTCAATGATATACTGTGACAATCAGACTTGCATTAAACTCATGGAGAATCCAATATTTCATGACAGGTCAAAGCATATCGGCATCAGATATCACTTCATTAGAGACTATGTTCAGAAGGGCGCTGTGAAGCTTGAGTATATTCCCACTGATGAGCAGGTTGCAGATATTCTTACCAAAGCCTTAACACGGGGCAAGCATGTCTACTTCAGAGACAAGATGGGTGTGGTGAGGAACACCTTCCTCGGTAAGAGGGAGTGTTGAAATTTGGTTACCGGAGGACAGGTGATTTCCTAAGGCTTTGATCTTTGGCCTAGGGAAAAGTGTCCAAAAGAATTTAATTTTTCTGCTAAAGTGACTTTATAAAGTTATAAAGTCAAATCTAATTTAAAAGTGACTTTAAGTGATAAAGTTACCACCTAAAGTCACTTTTAAATTAGATTTGACTTTATAACTTTATAAAGTCACTTTAGGAGAAAAATTAAATTCTTTTGGACACTTTTCCCTTGGCCAAGGATCAAAGCCTTAGGGAACCACCTGTCCTCCGGTAACCAAATTTTAACAATACTTATCCTCGGGAGATATTGGAGGTCGATACGTTTGTTCTGCGAGAGGCTAGTAGACAGCAGGAGTATGATGTTCCTGATCAGGAGAGGGGGGAGCTGTTGGAGATGGTGGTGCATCCATCTTTGGGCCGACCCATTGATGAGGTGCCTGTAGATGCACATACAGTTAGCAGGACTACAATACTTTTAGGGAGCAACACTCTCCAGGAGTACATCAATGGGTCTTGCAGCATACCTTGCCCACTTGTGCCTATTATAGAGAGAGGGCTTTTCCTTTTCAAGCAGTTCTCGTTGACAGGCGGGATAGAGCAACATGAGTTGAGTATGAGTTGGCGACCACACTCCAGACATGTTTTGTATGCAGATATCACCACTTTGGATTCTTCGACCGGGATAGACTGGCGGGAGATCATGAGTTGATATCCTATTGATGGTACGATCTTCTTAGTCAGGAGCATAGCAGAGCAGGGACCGTAGACATGATTGGTACTATAGTTTATAGTGGGCAGTGGGGCACATGTCGACAGCCCTTCAGCAGTCCATTCCGACTTCGGGAGAGCAGGATCAACATTGGATTGAGTCAGGGGTTGGATTGGAGAGGTGATGAGTTGGTACGCAGTTGGTGGGGCAACTTCTACAGTCAGAGCTACAACACAACAGGGGCCATGGAGCATTAATGCATGTTGGCGTTCTTCACCTCATGAGGCAATAGCTATAGCCAGATGTAGTGCGCAGTCTGAGCTAGGGGACTTGGGCAATGATTGGCCATGGTGGCGTTGGGATATGGGACGATTGATTGATGATAGGTGTGGTGAGAGATCCATTTGGGATCCCGACATTGAGGGGTCTATTTCGAGTAGACTGACACAGGGTCATAACCACACTGAGGGGATTGTATGGGATCTGGGCATTGGGTCTCAGTTGCATTGGACCAATAGGGTGGCCCACATCTTTGCAGTTGCTTGAGGACAAGCAACGTTTTGGCGGGGAGGACTGTAATATTCCTAAATTAGCTTTTAGCTAATTAAAATATTAAATTTTGTCTTTCTTAATTAATAGATGAATAAGAGGTTATAGGGACCCATAAATCTCTTTAGTGGAATAAAACCACTTCACCAATGTGAAAGTGGAACAACGCAGTAGTGGAAGGGGCCAAGAGATCATGTGAACAACACAGTCAAGGAGGAGGATATGGACCAAGAGATCACTGCAATTATGATGTGGGCCCAAGGGTGTGAGGGTTCCACAAGTATAAGAAAGAGGTGAGGGTAGCCATAAAGAGCATTTTGGATTATTATTATTTTCTTGTTGTTTACGACTTGAGCACACTTGAGCTATTTAGCCAAGTCTGCAGCGCTGTTTATGTAATATTCCCAATCAGCAGTAGCTAATTCGAAATATTAATTTTTGACTATTTCAATTTTCACTTTAATAAAGTTAAGTTAGAAATAAAGTGGGTGAAGAGGGACACTTAACTCACACTTAGGATAAAAACATTTCCTAAAGTTACTTAGAGACATGATTACTTGGCAACGTGGGGCCTAGAAGACAAAGTGGCAGCGTGGAGGAGATGTTAGCATGGGCAGCGTGGGCCCAAGTCAGCGCAGAGCTAGAGGGATAGCGTGGCCCAAGGAGACAACACAGTTGATGGTGGGGTCTAGGTGAGAGCAAGGCTCTCCAAGCATAAAAAGGGAGTGAGGCTCCTCATTTGGATCATTCGATTATGTATCTATGTTATTTGTCTCTTGACACTGAGCACGCTTTTGCTGTTTAGCAAAGTCTGCACGTGTTGTTCAACACATCGGGCGTCTCTGTGCGGAGATCCAAACCTCAGCCCCGGGGAACTTCGAGTGCCTGCTTGGGTGAGGAGTTCCATCTTTATTTTGCCGGAGAGAGTTGCAACAACCACAGTTGGGAGCATTCACTTGCAGAGACAACGCAATCAGTGAGAGGGAGGACGCAGTCTTTGGAGGAGGTGATTTCGGATTGAGGGTTTATCAGGGAATTCAGCCCGGGAGAGTTGGAAAGGGGTCAGCCGTTCCCTGTTCCATCATTTTGGTAGAGTTGGAGGCCATTGTTTGCAGCAAATTATTCAAGGCCAACATTTATCATTGCAGACAACGTGGAGCCTCAAGGGAGGTCATTTTCAGAGGTCAGCGATTTTCGAAAAGCTCTCTGGGCTTTTCTAGGTATTGGGTGGAGAGGCCATTCCCAAAGTTTCATAATTTTCTGAGGTGGGGAGCAACCCCAAATAGTCAGTTCATTCTAGTAGTAGCACCAGCACAATAGCAACACCAGCAGCTTTGGAGATTACGCAGTCATTGAGGGAGCAACCATTCAATGATACATTCTGAGAGTATTTCTATGCTTGCCTAGTGCAAGCCAAGGTGCCATCAATCTGATTAGCTTTGTACTGATTTCATCTTTTAGTATTTAATAAAATTGCTCAGCGTTCTCCATATTGTCTCTTGTTCTTGTGATGTCTCTCTACTTGCTGTAGTTCTTTGTTGATGTGCTTTATATTGCTGTTTATTTCTATTCGGAATATTATAGTGGTATTGGAGCTCATAGACTTGGCTCAGCCTGTGGAGCAAATTGTCTATGACACCAGCAGGAAACCATACATCTATTACCGAGGGAGGAAGTATAAAGACCAAGGGCGGAGGTTAGAGATCACTTTCGGGGAAGGTGACTGTGTTCCAGTAGTGGATGCAGAAGAGGAGGAACCAATGGCGGAGGAAAGAGATATCGGGAAGGAGTTCCACAAACTTCTCCTCAAATCAGTGCAGGATTTGTCGAGGCGGATAGAAGAGATGGGGCAAAGGTTCACTGCAGAATCTAGACAACGTGAAACCTGAAGGGGTTTCCATATCGGAGAGGGATCGGGCACATCCCATCATTTGCAGGAGCACCTCACAGCGTAGCAGATGGCATTAGATACACCTCCACATTCCATGATGCCCACATTTCTTGCCGCAAACACTGAGGCAGGAGCACAACAGGAGCATGAATTGGCTCATATGGGAGATTACTTTGCCGAGTATTAATCCTACGGACAGGAGTTTAGAGATGCCTCACGTTCCATGATTTCGTACAGCTCAAGTGGGACAGCAGACCCCACAACCATCACAGGGGAAACACGCATTGTCAGGATGGGATGTACAGTGCACGGTAGGCAAATTTTATATACTGACATTTGATGGGTCCACAAAGTGTAAGGTAAAGGCTTGGGTGGAGAAGTTGGATATATATTTCCAGCTTAACCGGATGGCAGAGATAGAGGCCATCAAGGTGGCAACGCTGCACCTGGAGGGCGAGGCCCATGACTAGTGGTTTCACGGGATGGCTACGCTGGGTCTCTCAGAAGTGACAGCATATGCCGAGTTTACACGGAGGCTGATAAAGCGATTTGATCGGAGGGATCTGGAGGAGCACTTTGTTGAGCTGACTAAGCTCAAGCAGTCCGGGAGTCCGGACACATACATTTCAGAGTTCTTGAAACTCTCCGTGATGGTGCCTAATTTCTCTGCAGCCCGGATGATCTACATGTTCATCGATGGATTGGCAGAGCCTCTTTGGGGGTTAGTCAGATCGATGAGGCCAGCGACACTCCATGATGCAGTTGGGAGGACTTTGGACTTGCAGGATGCACTACCTCGGACTAGAGCTCCTTTTCCCTAGAGACTGACATTCCAGCTGAAGGGGAAGGACATGAGGGTTCCGCCTCCAAAGGGGAACCAGAGCAGAGGGCCCTTGGATGACTAGACCAAGAGAGATCTGAGGCGGAAGACGCTATGTTTGACATGCCAATGGGCACCAGGACACCGTTGTGCCGCGGGAAAAGCACATGACATCGAGGTTTTCTCCGACAGTAGCGGGGAAGAGGAGGAGTATGAGGAGATAGAGGCAGGAGGCAGTAGTGTAGTGCAGAGGGGAGATCATCTGCCACCTCCACCACCAGGAGCAGGAGGTGCAGAATTTGCACCTACCGAGGGAGCCCTTGCTTCTTTGCGAGGAGTTCCCAAATACTTGACATTGCGTGTCCGAGGCACTGTGCAGGGACAACGCATTTCAGTATTAGTGGACAGTGGGGACACCCACAATTTTATTGATGCCCAGTTGGTAGAGCGGAGGAGCATACCAATAGAGACCTTTGATGGGTTTTTGATACTGGTTCCACGTGACAGGACCATGCATTGTGCCAGCCTTGGCAGTGACTATGGGGACTTACACCCTGACAGATCACTTCTTCGTGGTGGACATTCAGGACACCAACGTGATACTGGGGGTACAGTGGTTGATCACGCTGGGGAAGGTCAACACAGATTGGGAGACCTTGGAGATGGAGTGGACGGATAAGAAGACTGGGAGGCACGAGAAGATTTGGGGTATGCACACCTACCCACCACAGATAGTTTCAGCACACCGGATGGAGGCAGATTTCTGGAAGGGAGACATAGAGTGGGCAGTGGAGCTGCGTGTTTCAGAGGTAGGATCGACAGGGCAAGCCATGCACCCAGGTGTACAGTCCATTTTAGACAGATATGCCATAGTTTTTGGAGAGATACCACTAGGGCAACCACCAGATCGGGGATTTCAGCACACGATTGAGTTGGAGCAGGGCATCCAGGCTGTCATCATTACACCCTATAGGCATCCTAAGGCCTACCAGGATGAGATTGAGAGGGATTTTCATGAGCTCTTAGCTCTTGGGCACATCTGTCCTAGGACTAGCCCTTTTGCTTCTTCAGTAGTATTGGTGAAGAAGAAGGACGACAAATGTGCATTGACTACCGGGCGCTCAACAAGAAGACCATGAATAATCGGCAGCCCATTCCACAGATAGATGAGTTGATGGATGAGCTGAGGGGATCGAAGTTCTTCTCGAAGATTGACTTGAGATTCGAGTACCATCAGATTCGCGTGAGGGAGTAGGATGTTCCCAAGACCGCTTTTAGATGTCATTACGTTCACTTTGAGTTCTTGGTGATGCCCTATGGGCTGACCAATGCTCCGACCACTTTTCAGTCATGCATGAATCACATCTTACGCAGTCACTTGAGGAAGTTTGTGTTAGTGTTTTTCGATGACATCTTGATTTACAGCAGGACATGGGAGGAACACCTACAACATATTGAGGCTGTATTGCGCATATTGGAGGAGCAACAATTTTATGCTAAGCTTTACAAATGCGAGTTTGGGCTGACAGAGATGCTCTACTTGGGGCACATCATTGGGGTGGACGGAATGAGGATCCACGAGGAGAAGATTAGGGCCATTAGGGATTGGCTAGAGCCGAAGAATGTGATGGAGCTTTGGGGGTTTGTAGATATCTGCACCTACTACCGAAAGTTCGTCAAGGGATTTTCCCAACTTGTTGCACCCCTTACAGACCTTACCAAAAAGGGGGTATTCAGTTGGACTGACATAGTGTAGCGGGCTTTCGACAGGCTCACGGAGGTGATGAGCAGCTGTTGGGTTTTGGCATTGCTAGATTTTACGCAGCCCTTTGTCCTAGAGTGCGATGCATCAGGGGAGGGGATAGGCGCAGTGTTGATGCAGGGAGGCCACCACATAGCTTTCGAGAGCCGGAAGCTATTGCCACATGAGAGGTTGTATGCTATATATGACAAGGAGATGTTGGCCATCATGCATGCGTTGGCCAAATTTTTGAAATACCTGGTAGGGAACAGGTTCAGAGTGAGGACTGACCACAACAGCCTCCGATTCTTCCTAGAGCAGAAACAGTTGTAGGAGAGACAGCAGAAGTGGGTCAGCAAGATCCAGGCATATTATTTTGACATCGAGTATGTCAAGGGGAAGAACAATGTGGTGGCCGATGCACTTTCGCATAGACTGACAACTTTGTGTTTGATGAGTTTAGATACGGACTGGAGGGCTCAGCTGTTGGTTGAGTACTCCAAGGACTGTTTTTCTTGTGAGGTGTTGGATGGACAGGTTACGGATGACCGGTACAGGGTGATGGATGAGGTGATCTACTTCAGGGACAGGACCTTCTTGATCGAGGGCTCTAAGCTCAAGGGGAAGATATTGCGCGCCTCACATGATTCGCCACTATCAGGCCACCAGGGGTTCACTAAGACCTATAGGGCCATCAGAGAGAGGTTCTCATGGAAGGGCCTCAAGGAGGACGTACTCCGACATGTCAAGGAGTGCGAAGTTTTCCAGCGCAATAAGGGAGAGATGAACATTCCAGTGGGTTTACTGCAGCCTCTTCCCATACCAGAAGGGAAATGGGAGAGTATTTCGATGGATTTCATCACAGGGTTGCCCACATTACAGGGAAAGGATTGCATATTTGTAGTCGTTGATCGGTTGACAAAGTATGCACATTTCTTCGCTATATCAGCACGTTACATTGCAGCATAGGTGGCAGAGTTATTCTTCAGGGATGTTTTCAGATTGCATGGTGTCCCAAAGACTATTGTCAGTGACAGGGATAGCTGCTTCATGGACGGGTTTTGGCAGGGACTTTTTTGTTTGGTGGGCACTGAGTTGACCCCGAGCACTAGTTATCACCCACAGACGGACGGGCATACGGAGATAGTGAACAAGTGGCTGGAATGCTACTTGCAAAACTATGTCAGTGGGCAGCAAAAGGCATGGTTATGATGGTTGCACTTGGGGGAGTATTGTTAAAACATTGCACATCATATGTCTATCGGTATGTCTCCATTTTATGCTTTATATGGGTATCATGCTTTATCTTTTGTTGACGTGATGTTTGGTGCTAGCAAGGCCATTAGGGCCAGGGATTGGATCCAAGAGAGTTAGGATATACTCCGAGCTCTTAAGGATAACATAGCTACAACACAAAATCAACAGAAGTTGTATGTTGATAGGGGACGTGTTGAGAGACAGTTTGAGGTAGGGAACTTGGTCTAGCTACGATTGCAGCGATATCGACAATCCATGCTGAAGCAGAAGGGCGCTGAAAAGCTCAAGCCCCGCTTTTATGGACCATACAGGGTGACATGCAGGATTCGAGAGGTTGCATATGAGTTGGAGCTGCCCACTAGTGGCAGGATTCATAATATTTTCCATGTGTCGTGCCCGAAGAAGGCACTACGACAGCAGGTGACTGCAATTGAGGAGCTCCCGCCCACGGATGATGAGGGGCATTTGGTGTTACAGCTAGAGGGAATTATTGACACTAGGGAGAGGCAGTTGCGGAGTAGGACAGTTAGGGAATATCTGGTAAGATGGAGGAATCTACTGAATGAGGATGCCACTTGGGAGAGTGAGAAAATTCTACAGCATCCATCATTGTAGCTGCTTGAGGACAAGCAACGTTTTGCCGGGGATGACTGTAATATTCCCAATTAGTGATAGCTAATTGGAAATATTAATTTTTGACTATTTCATTTTAATAAAGTTAAGTTAGAAATAAAGTGGGTGAAGAGGGACACTTAACTCACACTTAGGCTAAAAACATTTCCTAAAGTTACTTGGAGACATGATTACTTGGCAGTGTGGGGCCTAAAAGACGAAGTGGCAGTGGGGAGATGTTAGCATGGGCAACGTGGGCCCAAGTCAGTGCAGAGCTAGAGGGACAACGTGGCCCAAGGAGACAACACAGTTGATGGTGGGGCCTAGGTGAGAGCAAGGCTCTCCAAGCATAAAAAGGGAGAGAGGCTCCTCATTTGGATCATTCGATTATGCATCTATGTTATTTGTCTCTTGACACTGAGCACGCTTTTGCTGTTTAGCAAAGTCTGCATGTGCTGTTCAGCACATCGGGTGTCTCCGTGCGCAGATCCCAACCTTAGCCCCGAGGGACTTAGAGTGCTTGCTTGGGTGTGGAGTTCCATCCTTATTTTGCCGGAGAGAGTTGCAACAACCACAGTTGGGAGCATTCACTTGCAGAGACAGTGCAGTCAGTGAGAGGGAGGACGCAGTCTTTGGAGGAGGTGATTCTGGATTGAGGGTTTATCAGGGAATTCAGCCTGGGAGAGCTGGAAAGGGGTCAGCCTTTCCCTATTCCATCATTTTGGTAGAGTTGGAGGCCATTGTTTGCAGCAGATTATTCAGGGCCCACGTTTATCATTGAGGACAGTGTGGAGCCTCAAGGGAGGTCATTTTCGGAGGTCAGGCATTTCCGAAAAGCTCTCTGGGATTTTCTGGGTATTGGGTGGAGAGGCCATTCCCAATGTTTCATAATTTTCTGAGGTGGGGAGCAGCCCCAGATAGTCAGTTCATTCCAGCACTAGCAACAGCACAACAGCAACACCAACAACTTTGGAGATGACGTAGTCATTCAGGGAGCAACCATTTAGTGATACATTCTGAGAGTATTTCTGTGCTTGCCTAGTGCAAGCCAAGGTGCCATCATTCCGATCACCTTTGTACTTATTTCATCTTTCAGTATTTAATAAGATGGCTCAGCGTTCTCCATATTGTCTCTTGTTCTTGTGATGTCTCTCTAGTTGTTGTAGTTCTTTGTTTATGTGCTTTATATTGCTGTTTATTTCTATTCAGAATATTATAGTTTAGCACACGGGTGTCTCCGAGCAGAGATCCCAACCTTGTCCTTGAGGGATTTCGAGTGCCCGCTCACGAGAGGAGTCCTTCTATCTTGTGAGCAGATTTCAGTATTCCGACATTTGGCTATTTTGCAGCCCTCTTGAGTAGCGCAGTCACCCAGTGACTCACGTAGTGCAGTAGTTGAGAGCTCCAGAGGAGGGTCAGATTCCATGGCATTGTCGCTTGGAATCCAGTGAGGGAATCAACCGTTCATTAGTTGAGCTACGGGGGAGTTGTTGCAACATTTTGTTTGCAGTACACTCCAATAGGGGAATAGGTGGTAGACATTCTCACAAAAGCTCTGGGGAAGACTAAGTTTGTTTACTTCAGAGAGAAGTTTGGGATGATCAAGAATCCATTCCAATAGCAGGAATGGATAAGATCAGTATTCAGAGGGAGTTGTAGTATAGATGCAGCGGTGACAGTGGTAGTGTCAAAGGCAGCAGTACAGAGGACAACTGTGCAGCAGATGAGGGGCAGTGTTTAGAGATCAGCAACGCAGAGGGTGCTTCAAAAGCAGAACAACATGTGACAGACATATTGTTGGAACACCTTCCTCGCTAAAAGGGAGTTTTGATTTTTGTAGCATTTTCCAAGTCTCAAACTTTGCAAGGAGGCTTGGACATCAGTATTCCAAAGAACCCAGCAATTGTTTGTGGAAATTCCACTCGATTCATGACTTATTAAAATAATTAACTATTTTAATTGAGATCCTAAGTCTAAACTTAGGGAAATGAAATAATTAAAGGTTATTTATAAGTAAGAGTGTGAATCTTCTAGAGAACAAAGTTCGAGTCAAGTTTTAATCTTAGCCATTGATTAAACTTCTAATCCGGGCCATTGATTCACCAACGAGAAGATTATAAAAGAAGGTTTGAGGGTCATTTGGAATAAGCCGAGCATACACTCAGTATCCGAATGAGATCAATTTTGAAGTAAGAGAATTCGATCTCAGTGGGAGAGTTGCAGGGTGGAGATTTGTAGAAGCAGAAGTAGGAGTGAGTCAGCAAGTGACTAAGGTCAGGGACAAAGGGACGCAGTGGGTCACAGGAAGTAGCTCTGGGCTGCAGCGTAGTGAACCCACACAGACCCTACGCAGACTTACAAAGTCCAGTGCTGGGACTGCGTAGAGAAACACGCAGACATGCACAGGAGATACCAGAGGCTGATCAGGGTGTTAGAGATTTGCCGGGAGGAGCCGAGAATTCTATTTCAGGTGTTTCAGATTTTATTTGCCATTATTTTTCCTTGTAAAGAAGTCATTTGCTAAAGAATTTAGTAAAACCCTCATCTACTACACCGGTTTTCCTGCATTGGGTTTTTTCGGGGACAATTGTCTAAAAATAACTGTGTACATGTGATTGATTCTTGTGGTTATGTCCTTTACTGTTAACTTTTTTGGATATATATTTGTAAATGTTGCAGTAGTGTTTATTTCGATATTTGCCAGAAGATTTTTGAAAATAATTTATTGAAATAATAAGTAGGAGGAATAAATCTATCACTGCAACTATATAGTTTTCAGATTGAAAATTTCACAATCTGTTCATTTCTTATGGCATTTATTTCGTCAACATGTATCGTTTCCATAATTTTCATTTGTTGTATGCGATCAACCTCCATGGTCTTAATCAAGTTCTGCAGCTTATCCTCTATGGCATTCATTTTATTGGAATGTTCATCCTTAATAGCATTGATTTCCTTGGCATGATTTTCTTCTCTAGCTAATAACCTGTTCTGAAGAGAGACCTGATTAACTTCCATGTCCTTTATCATTCTATTATGATTTTCTTGAATATAACTTATTTCTTTCTTATGATTTGCTTTTATGGAGCTCAACTCCTAAACATGCTCTTCCTCTAGGGCATCCATCCTGTTTTGAAAACTGATCCTTTGATTATACTGAGTAACATCCATTGCCTGTAACCCATTCCCCATGGAACTCATTTCTCTAGCATGATCTGCTATTAATCTTTCTTGACTGGATTGCATGTCTTTGATCATTTGAGTTAATTCCTTAACAAGATGCTTATCATCTTTCTTTTCATCGTCAAAATGATTAACCTAGTTACCAAACCCTAAAGATCTAGGGTTTCAATTCATAGCAAAGCAAACCCTACTTTACCAAAACTTCAAATGTTTGGGATTTTAAAATTTAGACAACACCATTTCAACCCTAAAGTCAGGGTTTTCATGATCATACCAAAACTCCAAACATGACATCGTCAAAACATAATAGCAATTTCTTTAGACTCCATCAATAACCCTAAGTAGGTTAGGGTTTCATTCATAATCAACATACCCTTAGTTTAGGGTTTTCCAGAGAACTTGTCGAGGGTTCTATAAGAACAATCAAGGATGCAAGGAGGGTAGATTTATCAAAAGATGAATCACCCTAAACAAGAATATTTATGATTCAAGACAACTAGACATAATGCTGTTAGTGATATAAAGCAAATTTCAAAATAAGATGAACATACTTTTTATATTAAGAGAATTTTATAAGATCTATAGTCTAAGACATACCTGGAGATGTTTCTTGACAAACCTTGTAGGAATTCCTTGAAGGGTAAGCCATGATCTTCTATACCTGTAATGCATACTTTCAAGCAAAACATGTGATACCAAGAACGTGATTTAATTTCTGAAGTTAGATAACCATGGAGGATGGAATCCTATGAAAAGTTATTCCTTCTTTCAATCAAGGACTTTTGCTTGAAATCCTAGATTACTAGAAGATGAGGTTTTCGCATGTTATCTAAGGATTGCAGTTTTGACCTTAGACTAGCTATGAAACATTTAAAAGTTAGATATATTGAAAATCCTAAAATCTTATGAACATACATACCTTGTGATTACATATCTCTGATTGGTTATCTTGACACTACTTGAATTTCTTTTAAGCTGGTTTCTTGTACTAAAAGAGTGCTTTTTTTGGACAGAATTCAGATAGTCTCCAAATGAATATTTTTTTTTTTTTATCAAATCCTCCTTACACTGCGTTCAACAATAGGCATGATGCCAATTTCATATAGATATGACTAGAGTGATTTGGTCAAGGCTTTTATAATAGATTTCGGAGTATGTTGAACTCAGTCCATAGTTTCTTTATTGTAATATAGTCTTCATTGATTTCATGATCAGAATTGTCATACTAAGATGTACCAAAATTTGTCACTGTAATATCGTTGAACCTCCCTCCGAGATTTGCACCAATCTTGCACTTTTTCACTTACTGAGTTCATCTCTCTGAGATTGATCCGAATAGTTCACTCAGAATCTTGAAACCTTGTTACTTAATTTCACCAAAAGTTTTTTCTAAAGTTTGTGCAAAGTCTTATATCCTCTTTCTTCTTCAAGGAGTTTTTAATATGGTGAATAAAGACTGAACTAGCTCACCAAGCTTTCATGACACTTCAGATTCTTAATTCCATTAGCCCAGAGATGTCCTTGGTATCTTGATCTAACTGCCTTGATCTTTAATGCAGACAAAACCTTTCACTGAGTGGTCTTCAAACTTCCTTTGATCATGACCTTAACTCTCAAACCATGTTGAGAAATCCAAAGAGTGGTAGTCATAATGATTTCTCTTATTATGACATTATCTTGCGATGTTTTCATTATTATTGTTCATTCTTTCAATTTATCTTTTCTTATCATCAAGACTAATGCCAAGCAACAAATAGAAGAGAACACAAGATGTAGGCGCGCAACCAGGGAAAAACCCCACTCTTGTGGAAAACCCAGTCAAGAATTCTTCAGCCAGGGCAAAACCCCACTCTTGGGAAGAACTCGGTCAAGAATTCTTCCTTCAACGGATTTAATACAAGATGAGACGACCAAGACCCTTACAACTTAGTCTCATGACTTCCTCCACACATCAAGTCAACCTTGTCATGTCATTCTTCAGTTGAATTGCGTTTGCATTAACACCGAAACCATTTACTATTGGTAGCACCAAAATCATTTGCTGTGGTAGCACCAAGATCACTTGCTATGGTAGCACCGAGATATCTCCACTGAAATAGCACTGAGATTGTGATAGACACCACTGTAGTTGTACCGAGATTTATCACTATAAGAGCAACTCATTATTGTCAGAGCACCGAGACCTTATCATTGTAAGAAGAATGAGTCTTTATCACTGTAAGTTCACCGAGACCTTATCAGTGTAAGTGCATTGAGACCTGTGGTTACTGTAGTCACAGTAATAGTATCGAACTCTGAAATAGCATCGAAGTCATCGTTGTGATCTATCTGAGCTCCTTCCTGTAACAACATTGAAACACTTACTTTGAAATCCTTGTCCGGACTTCTCTCTGTAATTAGCTCGAGTTTCTATGGTAGCGTTATTCGAAGACCTCATGCTTATATATATATATATATATATATATATATAGTGGATTGTCCATAGAAATGAGCCGACATGTGTTCACGAACAGAGGTTTCTCCATTTAGGCTGACATGAGTTCACCTTATGGAAGTCGACTTGATGGAGATTCTTTTTTAGGCCAACATCAGGGAGATTTTGATGGAGGAGGAGTTCAACATGACAAGAAAGACTTTTGCTCAATCCTAAATCCTACAATGGAGGCTTGTCCTGTGACAATTGACCAAAGCGTGAAACCCATGCTTTAACAAGTCTATTAAAATAATAATAAATTCCTGTTAACAAAAATATTACATTTTGACTCAAGTACAATTTATGAAGACCGAACCTTTCTTCAACATACAAGGCAAAAGGAAGAACGAAATAAGAGGAATGTAGTATTCGAGAAAGTCTACTCTCAGCAACTCCTCTTAATGGAATACAGACTTATCAAAAGTCCAATGCTACAATTGTTGCAAGCAGGGCCGCTATGCTCGTGACTCTTCAGAAAACAAAAGAGCATCAAAATCCAACTTCAAGAATTGGTCCAACAAATCTGATTACAAAAGAAGAAGAGAATATCCTTTTGCTCGCAAAGGAAACTATTGTTCCTGAAGGAACCAAAGATATGATAATAACGCAACTGAGACACAATCAAAGTACTTTCTTGTTTTTGCTCTTTCTAGTTCTTCACCTGTAGATTCTTGTGATAGTTGGTTAGTTGATAGTGGTGCTTCAAGGCACTTTATTAGTTGCAAATAAGTACTCTCTAATCTAGTTGAGAGGGATATAAATTTGAAGATCATTCTTGGAGATAACTGTACATATCCCATAAAAGGATTGGTTCTGTCTTTCCATCTGGATCAAGGTAAAACTTTGACTCATCAAGAAGTTTTTTATGTATCTGGTTTAAAGAAGAATCTTGTGTCCATATAAGCTTTAGAAGATAAAGGAATGAAAGTTGCTTTCGTAAATGGTAAAGTTCTCACCTGGCCATCGAGATCCAACATGAGAGATGCCCTCCCTTTGGGATCTAGATGTGAAGGTCTATACAAATTCATTGGAAGACTTATTAATGCGCTAATCCATGACATCAATCATCAAAGTGAACTTTGGCACCAGAGGTTCGCTCGCTTGCACTACAAAGCATTACCTCATGTGAGAAACATGGTTTCTAGAATGGCGAAAATCAGATCTCATCATGATGGCATTTGCCAAGGATGCGCAAGTGGAATGCAAGTGAAAGGACTGTTACACCACATCAGACTTCAGTCGATTAGCTTAGCATATCATAGTATGTTATATGTCCTTCAAAAAGTAATTTGCACATCTCTTCATTGGATCTGTACTCCTCTAATATATGCAGTCTTATGCTTTTGTCTCAGGCTTCATTCCACAATCCTTTCTATCTATAATGAAGATCTTAGAAGGTTCCTTGAAGGCTGTAATTGACAACACTTTTAGACCGCATGTCTCTTCTTATTAATCTGCATCATTAGCTTCAATAACCCATAGACATTCGATTTGACTGCACTTTTTTATTGTTGGTACTTCAGAGTAATCCGTATTCCTTTCGCACTGTTGTATTCTAGCAAACCCGCACTGTATTCTGCATAGGAATCCGCACTTGCACTTCAGGAATATGGTCCGCACTACGTTGTTGTAGCTTCAGAATAATCCACACTGCAGTATCTTTTGATCTGCACTGGAGCACTGTTATATATCCTGTAACTAGTCCTGAAACTCTTCAACCTTCGCACTGAAGAACCCATCTAATAGATCTGCACTAAAGCTCTCCTTAAGAATCCGCAAACTGTTTCTGAATTTTACCGAATTTCTCGTCCTCAAATGAGCCGCAGAACATGTATATATAAAGATAGTCTTACTGTCTTTTAGGCCGACCACCACTTAAGTTTGTAGGCCGACTTATCAGCTTGATTGAAGGATGACTTTTAACACATCATAATAGTTTAAAATTCAACGTTGATGTAGGGCTGAATTAGGCCATTGATTCACGGTTTTTCTGACTAGGTCTTGGAGCATTTCTTAGACTAAATCCTTCATATATACATGACACTTAATGACGTTTAAACCTTGAAGACAAAGACCTAGATAGACATCAAGAAGAAGTCTATTAACCTAGAATAAAAATCTTGCTCATGAAACCCATGAAGCAAGTACAAAATATATTTTATTATCTTTGTCTTCTTCTTTATATAAATCCATATTTACATAGTCAATATGAAGACCAACCTAGTTACACTTTTCAACACTCCCTCTTAACTAGGGAGGTATTCATATAGGTACATGGTCACTTTCAAATTGAAGAATCTCATAAGAAGAATCGGATTGGTAATCGCATCTGTATAATAACATCATATCAACCAGCTTTTTCTTAGCGCAAGGCCTTGACTAACAGCCCCATCTCTCAACGAGACAATGGGCTACAATGCTGGCGAGACACATGACTTATAGACCTCAAAGTCATTGTCTTTCCAAGGTACATACTCCACCCAAGTATTCCCAAAGTATGACCTTCTTGGACTATTCTCCTCTTGGGTAGCCAACCCTTAAAGAATATCGGTCCTCGATTACTCTTATCTTGAATGCCCTATCTCATTCTCAAAGAGTATCGAATGCTAGATGATTACCCAATCCTCCATTTTGTCTTCCAGGTGAAGACCAGAATGATGTGTCTATCCATTCTGTCTTCAGGTGAATACCAGAATCATGTGTCTATCCATTCTCTCCACATGGCCTTCACTAAGACTTATGGCTGTTAGTCTTGGTTTAGTGCATGACACATGTAATAGAGAATCACATATGTCACTCTGTCTCAACACAGGAAGGACATACTTCAAGTTTCTTCCAAGCAAGAAACTTACCACTGGGCTCCCCTCGATGTCATGGATTTCGAAATTGAAGAATCTTCAACTTTTGGCTTCATAGGGCACAAATCATCCATCACTTTCAGTCACGAGTCATGTCCACTATCAGAATGTGATTCGCCAGTCTTTCTCATCTGGTCCATCGTTATGCCATGCTGCTTTCCTTCGAATCATCTCCAAGGATCATACATCCTTTCTCATGATTAGCAGCCTTGCACAAATTCATCTAGATAAACATATACATTTGAACTTTTTTTAAAAACAAAGGTTACCTTGGTGATGATCTTTCACCATGACATCTTCCTGTAGGCATCGACATCCTTTTATCCAGATTTAACCCTCTCCTAATGATATGTTTTGTCAAGGGTCTTCTTCTTTACTAGAGTTCTGTCAGAGTCTACATATTCGCCCAGGAGATCTCCTAGTCAAATTTTCTTGGCTTCCGGATGATAACTGCCTCTTGACATGGTTGCATTTCGTGATCTCTTCCTTTCTGCACATTCTTCATTCCTAGGAACTTCTAATCTACAGTTCCTAGTTCATCAACCACCTCATATTCCGCATGAGAATATATTATGTTGATTTCATCTGACAATGCACCGAGAGATCCTCCTCATCTCGGCCACCAGTGACTGCTTGGCCCGACACTCACTTGTCTTGTGAGTGGAGCTCTTATGGAACTCGCACCACTTTCTCGTGTCCTTCTTCGGCTTCGCGGTGTTGTTCTTTGCTTGCAGCTTTGGCATGTTGTCTTGAGCCACCATGCCTTGGCTTTGTCCTTTGTTCTACGGTTTGGGGGCACCTTTCACTTGCTTTTGATTCGTAGATCCAAAGTCTCGCTTTTTCTGTTTGAATTTCCGCTCAATCTTGGCAGCATACCGATATGCTGTACCAAGCGAGGACATGTCGAGGAACTCCATTTCCTCTTGAATGTATGTATGCAGACATTTGCGGTACTTGAATACCAAATGTTTCTCCAAAACTTTGATACCCAACTTTGTGCGTAGGGTATGGTACAGATTCATTAGCTTATGCACATCTTGATCCCTTTGCTGCTGCAGCGTAGTCCATTGTATGTACTTGTCTTCATAGCTCCCCACGGGATAATATTGTTCCTTGATGGCGTCTCGGAAAGAATTCGAAGTGGGTATGGCCGAGAACAGAGAGGGTTCCCCCTCGTCCTTTTTCTCACAGTTGGTTTCCCGCTAGTCTTTGACATGGGGGTTAGCTTTGAGGAGTGCAAAAATAATCTTGTCCTGGTTGGAAAAGTCATGAATCGAGAAATATTCTTCTAATAGATTCAACCATCTATCTACGATGTTTGCATCTATTTGGCCCTCAAATATGGGAATGTCAAAGTTTACTTGTACCTTAAAAGGAGTTGTGCCTCTAGAGTGGTTGCTGGATGCAAATGCGCTGTCGGTGGGTAGTCGTTGAAGGATTTGGCCAAAGTTATCCATCATCACGTTCCTTTGTTTTTCGAGGGCCTCCTCGAGCAATATTTTGATAGGATCTCCTGCTCCCTCATATTTCTTTTCGTCCCCCATGGGCGGTCGTCGAGGCTTGCGAGACTGATCTTGCAAAGGTTCAACCAGATTGAGCCCTAATTCCTTATACGCGGACCTCGTTGGGGACATGCAAAGAAGGATCGAGAAAGAGTAGACCGCTCGGATACCACTGATCCGGATTTATGCAGGAACACAAAAGAATACACATATAATCATAAATACAAAGATGCAACGGAAATAACGCTTCATTTCATTAATATCAATGAACTGAAATTTGTTTACAGACAAAATGGAAATAAACTAGCTAGGTCACTGGTAGCTTATCTCTGAGAAGAGATATAGTGACTACAGGCCTCTGAACTGTGTTACAATGAGACTCAAGGGCTTATTTATTGTTGAGAAACAATGGAAAACCCTAAACATCCAAAAACCTAACCCTAGGAGATGAAGCACCAAAAGTATGGGCCCTGTTTGGCTAAATTGGTACATCAAATTCCCGGTGACGTACCTGTGGCATACGATCTCCGTTTGACGTGCGCCATACTTCATTAAAAAGATCTATTTGAGGACTACAACTTTTGATGTAAGCAACATTGAAGGCACTTCATGTTGCTCCCGGTTTTCCCAAAAAACGTTGTTTAGGGCCTCAAAACGGCTCCAGAAGTTCAGGACCCAAAAAACTGCTAAAAGTAATATAATGTGCTACAATTAAAGAAACTGAAAAAAACAATGGTGGCGCCCCAAGTGGAATAGGCGGGTGGCCACCAATATCCAAGTTCTTGGAAGAACCAACCCACTCTTGAAATATTCAAAGAGAACCCGAACGTGTTAATTTGCAAAGTCTTATCAATTTCGATTTGTCTTGCAGGGGTTCGTTTGAGTTTCAGGCTCTTACCTCTTGCATAAAATCAATTAAAAATTTACTTTGCAAGTATTGTGCTTCATTTATTAATATCTCGCTATTTCAAAGAGCTAAATCATGGCTATTCAAAGAGGAGAGTTTACTCATACTCTTCGTCCTAGCCTTTTGTAGATCATGTTGTACAATATTTTGTAATTTACTAAGCTAATACTTGGTGTGTTTTGTAGCCCATCTCTAAGTTGTTTTCTTGCAGCAACTTGCGGAATTCATCTTCAAAACTATTGACAAGTTTGCATCCAAAACTTTGGGGCTCTAATTTCGAGATCATTTCCCTCTCTAGGCTGAGTTTTCCTTGGGATTCCTTCTCTTTCTCTTGGCCGTGGGCATTGAAGAGGTTTAGCCTCTCTTCTCCTCTTGTAAAAATCTGAATTTTATTGAGCCTTTCTGTGACCTTAATTGCAGAAATATTCTAGCAAGGAAATTCTATTGCTTAAAGCTCAATCGTGAAGAGTTTCCTTGGGTTTAGAGGAGGCTTAATGGTCTTTTCTCTCTTGTAAAACTAATAAAATTTCTGATTTTGGGAGTGTGGGTTTTACACATTGGCATCCCTATCTTTCCACCTTTGGAAGAGGACTTGTGGTTTGTTTTGTTGATCTCGTTTCACTTGCATGCATCTCATCTAATTGGCTAATTAACTTGTCCATGCATCAAACTCATTTAGCATGCTATTTAGTTTGATTTGTTGCAAGTTTTAAATCATTTACTTTCATAGAAAATTCATATTTTTGCATGCAAACACCTTTAAATTGATTTTTTTTGGCTTGAATATTGTTCCGAGTTTACTTATACTTCAATATTGAGCACACTTTACGTGCATCAAGTATTTGGGCAAATTTTACTTTACAAAGAAACATTTCATTTCATGTCAAGCAAATTTATTTCAAGTTGAAGTTTATTTCTTTCTTTTGCTATTCTACTTTTAGAGATCTTACATGCCCCAAGCATCACTCAAACTTACCTTCAACTTAAGTTGGTTGAATATATTTTTAGGGACCCTCTACCTCTATTGACTCCTCAATGTGAGATCCAAATCTTTGGGCGAGGGTGAGGTATGAGGATTAGAGTTTAATTGCAATCTTGCTTTAGAGTTTAACTAATAAAATAAACCAAGAGAATTTTACATCACATTTTACTTTACTCGCAAGTTCTCAATTTTTGCTATTTTGATGGTTTTATGTTTCACATGCAAATATCATTTCCTATTTCAAGAAACACTTAGATGCAAGCATTGTAATCTCTTTATTTTTGCAACAAATTTAATTGTCTTGTACTTGGAATATTGTTTACTTTTGCAACTCCATTTCATGTTGTCATTTTGATGGTCATTATGCTCATGGATGATTGATATATCTAGTTTCTATTTCAAGTACTCTTATTTTATGTTGCAAAATTAATTTCATGTTATTATTTTGGTCTAACATTTAAATTTCCTATCATTTGTGTCTTAATCTTATTTTGGGCAAGCTATGGTTTAGTTGAAGACACTAGTCTCATCTTTTATATCTATTTCAAGTTTTCTTATATGCTTGTTTAATGTTTGAAGGCAAGTTACTTTTGAGAGACATTGACTAGAATTATCTCACTTACATTCTTCAAGTAGATTACTAATTGTTTTCATTTTGGAAAGATATAATTACATGCTTTGATTTATCAATTTGTTTATTTCAAAGACATTCTTGTATCTTGCATTGATTATATCTTGTGCTAAGAATTTCTTATCTCAGTTTTCAGGATTACTTTTGCTTTCCATTTGAAAGCATTTAATTTCAATTAAGAAAATATAATTTCATTTTAGAGCAATACTTTGAAGGCACTAGTTGTTCATATGCTTTATGCTTATCTTGTTGGGAAAAATATTGAGAGGGGGAAGGGGGGGTGAGGGTGGTGGGTGAATTAGTATTTACAAGAATCACAATTTTTTTCTTTTCTTTTACTGATTTCTATACGCGACTTTGATTAGCCCAACTAGCGTATATACGTGGATATCCTAACAGAAA
Source organism: Pinus albicaulis (assembly GCA_034641835.2). Lineage (NCBI taxonomy): Eukaryota > Viridiplantae > Streptophyta > Pinopsida > Pinales > Pinaceae > Pinus > Pinus albicaulis. The sequence goes on from CM076581.1 coordinate 1,499,795,011, forward strand.
CTTGCGTATACCCAAATAACTTTTACGGTTCAGATAAATATTCAAAAACATTCTTTAGCCTAGATCATCAGTTATGCATCAGACAGTTAAGCAGTAAACATATGCAGAAATAACAAAATAAATCACCACACAAGAGCATCACACATGAACACCAGGATTTAAGCTAGAAACCCAAGTTGGGAGAAAACCACTGCTACTGTCGTCTCTGTCTTCATTATTTATTATATGGAAAACTACTTACAATATTGTGCTGATGTAGACTCATATCAGTACGCAGACATCTACCCTTAGAAGGCTGCAATATTCTCTCGTTCTCAAGCTGCTAATGGAAGGGAGCACCAATCCCCTGATCTCGTTTACTAGCCACTACTAGAAGGGAGCTACAACCCCTTGAATAGAACACCAACTTCTACTGGGAGGAAGCTTCTACTTTTATACTGAAGGCCTTAGCTCTCAGACCCACTGCAGACCACGTTTCTTAAATTTTCACACTAGATCCAACAGCTTCAACACAACTCAATATATAGATCAACACCAATAGCCACAACCCAAACTTTAAACAGAACAATGAGATCAATGTAACCAGAACACAGTAATAAACACAAACTTCTAAATCAACATTCAGAAACAATTTCTACCTTGATCATTCATCACATTCAATGCACACGCTACTTCACTTCACTATAACCTGCGTATATATGCGCTTTCCTACACACCAACCTGCATATATATCTGAGGTTTTTCAGTCGTATATCTTTTCAGATTTGCAGAACCCTTATTCAGTCAACATGATCAATCATACTTAATCACTCATTGATCATATTTGTACATATTCAACTAGCAGCATATACAGTATTCAAAAAACCCAGATCTACATGAAGACTTCATTGACAGACAACAGAAATATAGCAGCAACAAACAGATTACTTGTTCATCAAGCTTTAGAAAACCCTGACTTCCATACCCGCTTTTACTGAAACAAACCCGCGTGTATACGCGCTTTTACCGTGACGAACCAATGTATATATCTATAAATATTTAAGACTGCAGAAAGTTTCGGATCAACAGACTTACTCAGATTTTACACTTCACTTCAACAATCATGCGCCAGGTCACAGATCTAAACATCTCACCAACAGATCATGCAAATACATAGCCATTGGAGATCTAAAGAACTTGATCGATCATTGTATTCTTAGGTGCATCACTATTTCAGATCTATCAATAAACTGAAATCCATTACATGCAGATATACTTCAGAGAGAAGTATTCAATTAAAAACCATTCACATGCACACCTTGCAGTATGATCTTCTTCTCCTTATATAGGTTTAGCCTTTACCAATACCGTGAGCCAAAACCAAACAAGTGCCGATGGTATTCTTGGATGGAATCAAATAGACAGCACAACACTCAATATTGTGGGCTAAAACCATAGTAATGCCCCCTGATATCATAATATTAGAGTGCAAAAGTCATACAGTACTTTGCTCGTTCTTTTTCGCGTGTATTCGTGAATTTGCCTACACAAACTCACGCATAGAACCTTTAATATGAATATTAACCATCTTCTGTTGGACCTTCTGCTAAACCATACCCTTATTCTGCTAGACCTTTTGCTAAACCACCGTGCTTCTCCATAAGTCATATACTTCAGCATTTGCAAGAGAGTTGCCATCAAGGACAACATATGCAATCATAAGAATCATATTGTCAACAATCTCCCCCATTGGACTTGATGACAACCATGTTGGAGTTTGATCACCACAACTAGTAGATATATATAAGATATAAACATTATTCAAACACCAAAAACTCTCCCCTTGATCACATGTTGAGGCTTCAACGATTTAATAAAATACATGACTCTATAACCCAACTGAGTATGGCCTTTCCTATCACCAAGGACACAAAATTACATCAAGGATCTAATTGAGTGGAATTACATATTGGCTCAACCACCCAACCAACTGGGTTTACATATTTGAACAAGTCCATACATGACTCAATATGACAATCTTTATATCATTAGAGATATGACTTTTTATAATCAAGACCAAAGAATCTCAAACAAGAGATCATAATATAGCAACTAACATAATGCCAACAATGCAGTCTTCTTAGCAAGGAAAATGCTCCCCCTAAACCTGTGCATCTTGAACACTTTCAACAACCAATTCATTAAAGCATCTTCATCAAGGAGATAAATATCAAAGAAAGGAACTGCAAGATGAATACCAGAACAACAAAATTTAGCCATCAGCACCTGAGGACAAAGATATGACACAGGCTGTTCTAAAAGTTGACCTATTTTATGTCAGCAAAAACCATACGCGGCTTTATACAGAGAAACCCGCGTATATACGCGACTCGTCTTCATGAAACCTACGTACCGAAGTTAATCTTTTGAAATCAAGCTGATTTGATAAGTGAGGATGAGACTCCCAACTTCTGTCTGAGATACTCAAATGCTTCCCTGGGAAGAGGTTTAGTAAATATATCAGCAACTTGTTCTTTGGAAGGATCATACTCCAATTTAACCTTTTGCTCAAGCACTTGTTCACGTAAGAAGTGATACTTGATAGAATTGTGCTTGGTTTTGGAATGCATAACAAGGTTTTTTGAGATACTGATGGCACTTGTGTTATCACATAGGATGGAGATAGGAGGAGAACGATTAATTTGAATATCTTGTATTGTCTGCATCATCCAAAGAAGTTGTGTGCAATATGATGCGACAGCCACATATTCTGCTTATACTGTAGATAAGGCAATGGAACTTTGTTTCTTGCTAAACCAAGATAAAAATCCGCATTTCCAGCCCAGTTTGCATCTGTGTAAGCATGAAGAGTAACATCAACATTCTTTGGTGTAATATTCCCTTTTTTGGTGTCACCTACAACAGGGTTAGGTTGGACTTCCAAAGTTAGGAGCAGACAGGTCACAGGTACAGATTGTTTATGAACTAGCTCAAGGGCTGGTTGAGCAAGACATTGAGCTTTTCAGGAGACAGTTGACCAGGGAGGAGCTGTTCCAGTTTGGTGGATCATGCAGCAGAAATGAACTGAGGAGGAAGGGACTTTGCATCATTTGCAAAGGACCATGGGGGCCTGATCACTCATGTTTGAGTGATGTAGATGATGTGGTGGAGGCAGGACATGAGGGCATTCCTTCTGTATGCTAGGGTGAGGACTCTTCTTCAGATGAGTCCATGGGATCAGTTGAGGACGCTTTTGGGGAGCAAGAGCAGTCATGCAAATATGATGACAGTAGACCAGAGCTGTGTTCCAGTGTGCACAGTGAGTAGTCAGGGGACTCTACGAGAGATACTCTCGGTGATGAGTCACTTGTGACAATTCAGCCAGAGTAGCATATGATGGAGCCTGAGTCAGCAGAGGAGGATACTATGCACGTTAGGCATGATATTCCTTTGGGGGAGAGCCAAATGGAGGCTCACATTGAGTCCATGATGGATATGCGGCAAACCTTGGGGTCAACCATTGAGGAGGAGCAGTCAGATGCACAGACATCGAGTACGGTGACAACAGTTGCAGATCCATATCCTCTGGAGATGTTGGAGGTTGATGGGATAGTTCTGCAGGGGGCTAGTAGACAGCAGGAGCATTACATTCCCGATCAGGAGAGGGATGAGCTGTTGGAGATGGTGGAGTATCCATCGTTGGGCCGACACACCGATGAGGTACAAATGGATGCACATGCAGTCAGCAGAGCTGTCGTACTTCCAGGGAGTAGCACTCTCCAGGAGTACATCGATCGAGCTTGCAACATATCTTGCTCACTTTGGCCCATTATAGAGAGAGGGGATTTATTCTATAGCAACTTTCGTTGCCAGATAGGGTAGAGCAGTGTGAGTTGATTACGGACTGGCGACAACGCTCCCAGCGTGTTCCATATGCAGTTGTTGCTATATTGGATTCTTCTTCCAGGATGGATTGGCGGGAGATCATGAGTTGGTACCCTCTTGATGGTACGATATTCTTCGTAGGGAGCACAATGGAGTAGGGGCCCTTAGACATGACATATGATACAGATTCTATTTGGCAGTGGGGCACAGATCGACTTTTCTTCAGCATCCTATCCCGGTTTCAGGAGAGTAGGATCAACATTGGATTTAGTCAGGGGTTGGATTGGAGAGACGTGATGAGTTGGTACACAGTTGGTGGGGTAGCTTACACCATCATAGATACAACGCAGCAGGAGACATGGTCTTCACCTCTTAGAGCATCAGTTATAGCCAGAGGCAATGCGCAGTTCGAGCTGTGCGACTCGAGCGATGATTGGCCATCGTGGCGTGGGGATCCGGGAGGATTGTTTGATGGCAGGTACAATGAGAGATTAGTTTGGGATCCTGACATTGAGGGTTCTATTCCGGGTGACTTGATATAGGCACATAGTAGCACTAGGAGGTTTGTATGGGATCCGGGCATTGGGTCTCAGTTGCATCGGGCCAACAGAGTGGCCCACATATTTGGATTGCTTGAGGGCAAGAAATCTTGGGGTAGAAGGTTTGTAATATTCCCTTTTTTGGTGTCACCTACGACAGGGTTAGGTTTGATTTCCAGAGCTAGGAGTAGATAGGTCACAGGTACAGATTGGTGCTATCAGCGGGCTCAGGGGCTTTTTGGAGGAGTTTTGAGGAGTTTCCATGATGTCTGGTGGGATTCGCTTGATATATTCCACCATCCGAGCAGTTTGGCTTTCGTTCCGGTGCATTCCAACAACTTTCGGAAATTTGAGTTATTTGTGGGCTTAACTCAGCGGATTATGCTCAAGGTGGCATTCCAGGAGGAATACATGATGGAACACCTTAGCGCAATAGCTCATTAGAACTGGGACGAGGATACCTACATGATGGGACGGTTGCGCATGAGTTTCAATGACTAGAGAGACATGGTAGCCGATTTACTCTTTTCTGCATTAAAAAGGAATATTTTAATAAGAGGGAAAAGTGCACCATGAATAAAATAATAAAAAAATAATGCTCTAGAAGGCTCCAAGAGATCTACAAAATAAAGGGAGGAGGCCATTGAGGGATATCTTTGGGATCATATCATTTGCTTGTATGAGAGGTTTGAGACATGGTTCTCTACTTCAGCCGTAGCCCCAGGACGGAAACTCTCGGGTGATTTGTGAGTGTTGGACGGAAACCCAAATCTCTTTGAGGAAACTTCATTTAGAAGTTTCGCAGAGCTTTAGGGATATTGGGGTTAGGATCATTTAGATCTTCAACAGGTGCTTCAGGGAATTCAATGGTAGCTGTTGCCGGAGGTAGAGTGCAATAGTTCAGTTTTTGGAGGCCATCGCCGTGTAGCAGTGCAGCAGATTGTATTGTTGGCCAGTTTTCCATCTCAGCTCTTCCTGGGTCAAATCTATATGTAAACCCCGTTATCATTTATAATAAAAGCTGAGATTCTTCTTTTTCTATGTGGGATTGGATTGCAGTGTTATGTGTTTAATTTTACATGGCAATCTTCAGTTAAATGCATGTGGATTTTATGGCATATTTTGGGGTTTAGATTAATTTATGCAAATTTAGGAAAATATCCCACTTGGGAATATTACATTTGGATACCATAGACCAAAATTTTGAGTTCCTTGTAGATATTTGAATATTCTTTTTAAACCCTGAAGATGTGACTCCTTTGGATTAACTTGTAATCGCCCAACAATCCCAACTGCATGCATAATATCTGGTCTAGTCCTAGTTAGATAAAGCAGACTTCCAATCATAGATCTATACTTTGGTTGGTTTACCATAGGTGAATCATTATGAGAACTGAGGTTACATCCAGTCACCATTGGGGTGCTCACGCCTTTGCAGTCTTCCATTCCGTACTTCTTCAAGATTTGCTTGAGATATTTTGCTTGTGATAGAAATATGCCATCTTTTGCTTGTTGTACTTGTAAGCCAAGAAAATATGTTAGTTTCCCAAGTAATGACATTTCAAATTCTTGCTGCATATCAGAAGCAAATTTCTGACACATGGATTCTTCATTACTCCCAAAAATGATGTCATCAACATACACAACAATAATTAACAATTTATCATTCTCAATCTTTGTGTATAAGTTACTATCAGCAGATCTTTTTGTGAATCCTGGTTGTTGAAGATATTTGTCAAGACGATAGTACCATGCCCGTGGAGCTTGTTTTAGACCATATAGAGCCTTTTTGAGTTTGCGAACAAGATTTTCATCATTTCCCAGAATGAATCCTTCTGGTTGTTCTATATAAACTTCTTCTTCTAGATCACCATTGAGGAAAGCAGATTTGACATCCATTTGATAAAATTTGAACTGTTGAAAACTTGAAAAAACAAGAAACATTGTTATGGCTTCAAGTGTGGCTACGGGTGCAAATGTTTCTTCAAAGTCCATACCTTCTTGTTGAGCATACCCTTTACAAACAAGTCTATCTTTGTTTCAAATAACATCTCCATTTTCATTTAACTTGTTTTTGAATATCCATTTTGTTCTAATAAGAATGCCAGATAGCTAGGGGATCCTACAAGAGTTCTTCTTGTTTGGACACCTGATCCTTTTTCTCCCAATATTTGAGATTCTGGATGATTCTTTTGAACATACCTTGATGGAGCCTTTTCAGATATATCTTCTTTTGGTGCTTCATTGGGTTCTCCTTCTATATTGTTGTTATTTTATGAGGCAAAATATACATCAACGTCATCTTCATTTGTTGTTATTTCCCTTTTGGGAGCTGTGAGAGACTCATCAATTACAACATCAATACATTCAACGATCTTCCGAAGTCTTTTATTGTAGCATTTATATGCTTTACTTCTAGAAGAGTAACAAAGAAATATTCCTTCATCTACTCTAGGCTCAAACTTACCAAGTTTTTCATCATTGTTCTTGATAAAACATTTGCTTCGAAAAACTCGAAAGTGCTTCACAGTGGGAAGATTACCATACCAGAGCTCATAAGGAGTTTTATCACTATTTACACGAACATGAGCCTTTTTGAGAATATTTACTGTAGTATGCGCTTCTTCTCCCGAAAAGGTATCAGGAGTTCTAGATTCATCAAGCATAGCATGAGCCATCTGCTGAACTGTTCTATTCATTCTTTCTGTCGCGCCATTTTGTTGTGGAGTTCCAACTACATAAAACTGTCTTTTTATGCCATATTGTTCACAGAAATCAAAGAATTCCTCTAATATATATTCTCCTCCTCGGTCAGATCTTATGCATTTGATTTTTAGTTCTAATTCATTTTCAACCAAAGTTTCGAAGATCATAAATTTTCAAATGCTTCATCTTTATGTTTTAATAAACCGATCCAACACATTCTAGAGAAGTCATCAATAAATAGAATATAGTATTGTTCTCCACGAGGTGAATTTTTCCTTACAGGACCACATAAATTAGTGTGTATAAGTTCAAGAGGCTTACTTGTTGATCCTTCTAGCCATTAAATTGCACCCTGGTTTGCTTACCGAATTGGCATGATTTGCATATGGTACTTTCAGGGAGAGTGATGTTGGGTAGATCACGAATAGCTTTGAGTCTGCTAGATTTGCTTATTTGAGAGAAGCTCAAATGTCCCAATCTCTTGTGCCATAACCATTTTTCTGTAGATTTACCTAAATAACATTTCTCTTGGCCACCTTTCAATATATATAGATTGTTGGGTGTTCTTGTTCTTTTTATTACGTTTTTTCCTGTGTCAAGTTCACGAACTACACACTCTTTTGAACTAAAGACAACTTCATTTCCTTGATCACACACTCAACAAGTTATGCTTTAATCCATCCACATACATAACATTGTTAGCTTTAACCTTTTCTTTTAGAAAAACAGATCCTTTACCCTTAATGATAGCAGGAGAGTCATTTCCAAAAGTAACATTCTTTTCCTTCTCTAATGCATTGTATGAAAGAAGTTTATTTTTATCACCTGTCATGTGTTTTGAGCATCCGCTATCAATGTACCATTGATTTTCTTCTCCTCTTGCAAATAAAGCTATTCCACAACTTTCAAACTGTAAGTCTTTCTTTCTCCATACCTTGGAACTCGTGGGTATTTGTTCTTTTGGCTGAAGTTTGTTTCTGTATTCAGATTCATCATGTTCAAAGTTATTGCGATAAGAACATTCAATTTCGTCTTGAAGAGGGGAAAAGTTGTTACAAGTATTCCTCTTTATTCCTGTCTCATTTCTTTTCTTTCTTGCTTCTCTAGTCATGATGGTTTTTTATGCAACACATTGAGCAACTTTATGACCAAAATTATGACATGAGAAACATTGCCCATTAAAGAATAAATTTTTGTGATCATGAAACCTTTTATTGATGTTTACTTATTGATTGATATTTCTGTTATTGTTCATCCTTGAATTGAAGTGGTCATGCTTTATCTGGGCATTATCTTTGTTCTTTTGTTGAGTGACGAAGTGTTGCTGGATGGCTTTAGCTGCATTTAGGTAGCTTGTTGTTGAAGACTGAGAAGATTCCCCGATATATCCAAGACCTGTCTTTACAATAGGAGAGCATTGCGCCTTGATAATTTCATCTAAAGTTTCAGATCTTTTAGCAAATCTAAGATTTAAAGTTTTCACTTTCTCAATTTCTTTTCTTAGACTTACTATTTCACATTCTAATTTCTCATTGTGCTTCTCCTTTTCTATAAGCTGATTCTTTAGAGTATCTATGGCTATTTTGTTCTCTTCCAAACATATTTTGAGTTGATTGATTTCTTCAAGAAAATCATTTTCTTCTAAAGCATCCAAAAAGGTATCTTTAGCCTCACTAGTGTCCTTTTCAAATGCCATGAGTAGTCTAATATCTTGATCAGATTCTCCTTCTTCACTATTTGATAGACCATCACTATCTTCATGAGTATAATAACTTTTTCTATTGATAAAACGTTTCTTATTACCTTTTGCTAAATCCTTTCCCTTTTCATGATTATCTTTATGAGGACATTTAGCAGCGTAATGACCAACTCTTCCACAAGCAAAACATTTGAAAGGAAGCTTACCTTTGAACCTTCCAGTGCCAAGTTGAAGTTTCTTTACAAAATTTATCTCATCTTCTTTTGATACATACCTTGATCCTTCTTGTTCTTCCATTTCCTTGCCTTTTGCAATAGCTCTAAAAGCAACTTCTTTGACTTCAAACAGACCTCCTTTCCTCATTTCACACGCAGTCAGAATCCCATGAAGTTGAACAATAGTAAGAGTTTGTAGATCCTAGTTCTCTTCAATAACAGACACTTTTGACTCGAATTTAGGAGTTAGAGATCATATGACTTTTTCTACTAGAGTGGTGTCGCTTATAACTTCACCCAGATTTCTCATATGATTTACGATCTCATGTAGACGTAAAAAGAAACTAGCAATGCTTTCATCATTATGCATTCTGAGTTTTTCATATTGAATTCTGAGAGTTTGGAGTTTAACACATTTTACCTTGGCATCACCTTCACAACTCAGAATGATTTTGTCCGATATCTCCTTTGCTATATTTAACTGCATAACTTTGACATATTTTGATTCAGTCAAAGTCCCCATACCTTTATGGCTTTGTGACACTCTTCAAGATGCTGATAAACTTGCTGCCCCCAAAGGAACTTTCAGAGAAAGCAAGAAACCTTGCCGGTTCCAAGGATATGTTGTAGCCATGAGCAACATTATCCAAGATGATCTGTAAACTTTTGAAGAAGCTGTAAAGGCCCAAGTGTGGAAAGATGCAATGGCTGAAGAATATGAATTCATCATTCATAATGATGTATGGGAATTGGTTCCAAGACCCCTCGGTAAATCTATTGTATCTTCTAAGTGGTTGTATAAAACTAAACATGGTGTTGATGACAGTGTTGAAAAAAATAAAGCTAAATTTGTGGCTAGAGGTTTCTCTCAAAAAGAGGGAATAGACAACGACGACAATTTTTTACTTGTTGCCCGTTGCACCACCATCCAATCTATTGTAGCTCTAGCTGCTAGCCAAGGATGGTCTCTTCACCAAATGGTTGTGAAGACTGATTTTCTGCATGGCTTCCTTAAAGAAGAAGTATTTGTGGATAAACCACAAAGCTTTGAAGTACATGATCCAAAAACTCGTGTGTAGGCTGAAGAAAGCCCTCTATGGTTTGAAGCAAGCTCTAAGAGCTTGGTATGCTCGCATAGATAGCTTCTTGATGAAGCTTGGTTTTACCAGAAGTAATGAAGATCCAAATCTTTACTTTAAGACTATCCAAGGTATGCCTTTGATTTTGGTATTGTATGTTGATGATTTATTTATGACTGGTAGTGAACCTCTTATTCTCTAGTGTAAGAGGGAGTTAGCTTCTGAATTTTAAAAGAAAGATCTTGGTTTGATGCACTACTTTCTGGGGCCTGGAGGTATGGCAGAAATTTAGTGAGATTTTCCTTTCTCAAGGAAATATGTTGTCAAACTACTAGAATTTTTTGGTATGACTGAGTGTAAGTCCATGAATACTCCAATGGAAATGAATTTGAAGAAGCTTTGTGGTAAAGATGCAGGACCTGATTTGTCTAATCCTTCCGAATATCATCAACTGATTGGGGCATTGATGTTCTTAGTGAACACTAGACTAGATATATGCTTTGCAGTCAATAGTCTAAGTTAATACATGATTAAGCCTGCTCATGCACAGTGGGTTTCTGCAAAGCATGTGTTGAGGTACCTGGATGGGACCATCAATCTTGGATTGAGACATACTGCCTAATATAAGGCTACATGGAAACTCTGATGCTGAGTGGGCTGGTCACTCTACTGACAGAAAGAGCACATCAAGGTCTTGCTTCAGCTTAGGATCTGGCATAATATCTTGGATGAGCAGAAAGCAAAAGTCTGTTGCTCTTAGCACGACTGAAGCAGAATACATTGTTGTTAGCATGGTTAGCTGTGAGGCTGTAAATTTTTGTAGATGTTCTATGCTTGATGCAACTTTACTTTTTATCCCAATATCAGTCAATAATCACACAAACAATAAAGTAAAATGATGATAGAACATACCAGTAGATTGACAGAAGACAAGCTAGAAATATATAAGTGTGTTGGTGCATTACAGTGGTCAGCAGGATGCTTCAACTAGCAAAGTCTCAATATGGTCAGCCAACTAGAAGTATCACACAACCCGCTAGGACAACCAAAAAGTCAACCCCAAAAGTCAACAAAAGTCAATGCTATCAGTCAATGGTCAACGCAAACAGCAGCATCAACAAGGTCAACGCAGCCAAGTCAAAGTCAATGTCCAACCTCAGGATTGTGCCAAAAAATGCGGATTCAAAAAATCGAAAGTTTGGGAGAGTTTCAAGTCAATTTGACCTTGCATTGACCAAAGTCAACACCGGTCAACGTTGCTGCAGAAACCCTAGGCCAAAAACAGAATTTGCTGCTTGTTGAAATTTCCCACGTGTGAAGAGAAGAGCCTCCAAGCTGATCGAACCAATCAGATGAGGAGAGAGAAAATGTGTGAGGATGAGATGAGTGAAAAAGTCCTCCAATGTTGACCAATATATATCCATCAATGAGGGTATGTGACACAACTGCTGGGGCACTAAACCTTCAGGCTGACCTGCACATATTTTGAATAAATTCAAAATAAATGTTCTGCTCGTTGGATCAAGATGATCTTTAGATTGATCTTGCACCTCTCCGAAAGAGGAGTCCAATAAAAATATTGGGATCTTCATCTGAGCATCACAACATGGAGTTTGGACCTAGTTGTCCAAAATTAACAGAGGCAGTATGGCCAAGGAATGTCTTTGAAGAGTTGCTTGAGCAAGTATTGGATACTTCTGTAATTTGCTATGACAATAAGAGTGGGATTCAACTTGCTGAAAATCTCGTGTTCCATGACAAGTCCAAACACATTGAGATGAAATATCACTATATCCGGGATATGGTGCAAAGATGAGCAGTAATACTTAATCATATAGCCACTGATCACTAAGTCATCGACATTCTTACCATGTCTTTGCCAAAAGGAATGTTCTTGGTTTTGAGAGAGCAACTTGGACTGACAAATGTGAATCTTCCTAGAGAGGGTGCTCATGGATGATAAGCCTTGGATGTGCGAGATCCTTGTCATGTGTTGACAAGTGGATCCCCTCCAAGTGTCTATAGGGTGATGGATGTATCTCCCCTACGACGATTCTTCTTCATTAGATTGTAACATCATTGTTCCAAAGCAGAGATACTAGAGATCCTAGTATCAGAAAGAAATTCCTCCCTAGCTCAGAGGGAGTGTTGAAAATTGTCAGCTATGGGATGAATTTCCTTGAATAGAATTCATTTCTGACTTTTCTAAAGTGACTTTCTAAAAATACAGAGTCATGTCTATCTTTGCAACCATGACTTTCCAAAAATAATAAATTACCTTCCATCAATTCATAATCATATATATATGATGGAAAATCGCTTAACTTGTTCTTAATGAATCTCATTTGCTTAATTTTTAACTCAATCATCAATATTATTATTATTATTACTATTATCGTCTTTATGATATTATTATATTATTATTAAAAAGAAATTCAAGTCTCTCAATCATGAGACTCAATCTGTTATATGTAATTCCCCTCAATTAATGCATATGTTACTCTCTCTCTCTCTCTCTCTCTTAATGGATTCATTCCTCTCTCTCTTTAATGCTCTTATGTACGTCTTCCACTCTCTTACACACTATAATGACACCATAAAAAGATTCCTCTTACACCTCTTTAGTGCATAAGTTCCATTCCTCTCGTTTATGGCATAAGTTACACTCCTATTTGGCATATGTAACTCCTCCTCAAGGCATAGGAGTTACTCTCTCATGAATTCAACCTCCTTGCTCTTCCTATATATTTGTGCCTCTCATCCTCACTTGACACACTTACTTGCGCTTGTGAAAGGAGAATTCAAATTTGAGAAAGAGAGAGTTGGAGAGTCTAGAGGAAGATTGAGAGAGAGAGAAAGAGATTCTTGAAGAGCAAGAGAAGATCTTTGAGAGCCAAAGTGATTTAGTGTTTGCATCAGCTACTGCTAGCAAAGATCTTCTTTAGATTTGGGTGAACTTCTTCATTCTCTCATTGGAATTTGTATCTGTGCTAAACAATTGATTTCTAATAGAAGAGGAATCTGGTTGAGTTTTTCCGTGTGTGTTTTGCCCTGGTCATTAACCTAATTTCTCTGTCTCATTGAGTTCTTGGATGTCTTCAATTGTGCATATGGTTTATATGGTTTATGTTCTATCTACAATTACTTAAGTTATTTTGCAGCATAAAGAAGTTCTGGATTTAAGTGATTGTAACAACATAGAAAAACATAATTTCAACATGGCCAAACCCTCCTGCAAAATTAAAACCACAGCGAAATCTCAAAGCCCAAACATAGTCAGCTCTTCCCCAAAGTCTGTGAACTTGGAGCCCCAGGGCTAGCGTACCTGTAAATCTCTATATATTTTCAAAGAAAATTGTTAGATCATATGGTGAATTATTTAGCAATATTCAGCACAATATAGGATCACACATAGCTAACACATACCGGAGATGAATGGAAAAAGAAGCACTATGAATTGAACTCCAGAGTCTTTCTATTATGATACAAAATGTTCTTATCACCGACAAATGGAATAACAATTATTTAGCAATATTCAGCACAATATAGGATCACACATAGCTAACACATACCGAAGATGAATGGAAAAAGAAGCACTATGAATTGAACTCCAGAGTCTTTCTATTATGATACAAAATGTTCCTAGCAAAGAAACAACTCAATACTAGCGTTTAAGAATTAGGTCATTCAAAGATATCAAATAAAAGCAAAATGGCTAGTTGGCTTGATTCTCGTCAAAATATTCTGGACTTTCGAAAATAACTTGATCATCTTTTAATCTCCATAGTCGAATTTTTACTTATGAGGAAAATTTCGATTTTTTTTTAAAACCCATTTTTATGATTAATCCAAAATTTAATATTTTGGATTAATTTCCTCAACAAATTGACTTTGACTTGACCACCAAAGTCCAAGGGCTCAAATTATCTTAAAATATCCATTTTCCCTTGGTGGGGGGACCTCCGAAAATTGACTTTCATTTGACTCACGAATTTTTAGATTATTTTCCACTTGGAGAGAAATTAATTTCTCTATAATTACTTTTGACTCAAAATTAATTAATTTTTTGGCTTAGGATTTTAATTTAATTTATCTAAAAAAATTAATTGATTGGCACTAGAAGGGATTAATAATTTTTACACCCTCAAATATTTTAGTCATGACGTCTAAATATGAGGGAGCATGCACTAAAATGTTTTCACATCAAATTATTACAATATTATTCCTTCAAAGGGGAAAACACTCTTAGAATTACTCTCAATAATTTACCCAATTCTGTAACACAATAATCTAGTATAGACCAAGTGTTTTTGTAATAAAATAATTTAGCCAAATGTGCTTAAATTATTCCCAAGCACACTTTTACAAAGACTTGATAGAACATTAGGACTCACCTAAGACCTTGTCAAGGAACTCCACTCTAGTTTTGGATTTAAGCTGGAAGAAAAACTCTGTCGATTATCCGTGTTTAGAAACACACATAATTCGGTGAGGTTAAAAAACTTCCTAGAATGAAATCCTTTGCCAAAATCAGAGGCCTACCTAGGTGTTGTTACATAATTAAACGGTTATACTAGCATCATTTATGTTTCAACTTGCAGAAATTGGGTTTACAATGATAAAATTGTGCTCGCTGATGACTTTGAACTTTGAAAATATTTCTTCATATCTCTGCATTCTGCTTCCTTGAATTCTTGACAAAGTGTGGTCAACACAACCAATCCTAAGAAACCAACTTTAAGAAAAATTTTCAATATGTGTCTAATGGTTTGGATTTGCATCAATGTGTGTGCGTGTGTGTGTGCGTAATTAAAATTTGAATATTTTATGTAGTTTATGTTCAACCAGTTTTTTACTAGTTCTGTTCTTGTTGAGGTTTCTGGGGTTGGTTGGTTTGGTCATTGGTCTGGCTTGGATAACGTTGATAATCATGAGTGGAGGCATAATTGTGTACCGTGCTTTACACCTCCATCTTTTCAGTTGCTTGGTCAATTGGGAATATGACCATTGAACTAGATAAAGAGAGCAATGGCATTGTCTATTCCCTTTAAGAATAATAGCAACCACAATAAGTGATATGGAAACAAAAGCCTTCACTTTAAAATAAATTCCTACTTCAAAACATCCCACGGACCTCCTTCTGTATAGTTATCGAACTTGGGATTAGACATATATGATCACCACTTCATTGTTTGAGCGTTTCATCAATAAGTTGATAAAGATATGGTGCTAGATTCTAATTCTAAACATCACCTAGTTTGAATCCCATTGTTCTTATCATGGGATGATGGAGGTCAGGTGTAGATAAATAATCCAAAACCTCTTTGTAGCATGGCTTGAATTACACCTTCACTTTGTTGTTTTATTTTTCTGTAATCTTTTGGCTTGAATTTCATGAAATTGTAACATCGTATGTAACCATTTTTTACCAGTAGACTAGTTGACCTTGCAGGTGGTTTGATAAAATCATATCTATCTATCTATTTTTCTCTCTAGATTTTGACATCCCTTCATTTTGACTGTCATTAGCAATGTGCATGATGGAACAGGAGAGGAGAAAGATTGAGAGTGGTCTCTTTGGGGGAAATCTTCTTGGTGTTGCTGCAACAAATGCTTTAGAGCTTGGAATTGATGTGGGAAACCTTGATGCAACTTTGCACCTTGGCTTTCCAGGTAGTGTTGCAAGGTCAGTGAAATGTTTATGCTTTTATTTAGCTAAGTTTAATAGAATATGCTAGAATGAATGGTAGCTTTCTTATTAACAAGTCTGGAATTTGGAATTATGTTTTTTTAATGAGACTTGTATTCCCGATTTTGCAGTTTGTGGCAGCAAGCTGGAAGAGCAGGGAGGAGAGAAAAGGCCTCACTGTCTGTTTATGTAGCATTTGAAGGACCTCTTGATCAACACTTCATGAGACACCCTGCTAAGCTTTTCTCAAGACCAATTGAACATTCTCAAGTTGATGCTCATAACCCACAGGTCTGTTCTTGGATTAATTTTTCAATCATTTGCAAGTTTGCACTTCATGTCCTAGATATGGTGATGCCATTGTAAATTGAAAATGAGAACAAAATAATCACCATAGCTACCATTTGAACTCTGCCTCTAGGTATTTAATGCATTGGGCAGTTTTGTTTGATTATTGGACCGCAATTCAGTACAGGTGGTAAAACAACATTTAGCCTGTGCTGCTCTAGAATATCCTGTACACTTGCAACACGATGTTGAATATTTTGGTTCTTCATTACATGATGCCACCTTGGATCTTATGAAGAAAGGATATCTAGCTAGGCATCCTAATGGTGGTCCTCAAGACGAATCTTGGCATTACATTGGGAAAGAGGTATGGTGTTTGCTTAGTTGATTCTTTTGGTGGATGTTTTAGTACTCTGTACTTCATTTATAAAAATATATACACGCTTCAGAGGTTTGTGTTAATTTGTCAGTTATAATTTTCAAGATCTGATTTCTTTGGTTTATCAGAAACACCCTTCCTATATGGTCAGCATTCGGGCAATCGATCCAGAGAAGTACACTGTCATTAATCAAGCTACAAATGAAGTAATAGAAGAGGTTGAAGAAAGTAAAGCATTCTTTGAGGTATGTAATTAATAGTAAACCTACTAAGTTCACAGATTTCAGAAGTAAATAATAATTTCTTTATGGGAAAATGTATGAAGGCTTGAAAATTTGCATGAATATTCTTGATGTTCAGCATTTGAGGAACAATTAGACTTTGATGGATATTCCAGCTATTCTAAATTGTTATGTTGGATCTGATGTCTTTCGTATGAGAGCAATGTATCAGCGTAGGTGTGTGATTTTTTATTTATTAGTTATTTTCTATTGACAAATTATATGCGTAGCTGGATCTGGAAAGTGTTTGTTGACCAGGGGATGTAATACAAGCTAAGGGGGTAAGTTGCTGGGGATGGTAGGTAGAATTATCAGTTTATCGTTATTAAAGTTCATCGTCATGATTTTCATAATGGTTGTGCTGATATGAAATGCACACATTGACCAATAGAATATTAAGGGGGCCTCATGAGTCATGAGTTATGCCAGAGCTTAAGAATCTTTTGAAGATTGTACAATTTGACAGTCAATGCTGAAACTTGAAGCAAACTAAAAATGGAGATCTAGTAAGCAAGGTCCTTAAGTTTGGCTGACAATTGCATAGCTTAACGAAGGGAAAGTCTTGTCCGGAAAAATTAGCGGTAGCAAACAAGTATTTTTCCTCACACAATTCAAAGCTCTCTTCTTGCTGCTCAAAACTGTTGGTACTGCTGGAAAAAGCAGTTATAAATTCATTTTATATTTCTCATTATGAGAGTGTCATAATTAAGGCCTTCAAGTTACCAATCATCAGAAATATGAGGTGCATATGTCCTTTCCTAATCTGCCACTTTGTCATCATGATTGAAATAATCGAAGGCATATTCCCATTATTTCCAGAGCTTCAGGAAGTTCTTTATGCGTCTCCATTTGAGTTGGCATTATCAATAAAGTGCGATAAAGATTCGAGCTGATTCCTATTCCTATTCCTATCAATAGGATATTCCTATTGATTCCGATGATGAAGATATACCACTATTTGAAGAAGAAGAGCACCGTGATAAAACTACTACAATCCTAGAAGAAGAAGAAGAAGAAGAAGGACCAAGTGAGCCTATTCAACCCGTGATCATACTCGAAACAAGGAAAAGGCCAAATTGGTTAAAAGCTACTCTTGAACCAACTACGTTTGAAGAAGTTGCTCATCAAGAACAATGGAAGAAGGAAATGCAGGAAGTATATTAATCCATCATGAAGAATGGGGTTTGGGAAATCGTTCCTAGAACAAGTGACAAATCGATTGCCACTTCAAAATGGATTTACAAAATCAAACACGCTATTGATGGAAGCATAGACAAATGCAAAGCTAGATTAATTGCAAGGGGTTTCTCACAAAAGGTAGGCATAGACTATGAAGAAAACTTTCCACCTACTGCAAGATATACTACTATAAGATATTTGGTTTCGTTGGCTGCAACAATGGGATTGAATATCCATCAAATGGACGTAAAAACAACATTTCTGAATGGAATCATTGATGAAGAAGTATACATTGAACAACCTGAAGACTTTGAAATAAATAACAAGAACACTCATGTTTGCAGACTCAAGAAAGGCCTATATGGTTTGAAGCAAACTTCTAGGGCACAGTTTGCAAGAATGGATGCATATATCTTAAGAATTGGGTTTGTCAAGAGTATTGCAGATCGAAACCTCTACATGAAAGTAGTGGATAATGAACCAATCATTATTCTACTATATATGGATGATTTGATTTGTAGAAACTAGAATTAATTCTCTCAATTGTTAATTAATTTAACAGTCTATTTGCTACAACAAATACCAAATTAATCACACTGCAACCTTCACAAATAAACTGCGAAACAAATAATGTTGGAAACTATGAAAATACTAGCACACACACATAAAAAATGACCCCGTTATTTTTGGACAAATGTCCCCGAAAATCTTGATGCGAGAAAATCGGTAGCTGAGGGCTTTTATTATTATGTAGTAGTGAATTCTGAGTACAATTTATGGATGCCGAACTGGAAATCCAAACAACAAGAAAATTTGGCCAAAATTATTTAAGGGAATTACCCTTCTTCCACAAGCAACCTCGACACAACTTTTGTTCAGAAACTCGTCCTGCTAGAACCCTTACGTTGGCATTTACGTAGTGCTTGCACTGGCCCTATGACGTCAAGCCCAAAACTGCCTCTGATGAAGTCCTTCTGCCTGTCTTTATTGAGGAAATCACTTCTCCCGCACTCTGGAACTGTAATATCCCGAATGGAAATAAACAGCAATATAAAGCACATAAACAAAGACATACAACTACTAGAGAGAGATCATAAGAAAAACAGACAATATGGAGAATGCTGATCCATTTTATTAATACTGAAAGATGGAATGAGTACAAAAGGTGATCAGAATGATGGCACCCTGGCTTGCACTAGGCAAGCGTAGAAATACTCTTAGAAGATGACTCGGAATGGCTGCTCCCTCAAAGACTGCGTATTCTCTAGCGCTGCTGGTACTGCTACTGTGCTGCTACTACTGCTGGAATGAACTGACAAATTGGGGCTGCTCCCCACCTTGGAAAATTGTGAAACTTTGGGAATGGCCTCTCCACCCAATACCCAGAAAAGCCCAGAAAGCTTTCCAGAAATGGCTGACCTCCGAAAATGACCCCCTTGAGGCAATATGCTATTCCCTAATGAGAAATGCTGGCTCTGAATGATCTGCTGCAAATAATGGCCTCCGACTCTACCAAAATGTTGGAATAGGGAAGCGCTGACCCCTTTCCAACTCTCTCGAGTTGAATCCCCTGATAAACCATCAATCGGGAACCACCTCCTTCCAAGACTGCGTCCTTCCTCTCACTGACTGCGCTGTCTCTTCTAGTGAAAGCTCCCAACTGCAGTCGCTGAAACTCTCTCTGGCAAAACAAAGATGGAACTCCTCACCCGAGCAGGCACTCGAAGTCCCCCGAGGCTGAGGTTGGGATCTCTGCACGGAGACCCCCAGTGTACTGAACAGTATGTGCAGACTTTGCTCAACAGCAAGTGTGCTCAATGTCAAAAGACAAATAACAAAATTAGAATGAATGAAATGAGGAGATCCTCTCCCTTTTTATGCTTGGAGAGCCTTGCTCTCACCTAGGCCCCACCATCAACTGCGCTGTCTCCTTGAGCCACGTTGTCCCTCTCTCTCTCTGCGCTGGCTTGGGCCCACATTGCCCACGTTGTCCTTTTTCCTGTGCTGCCACTTCGACCTCTAGGCCCCACGTTGCCAATTAATCATGTTTCTCAAGTGACTAGGAAATACTTTTATCCTAAGTGTGAATTAAGTGTCCCTCTTCACCAGTTTTATTTCTAACTTAACTTTATTAAAGTAAAGTAGTGAAAAATTAATATTTCCAATTAACTATTTCTAATTGGGAATATTATAGTCCTCCCTGGCAAAACGTTGCTTGTCCTCAAGCAACTACAATGATGGATGCTGCAAGATCTTCTCACTCTCCCAAGTGGCATCCTCATCCTGTAGGTTTCTCCATCTCACCAGGTACTCCCTGACTGTCTTGCTCTGTAGCTGCCTCTCCCTAGTGTCAATAATGTCCTTCGGCTGTAGCACTAAATGCCCCTCATCATCGGTGGGCGGAAGCTCCTCAGTTGCAGTCACCTGCTGTCCCAGTGCCTTCTTCAGGCATGACACATGAAAAATGTTATGAATCTTGCTACTTGTTGGCAGCTCCAACTCATATGCAACCTCCCCAATCCTGCGTGTCACCCTGTATGGTCCATAAAAGCAGGGCTTGAGCTTTTTAGCTCCCTTCTGCTTCAGCGTGGATTGCCGATATGGCTGCAATCGTAGGTAGACCAAGTCCCCTATCTCAAACTGCCTCTCAACATGTCCCCTATCGGCATACAACTTCTGCTGATTTTGTGTTGTAGTTATGTTATCCTTAAGAGCTCGGAGTATATCCTGACTCTCTTGGATCCAATCCTTGGCCCTAGGGGCCTTGCTAACACCAAACATCACGTCAGCAAAAGATAAAGCATGATACCTGTATAAAGCATAAAATGGAGACATACCGATAGACATATGATGAGTGGTGTTGTAACAGTACTCTCCCATGTGCAACCATCGTAACCATGCCTTCTGTTGCCTGTTGACATAGTTACGCAAGTAGCCTTCCAGCCACTTGTTCACTATCTCTGTCTGTACATTCGTCTGTGGGTGGTAACTAGTACTCGGAGTCAAATTAATGCACACCAAACAGAAAAGCTCCTGCCAAAACCCGCCCATGAAGCAGCTATCCCTGTCAGTGACAATGGTCTTTGGGAGACCATGCAATCTGAAAACATCCCTGAAAAATAACTCCGCCACCTATGCTGCAGTGTAACGTGCTGATATGGCGAAGAAATATGCATACTTTGTCAGTTGATCAACGACTAGAAATATGCAATCCTTGCCCTGTACAGTGGGCAACCCTGTGATGAAATCCATTGAAATACCCTCCCATTTCCCCTCAGGTATGGGAAGAGGCTGCAGGAACCCCGTTGGATGGTTCATCTCCCCCTTGTTGCGCTGGCAAACTTCGCACTCCCTGACATGTCGGAGTACGTCCTCCTTGAGGCCCTTCCACGAGAACTTCTCTCTGATGGCCCTATAGGTCTTGGTGAACCCCTGGTGGCCTGATAATGGCAAGTCATGTGAGGCGTGCAATATCTTCTCCTTGAGCTTGGAGCTGTCGGTTAAGAAGATTCTGTGCCTGAAGTAAATCACCTCATCCATCACCCTGTACCTGTTATCTATAACCTGTCCATCGAACACCTCACAGGCAAAACGGTCCTTGGAGTACTCTACCAAAAGTTGAGCCCTCCATTCCATATCCAAACTCATCAAGTACAATGCTGCCGGTCTTCGTGAAAGTGCGTTAACCACCACGTTGTTCTTCCCCTTGACATACTCGATGTCAAAATCATATCCTGTAATATTCCTAATTTGTGACAGCAAATTGGAATATTCTATTTTGTTTATTTTGCCACCTGTAGTTTGTAAATAAAATAAAGTGAGAAATAAAAGGGGTCACCTCACTTTAGTCACCTCACTTTATAAAATAAAGTGTTTTCCTAGTTGATTGACGTTATAACTTAAAGAGGGGGCCTTGGGGGCCCACATGAGTATGAGGGGAGGCCTCACGCTGACCCAAGGTTAACTGCGCAGGCCAAGGAGAGTGAAGGACGCAGTCAAGGTTTTGGAGGGAGTTTAGCACTATAAAAGGTGGGGTTCTCACCTCATTTGGTATGTTTGATTTGATATTGATATTGAGAGCTAGACTTTTGTCTGCTTCAGCACGCCGGTTGTTTAGTCGGTCTGCAGCACTGTTTAGTGCAACCGAGTGTCTCCGTGCGGAGATCTCACCCTTAGCCTCGGGGGACTTCGAGTGCCTGCCCTGGTAAGGTTATTTTCTTA
This sequence comes from Pinus albicaulis, assembly GCA_034641835.2. Lineage (NCBI taxonomy): Eukaryota > Viridiplantae > Streptophyta > Pinopsida > Pinales > Pinaceae > Pinus > Pinus albicaulis. Next base: position 1,499,817,150 of record CM076581.1, read on the forward strand.
GTATCATCCTTAGCCTCTGGGGACTTCGAGTGCCTGCCCTGGTAAGGTTATTCTCTTAGCATCATCCTTCAGTTTCAGTGGTGATTTGCAGTAGTTTCTGGTGGAGATTTGGCAGAGGAGATACCCCCTTTCTTGAGACTGCGCAGGCTAGGGCAGAGGACGCAGATCCAGAGAGATAGGATGCAGATCCAGAGAGATAGGGCACAGATCTGGATAGGGAGGACGCAGATCCAGCAGATCAAGGCAGAGGGGACGCAGATCTGGATAGGGAGGACACAGATCCAGCAGATCAAGGCAGAGAGGACGCAGATCTGGATAGGGAGGACGCAGATCCAGCAGATCCAGGCAGAAGGGATTCAGATCTGGATAGAGGGGACGCAGATCTGGATAGGGAGGACACAGATCCAGCAGATCAAGGCAGAGAGGACGCAGATCTGGATAGGGAGGACGCAGATCCAGCAGATCCAGGCAGAAGGGATTCAGATCTGGATAGGGAGGACGTAGATCCAGCAGATCCAGCTAGGGAGGACGCAGATCTAGAGAGAGAGGACGCAGATCTGAATAGGGAGGACGCAGATCTGATGAGCAGGGTCATTGTGTGGGGTTTTGGCATCATTTTGGAGTTAGATCTTTGATTGAGGGTGATCCTTGGATTGGCCAACCAATCCAAGTATATTTCTGATCTGATACTGAAGTTTGCTTCAGAAATTCTGAATCATTCTTTAGATTTGCTGTAGTAAAACTCAGATCTGCTCCGGCATTTTCATGTATTGCTGAAATTCCCAAAGGGGAAGTAATAAAGAGCCCTTTGGGCATTTTGTCTCATTATAGATCTATGTTTTCATGTATTTATCAGTTTCAGATCTGTAATATATTAGATATAAGCTTCAGCTTCCTAGAGAAAACGCTGAAGTATTTCTGGATCAATCTTTGTCTTGAGGCACCTCTATTTTGAGGGGTTTTTCTATATAAACTGCTGTTTAACCTTGCCGAATGCCTATGCCATGTTCCCAAACCCATTCTATGAACATACATACTGTTATACATCTTATTCCTTCAGAAAAGACGCAGCCCTTGCTTCAGTAAAATTCTGCATACTCAAAGTCTTGGGAAATCAGGGTTTCTATTGACTAGTCGGGAAGGAGGAACTGTTTAACATAGCAAAACGCCTTTGTTTGAGCTGAAATTCGACATGGAAGTCCCTCTTGACCTATTCTAACATATTCCAGAACCTTGACCCGTCATTTTACGCAGATTTCTTTATTCACTCATTTTAGGGCCAAAATCCTCACTTTTCCCCACTCTTTTGCCCTTAGAAGCTGAGTAAAGGTTGTTGCTGCTATTTATTTGGGTTGCTGAACATTTTCAGAGATATTATATGATAGCTGAAGCCATCATACCTGAAGAATGCGTTTCTATGGCATGATCTGCTGAAAATTTTATTTTGGGATATTACATATCCCTGGATCTTGCTGACCCACTTCTGCTGCCTTTCCTGCAACTGCTTCTGCTCTAGAAAGAATCGGAGGCTATTGTGGTCTGTTCTCACTTTGAACCTGTTCCCTACCAGGTACTGCTGAAACTTGGCCAATGCATGCATGATGGTCAACATCTCCTTGTCGTATATAGCATACAACCTCTCATGCGGCAATAGCTTCCGGCTCTCGAATGCTATAGGGTGGCTTCCCTGCATCAAAACTGCACCTATCCCCTCCCCTAATGCATCACACTCTAGGACAAAGGGCTGCGTAAAGTCTGGCAATGCCAAAACTGGACAGCTGCTCATCACCTCCTTGAGTCTGTCTAAGGCCCTCTGCGCTGTATCTGTCCAACTGAATGCCCCTTTTTTAGTAAGGTCTGTAAGGGGTGCAGCAAGTTGGGAAAATCCCTTGACGAACTTCCGGTAGTAGGTGCAGATACCCACAAACCCCTGAAGCTCCGTCACATTCTTCGGCTCTGGCCAACCCCTGATGGCCCTGATCTTCTCCTCGTGGATTCTCACTCTGTCCACCCCAATAATGTGCCCCAAGTAGAGCATCTCTGTTAGCCCAAACTCGCATTTGGAGAGCTTAGCATAAAATTGCTGCTCTTCCAATATGCGCAATACAGCCTCAATATGCTGTAGGTGCTCCTCCCATGTCCTGCTGTAAATCAAGATGTCATCAAAAAACACTAACACAAACTTCCTCAAGTGACTGCGGAAGATGTGATTCATGCATGATTGAAATGTGGCTGGAGCATTGGTCAGCACAAAAGGCATCACCAAAAACTCAAAGTGACCGTAATGACATCTGAAAGTGGTCTTGGGAATATCCTGCTCCCTCATGTGAATCTGATGGTACTCGGATCTCAAATCAATCTTCGAGAGGAACTTCGATCCCCTCAGCTCATCCATCAACTCATCTATCTGCGGGATGGGGTACCTGTTCTTCATGGTCTTCTTGTTTAGGGCCCTGTAGTCAATGCACATCCTCAGTGTGTCGTTCGTCTTCTTCACCAACACCACCGAAGAAGCAATATGGCTAGTGCTAGGACGGATGTGCCCAAGAGCTAAGAGGTCATGGATGGCCCTCTCAATCTCATCCTAGTAGGCCTTAGGATGTTTATAGGGTGTAGTGATGACAGCCTGGATACCCTGCTCCAGCTCAATCGTGTGCTCAAACCCCTGATCTGGTGGCTGCCCTGGTGGTATCTCTCCAAAAACCGTGGCATATCTGTTTAAAATGCACTATACATCCGGGTGTACGACCTGCCCTGTAGATCCTGCCTATGAAACACGCAGCTCCACTGCCCACTCTATGTCTCCCTTTCGGAAATCTGCCTCCATCCGGTGTGCTAGAACTGTCTGTGGTGGATAGGTGTGCATACCCTGAATCTTCTCGTGCCTCCCAGTCTTCTTATTCATCCACTCCATCTCCAAGGTCTCCCAATCAGTGGTGACCTTCCTCAGCGTGATCAACCACTGCACCCCTAGTATCACGTTGGTGTCCGGAATGTCCACCACGAAGAAGTGATCTGTCAGGGTGTAAGTCCCCATAGTCACTACCAAGGCTGGCACATACCTGGCACACTGCATGGTCCTGTCACCTAGAACCAGTACCGAAAATCCATCAAAGCTCTCCGTCAGTATGCCCCTCCGTTCTACCAACTGGGCATCAATAAAATTGTGGGTGGCCCCACTGTCCACTAATACTGAAACATGCTGTCCCCGCACTGTGCCTCGGACACGCAGTGTCAAGTATTTGGGAACTCCTCTTAAAGAAGCAAGGGCTGCCCCGGTAGGTGAAAACACTGCACCTCCCGCTCCTGGTGGTGGAGGTGGCAAATGATCTCCCCTCTACGCTGCGCTGCTGCCTCTTGCCTCTATCTCCTCAGACTCCTCCTCTTCCCTGCTACTGTCGGAGAAGACCTCGATGTAATGTGCCTTCCCCGCGGCACAATGGTGTCCTGGTGCCCATGGCTCCTGGCAGATGAAACATAGCCTCTTCCACTTCAGATCCCTCCTGGTCTCATCATCCCCTGGCCCTCTGCCCTGGTTCCCCTTTGGAGGCAGAACCCTCACGTCCTTCCCCTTCGGCTGGAATGCCGATCTCTAGGGAAAAGGAGCTCTAGTTCGGGGTAGTACATCCTGAAAATCCCGAGTCCTCCCAACTGCATCATGAAGCGTAGCTGGCCTCGTCGATCTGACTAACCCCCGTAGAGGCTCTGCCAATTCGTCTATGAACGTATAGATCATTCGAGTTGCGGATAAATCATGCACCATCACGGAGAGTCTCAAGAACTTTGAAATGTATGTGTCCGGACTCTCGGTCTGCTTGAGCTTAGTCAGCTCAACAAAGTGCTCCTCTGGATCCCTCCGATCAAATCGCTCTATCAGCCTCCGTGTGAACTCGGCATAGGCTGTCACTCCTAAGTGTCCCAGCATAGCCATCCCGTGAAACCACTAGTCATGGGCCTCACCCTCAAGGTGCAGTGCTGCCACCTTGATGGCCTCTGGCTTTGCGATTTGGTTAAGTTGGAAATATATATCCAACTTCTCCGCCCAAGCCTTTTCCGAACACTTAGATGATCCATCAAATGTCCGTAGATATAGTCTGCCTACAGTGCGTTGTACATCCCCGTCATGTGAGTGCCTGTTCCTCCTGTGATGGTTGCGAGGTCTGCTGTCCCGCTTGAGCTGAACGAGGTCATGGAATGTGAGGGCATCTCTGAACTCCTGACTGTAGGACTGATGCTCAGCGAAGTAATCTCCCATGTGTGCCGGTTCCTGATCCTGTTGTGCTCCTGCCCCAATGTCAATGGCAAGAAACATAGACATCGTGGAACGAGGAGGTGTGTGTGATGCCATCTGCTGCGCTGTGATGTGCTGCTGCAAATGATGGGATGTGCCCGAGCCCTCTCTAATATGGAAACCCCTTGGGGTCTCACACTGTCTAGACTCTGCCGTGAACCTTTGCCCCATCTCTTCTATCCGTCTTGACAAATCCTGCACTGATTTGAGGAGAAGTTTCCCAAACTCCTTTTCGGCATCTCTTTCCTCTGCCATTGGTCTCTCCTCTTCTGCATCCACTACTGGAACGCCGTCACCTTCCCCGAAGGTGATCTTTAATCTCCGCTCCTAGTCTCTGTACTTCCTCCCTCGGTAACAGATGTATGTTTTACCTGTTGGTGTCATAGACAATCTGCTACACAGGCTGAGCCAAGTCTATGAGCTCTGATACCACTATAATATCGCGAATGGAAATAAACAACAATATAAAGCACATAAACAAAGACATACAGCTACTAGAGGGAGATCATAAGAAAAACAAACAATATGGAGAACGCTGAGCCATTTTATTAATACTGAAAGATGGAATGAGTACAAAAGGTGATCAGAATGATGGCACCTTGGCTTGCACTAGGCAAGCGTAGAAATACTCTCAGAAGATGACCCGGAATGGCTGCTCCCTCAAAGACTGCGTATTCTCCAGTGCTGCTGGTACTGCTACTGTGCTGCTGCTACTGCTGGAATGAACTGACAAATTGGGGCTGCTCCTCACCTTAGAAAATTGTGAAACTTTGGGAATGGCCTCTCCACCCAATACCTAGAAAAGCCCGAAAAGCTTTCCGGAAATGGTTGACCTCCGAAAATGACCCCCTTGAGGCACTACACTATTTCCCAATGAGAAACGCTGGCCCTGAATGATCTGCTGCAAATAATGGCCTTCGACTCTACCAAAATGCTGGAATAGGGAAGGGCTGACCCCTTTCCAACTCTCCCGTGCTGAATCCCCTAATAAATCCTCAATCTAGAACCACCTCCTTCCAAGACTGCGTCCTCCCTCTCACTGACTGCGTTGTCTCTTCTAGTGAAAGCTCCCAACTGCGGTTGCTGCAACTCTCTCTGGCAAAACAAAGATGGAACTCCTCACTTGAGCAGGCACTCGAAGTCCCTCGGGGTTGAGGTTGGGATCTCCGCACGGAGACACCCGGTGTACTGAACAGTACGTGCAGACTTTGCTCAATAGCAAGCGTGCTCAATGTCAAAAGACAAATAACAAAGATGCATAATCAAAATGAATGAAATGAGGAGACCCTCTCCCTTTTTATGCTTGGAGAGCCTTGCTCTCACCTAGGCCCCACCATCAACTGCGCTGTCTCCTTGAGCCACGCTGTTCCTCTCTCTCTACGCTGGCTTGGGCCCACATTGCCCACACTGTCCTTTCTCCACGCTGCCACTTCGACCTCTAGGCCCCACGCTGCCAATTAATCATGTTTCTCAAGTGACTTTAGGAAATACTTTTATCCCAAGTGTGAGTTAAGTGTCCCTTTTCACCCACTTTATTTCTAACTTAACTTTATTAAAGTAAGGTATTCAAAAATTAATATTTCCAATTAGCTATTGCTAATTGGGAATATTGCAGGAACCTCTGCCCGACCTTCTGAACTGAAAACGATTTTCTTCCAGCTAAATTGAGTTGCTCTTCAGAAGCAACTACGCAGTCCTCTGCGTTGCCCCACTGGGAATAAATTGACCTCTTGCTGCTACCTCTCTGGATCTGGAAAAACTTTTTCCGGATCATTGTCCCTACCCTCACTGTCTTTGCTTGGCTCTCTGGAAATCGATCTGCCAAGGAAATCAAACTATTGGTGTTTCTTCTGCAAGTGCCCACTTCTTCTTATAATCCTTTGTTGAGACTTCAACGACCAAGATTAAATCTTTATCAAGGGCTAGGATCATCTTGAAGTCGATTCGTGCGAGTTTCTAGACTATTCTCACCTTGACTTAACTAATTTTGATTAATTTACCAGTTTTCCTGAGTTTAGACTTAGGAAACTGTGATACTACCACTTAGCAATATTGCTAACGAGAAATATCAATTTTGCTCAATTTTGTCTTATTTCGTATTAGCACTTAGGAAAGGTGGGTTTAGTGGTCCCACATGGATTATGAAGCTAAGTGGAGGCCCAAACATTAGATGAAGGTGGAGAAAATCGAGTTGCTCGTGGAAAGTGGCGGCAACGCATAGAGGAATACGACCCACAAGGAAGTACACACTCATTGGAGGGAAATCAGTGGGGGAAAGTCGATGGTTGGGCCCACATGGGCATTTGGGAGGCTCTTTGACAAAAGAGGAGGAGACAAACATTCTTGGCATTCTTGATCATTTGAGCATTCTCTTAGACTCGTACGCTTGAGCGGGAGGCGAAGTCTGCAAGTGAATTGTGTACACAAGATTTTCAGGCGGAAATCTCACCCCTTAATTCGGTGGACTTCGAGTGCCAACCCAAGGAGGCACTCTCATCCATTTCAATTCGATCTGGGATCAGCATATTGTGAGTGTGGGGTAGTACCAACAGTAGCAACGTAGGCACTACGCAATCTTTGATAGTGGCACACCTGGGGGTTGAGGAGAGAAGGGAATTTTTGGCTAAAACTTGTGGGGGAGTCCGAAAGGGAGATTTGTTGGTGATTGCAGTCATTTTGGGGGCACTCAGTAGCAGGATTTACAGGTGGGTTGAAATACCTTGCAACAGAGCCATTGAGGGAAATTGGGCCGAAATTCGAAGGTCAACTATTGGCCAATTCCTTCGTGGGTTTTTGTGCGTATTTGGTGGAGATCCCAGGGTTAATTTCCTGGAATTTTCTGAGCATAAGAGGATGCCCTAGCAGCAATTGTTCACCACCAACAGCTCATTTTCTAGGTAGTTCAGCACAGAGCGAAAGGGAGATCAACCAACAGACTTGGGGGAATTCATCTTCTTCACATCAGCTTTTCTAGCTTGCCTTGAGCAAGCCTAGGTGCACACTTTCCAAGCACGAATTGTACCCTCATGTTTTATCAGTAAAATGGCTTAACAACGCAATTTTTGGCTCAATCACGTGGTTTGATTTGTGTGTATTTGTTGTGTGTTTTAATCTATGTATGCTTTGTTTATTATTGTAAAATTTCCTTCGGGATATTATATTGGTATCAAAGATCATAAACATTGGTGTATGACACCAGAAGATCAACAAAACGTGGCTTATAAGGAGGTGTTGATTTCTGGTAGCATCAGATGTGCTCTAAGCCTCAAAATTTGCAGGGAGGGTAGGACACATGCATTCCATAATACCCAAAAATCGTTTTGGGAAATTCCACCCAGAGACAGTTTTATTAAAATAATTAATTATTTTTAATAATTAGTGTGACTCTTCTAGAAAAAGATGGAGATCGAGTCAATATGACTTGAGCCATTGATTAGAATCTAATCTGTGCCATTGATTGTTCAACGACAATATTATAAAGAGGAATTCGATGGGCATTTGGAAGATACATCAAATTAGAGACCGAAGATTGATTTTCTCAAGAGAGCAGCGCAATAGTTGCAGAGAAGCTATTGAGAGATTTCTTGCAGTGAGGGGCAGAGATAGTGATTGGTGGAAGTTTTCTTGATCCGGTGAGTACATCACAAAGAAGGTAGAAAGAGATCCTGAGAAGGTAGTGCCATGCTGGGCAGCGCAGAGCCACGCGGAGTCTGAGAGGAGATCCACAATTTTGTTGAGGAGAGGTCCAGTTCGCTGGGAGTTCGGGTGTGAGATCGAAGGGCTAGAGATTGGAGCATCCAGCTAGCAAATCAATTAGCCAAGGGAGTGACACAGTCCCTATCATTTATGACGCAAAGTAGTGCAGTGATTGCGTAGAGGCAGCTTGGGGCTAGCCATTCAGGGGCTAGATCAATGTCGGTTCATCAATGATAGTGTGAGGTCATTTTCTAACTAAATTTTTGCCAGTTATTTTCTCTGTATCGAATAGCCAATAAGGCATCCAAGATTGTGTTCAGAACTACTGCTTAATATTACAAACCCTTAGCTGCTGTACCGGTTTCCCCACATTGGGTTTTTTATGGGACATTGTCCAAAAACAACGGTGTCATTTGTGTGTGTGTTTATTTCTTCTTGCTCAGTTCTTGTTTCCGCATATAATTTAATTAGTGAAGGTTGTAGTTGTATTTACTTCGATATTTACAGCATAACACAATAAATAACTTGCATGGAATTAACAAGTAGGAGAAGTAATATCAGATTGCTGCAGTAGGGATTCGAGTAATCGAATTTTCACAAGAGGTAGAGATATCGTAGAGAAAGGCACTTGCAAATCACTCCAGATACAATGGTCACTGAACCAGGGGTTGAAAGGCCAAACATGGCAGATAATGAGGGAGACAAAAGGAGCAAGGAGGAAGAGTTTTCCCAACACTTACTGAAGGACATACATAATCTGTCCAAGGGCATTGAGGAGCTAAGGCAACAGACCTGTGGCAACAACAAGGGAAAGGGAGTTCAAGGGGAATTCTAATTGGGTGAAGGCTTCGGTACTTCACAACACCACACATCCCTTAACACCAACATGCCACTTATTCCTAATACATCACCCAGATCCACTATTCCCACATTTTTGTCATCCAGAGCTAGTGGGCCGCAAGGGCAAGAGGAGATGCCCATGGGTGACTATTTTGTGGAGTATCAATCCTATGGACCTGATTTTAGAGTAGCTATTACTTTCAGGGTTTTTGCCACCTGAAGTGAAACAATAGGCCCAAGGGACAGACCAGGGGAGGTGTTACAATTGGACAACTAGGTCCAAACTCCGGGTTGTGCTGCTCAGATGACGATCCCAATATTTTCATTGGATTCCTCTTTCGGGGAGGTGTAAGATTGATCTAAAGATCATCTCGATCGGATGAGCAGAACATGTACTTCAAATTTCGTCCACTTACGTGCTAGGTCGGCCTGGAATATAATATAGACTTAAATGTCTTAAAGGACGTGTCACACACCCCCAAATATGCCTATATATTGGAGAGACTTGGAGTTCATTATACACACAATGTGTGAAGGATTTTCTTCTTTCTTGGTGGCGATGGAGCTGCGTTCTTGGTGCTATGTATTTGTGGAGTATTCTTTGTCTGGGTTGTCTTGGGGTTGTGTGTGACACACTTGGCTGAATGACCTATTGGAGACTTTGCTGGTAGAAGCATCCTGTTGATCGCCATAACGCCACCATTCATTATCTCTGTTTTGTCTTGTCTTCCATCGATATATTGGTATGTTCTATCTGCTTCAGTATTTTGTGCCCTAATCTGAAATGGCTAGAACATGTTCTAAAATTAATATGGTATCAGAGTTGAGGTGAAGACAAAGCCCAATTTGTGATGAAACAAGTGCAACACTTACAAAAAGAAGAGCTTGTTGAAAGGGCATTATTATTTTTTTTGCAACCCATTAATTTCGTGAATCCGAAATGCTTTCTGTCCAGAAGCCGAGACCAAGAGTGGAGGATCGAGAACATTGAATCGAATTGGGAATTCTGAAGTCACGGACCTTGATTTTCTATGCCTGTTGGAAAATGGCAGACCTAGTGCAGATTGAACGTTGTAATAAATAAGCATCGACTAGCAACGTGGTCAAGTTGCTAATGGTCTGCTTCCTCTTGGTTTCGATGTAGGTTGTCGTGGTGTTTGAATTTACTCTCATTGCTAGGTAAATTGATGATGCTTGTATGCCACAATCAATTGAGAGCTTTAGTGCGTAAACAAAGAGGATGGTCATGTTACGTAGTGTGGCAGAGACTGAGAATGTTTGAGCAGATGTCTGGGGTCTGCACCTGTAGTATAACCACAAGAATTTAGATCCTGCAATAGTTAAAACAAATTGTGCATTAATCGCTCCCGATGTATGCATTGGTTAAACGATATTATCCTAAGTGGAAGTCAATATATATCGGTTGTGATTATTGGTAGCAAAGATTGAATTTACTTCTGTACATGGGAGAACTACCCTCTTTAACGTGGACAAGTTCTTAGTATCAAGGTTGGTCAAACAAGTTGGAGCAACCTAGGTTCATCTAATCTTTGTCTTGAAAAAGGGGTCATGAAGTTATCATATTTTATGTCTGTTATTCTGAAGGATGCATATCAGAAAGTCGAGTCATTATGGGTCATTGGCTTGTCCGAATGATATATGAATATTACTGAATATTTGGGCATGTGAGTCTACTACGCCATTATTGAAAACATTGTAGAGTCTCGAGATGATATTTTTGTTTGATGAAGTGTAATATCCCCAATGGGAAATAAACAGTAATACACAGCAAAACAAACAAGCAACTATATAGAACAAAATGCCGGAACTAGAATATGGAACAAGTGCACATAAAATACCAGAACGCTACACCATTTTATTAATCTGAGAATACATATATGGGTACAAGAGATAATCAGAATGAGTGCACCTATCCTTGCTCTAGGCAAGTGAAGACCCTCTCAGAATAAGAAATGGCTACAATAGAGACTGCGTCCTAGCTGCTGGAGAAAACTGCCGTAGAAAGCTGCTGCTGCAATGTACTGGAACTAGGGGCTGATCCCCTCACCGGAATGAGCTGAAAATCGGAAGGCTATCTGTACTCACCACTCCGGACAAAACCCAGAAACCGTGAAGCAAATGCTCCACCTCCGAAAATCCACCAATGAAGCCCTCCTCAATGAAAACGTTGTCTCTCCCAGGAACAGCGCAGAAGCTCAAGAAATATGCTGGGAAAGGGGCCTAAATCCTGCTGCAAACCCTCCGGCTGAATCAACAATCTCCCTAAGGCTGAAATACGCTGAAGCCACCACAAAATCACCCACAACAGCTCTGCACAAACACTGACTGCGTCCTCCCTCCTGAAACTGCGTCCTCTCTCTTGGACTGTGCAGTCACTCTAAGAGGCCAGCTCCTCTGCAAAACATCCACCCAAAATCCCCTGCAAATCAACTGCTGAAACTGAAGGAAATACCTTGCCCGAGCAGGCACTCGAAGTCCCCCGGGGCCAAGGGTGAGATCTCCGACCGGAGACACTCAGTTCGCACTAAACAGTGCTGCAGACCGACTAAACAACCGGCGTGCTGAAGTAGACAGAAGTCTAGCTCTCAATATCATCAACATATCAATAATGCCAAATGGAGTGAAACCCCACCTTTTATAGTGCTAGCTCCCTCAAAAACCCTAACTGCGTCCTTGACCTCCTCCTTGACCTGCGCAGTTACCTTAGGAGCCTACGTGAGGCCTCTCTCATGTGTGTGTGGACCCCCAAGGCTTTCCCCTTTAAGTTACAACGTTCATCTACTAGGAAGCACTTTATTTTATTAAGGTGAGTTGACCCCCTCTTTCTCACTTTATTTATTAATTTAACTATAGGCGGCAAAACTATACAAAAATGAAATATTCCAATTAGCGGTGCTAATTAGGAATATTACATGAAGCAAAGTTTATTGCTCGCATTCAGCCAAACTGCCCTGCTCACTAGGTCGGCCTGGAATATAATATAGACTTAAATGTCTTAAAGGACGTGTCACACACCCCCAAAGATGCCTATATATTGGAGAGACTTGGAGTTCATTATACACACAATGTGTGGAGGATTTTCTTCTTTCTTGGTGGCGATGGAGCTGCGTTCTTGGTGCTGTGTATTTGTGGAGTATTCTTTGTCTTGGTTGTCTTGGGGTTGTGTGTGACACACTTGGCTGAATGACCTATTGGAGACTTTGCTAGTAGAAGCATCCTGCTGATCGCCATAATGCCACCATTCATTATCTCTGTTTTGGCTTGTCTTCCATCGATCTATTGGTATGTTCTATCTGCTTCAGTATTTTGTGCCCTAATCTGAAATGGCCTAGAACATGTTCTAAAATTAATATGGTATCAGAGCTGAGGTGAAGACAAAGCCCAATTTGTGATGAAACAAGTGCAACACTTACAAAAAGAAGAGCTTGTTGAACGCTAAGAAATCTATGAGGGGCCGCAGCAACAAAAGCACAGATCATCGAAGGGTTTAGAAGGCTGAGTTTAGGTCTCTTTATGACTGTTTGGATGCCAAGTAAACCTTGCAGGAAGGCCGAGCTCCATAGGGAGTTTTTGGAGAACGTTTGGACCTATTTTGGTTGGGAAAACCCTTATAGGAGAAGCCACAGTTCTGTGCAAAGAATCTGAAGAAGGATGCAACCCTAAAGTGAGGGCCGAAGTCTGTTTGGAAGGATGGAAATAGCCCATAACTTCAGTGCATAGGAGTAGCCTCTCAAAGAAAGGAATCCGCAACAAATCAAGGTATGTTATAAGGGTTTACTGTGTTGGTTTAAGGTGTTAAAAGTCTGTGTATAAGCCGTGAAGGCTGACCTGCCTGAATGTCTCGTGGATTAAAAGCAAAAAGTAAAGCATGAGGAATCGAGAAGGATTTGTTATTAGTGGAGGGAACCGGAGGATTGAGGTCACGACTAGTGATCGATGCAACAGAGAATGCCGAGCTGCTTGAGGTCACCTATCCTTGCAATAGCTATTTCTATGACCGGGTTTATCCATGCAGAATTTGATCTCCAATTTGCACAACTCTCCTTCGTCGTGGAAATGGTAGGTTCTGGGTGACACAACCATCACCTAAGTCTGCCTATGACTTGGACAAGAATTCCTTGCTTAATTGCCTGGTTCCTTTGATCAATGGACAGAGCCGATGCATGCCCTGGTTTCGATGTTTCTAATGTTATGTCCTTTAAATACCATGACTTCCACTCGTTAATCTATTCACTGTCTTGACGTTCTGCTATAGGGATGTCAATCAACCTCAAGGATGTTAAATTTAATTTGGACCCTGAACTTCTAACATGATTTTTGACTCAGCGGGAGTGATTACATGAGCAACTCAACGACAATTCGATTGACGCGTTGATCCAATCGACGAAACAATGTTGGCATGGATTAATGTTTCAACTTTGATTGGTCATACTGTGTACTACGCTCCAGACTATGCACCAGAATTCACACAACTCCCAATCACTGCTATTCTCGGGGAAAATTTGTCGCAAAGATTGCCTTGTATCGAATTCTGAGTCGATCACCAAGCAGCATCGTCGTGGAAAGGGCATTATTATTTTTTTTGCAACTCATTAATTTCGTGAATCCGAAATGCTTTCTGTCCAGAAGCTGAGACCAAGAGTGGAGGATCGAGAACATTGAATCAAATTGGGAATTCTGAAGTCACGGACCTTGATTTTCTATGCCTGTTGGAAAATGGCAGACCTAGTGCAGATTGAATGCTGTAATAAATAAGCACCGACTAGCAACGTGATCAAGTTGCTAATGGTCTGCTTCCTCTTGGTTTCGACGTAGGTTGTCGTGGTGTTTGAATTTACTCTCATTGCTAGGTAAATTGACGATGCTTGTATGCCACAATCAATTGAGAGCTTTAGTGCGTAAACAAAGAGGCTGGTCATGTTACGTAGTGTGGCAAAGACTGAGAATGTTTGAGCAGATGTCTGGGGTCTGCACCTGTAGTATAACCACAAGAATTTAGATCCTGCAATAGTTAAAACAAATTGTGCATTAATCGCTCTCGATGTATGCATTGGTTAAACGATATTATCCTAAGTGGAAGTCAATATATATGGGTTGTGATTATTGGTAGCAAAGACTGAATTTACTTCTGTACATGGGAGAACTACCCTCTTTAACCTGGACAAGTTCTTAGCATCAAGGTTGGTCAAACAAGTTGGAGCAACCTAGGTTCATCTAATCTTTGTCTTGAAAAAGGGGTCATGAAGTTATCATATTTTATGTCTGTTATTCTGAAGGATGCATATCAGAAAGCCGAGTCATTATGGGTCATTGGCTTGTCCGAATGATATATGAATATTACTGAATATTTGGGCATGTGAGTCTATTGCGCCATTATTGAAAACATTGTAGAGTCTCGAGATGATATTGTTGTTTGATGAAGCAGAGTTTATTGCTCGCATTCAGCCAAACTGCCCTTCAGAAGAGAGTTGTGCAATACGTGCAGGATCTTAAGTGCTTCAATTGCAAGGTTTGTTCCACTGAAAACTTACTTTCCCGATGGTGACATTAGTATGACAACATTTAGTATGCATCAGAATCTGAAGGATACATGGGCAAAAGCAGTATGTAATGTTCTTGAGAGAAAAGTGAATATGCAGAGTTTCATGTCAAGGAAGTACACTATATTCAGGCTGAATTGCGACAATGCCTTGATAGTTTCCCCATGATAGTTGTGTTAGTATCTCTATGATGACGATAACAACTCATGGTGGAGAGGCTGGGTGCATTATTTCTGCAGCCGCAAATTTGAGGAGGTAAGAAAGTAATCTATGAGTCTATGTCACTGTCATTATGACAGTGACATAGACAGACACCTATGTTTACGAAGTTCATGGTAGTAGTAAGCTTCTGACTGTATCAGTCTCATATTAGAGCGTAATGATAATCTTGAAAGTGTGAACTGAGAAGTTTTTGCAGCCTTCAGTCATGTTGTTGGAGTCGTGAACCATGATATGAAAAACCCTGTGAAGTCTTGGATGGCTTTGACTGTGGGAGAATAAGACTCCTTTCCGAGTTGGTGTCTAGGATGCCCTCATTTAAAATAAATGTCTTCTCTCTCAAGAGAAGCTGGCATTAAGAGGGAGAATACAACTGTATATGCTCCTGAGCTAATATCTTTGTTGAAAGAAAGAATACCCTCATGGTTCAAAGATATATGGCTTGAATGGGGGAAATTTCGATAGAAAATCAAGAAGCCATATAAATACCAGAGGTATCTAGCTTCCATGAGTACAATATGAGCCTGGATCATTTGAAGAAGCCGTAAAGCATAAAGTCTGCAAGGATGCGAGGGTGATGTCTGGGATATGGTTCCTAGACCACAAAACTTAGTTGTTGTCACCTCGATATAAGATCAAGCATGGACCTGATGGGAAAATGTGTTGCCTGAGACTTCTCTATGAAGGCACTGATTATTATTGCACCTATAATCTATTATTTTCCTTGCTGCTACGCAAGGACGAAATCTTCATCAGATGGATGTAAAGACTGCCTTTTGGCATTGTGCGATAAAGGAAGAGGTATATGTAGTGCAACCTCTGGGGTTCAAAGTCCAGGATCAGGACACCCATGTCTGCAGGTTGAAGAAAGCCCTCTAGGGGCTGAAGCAAGCACCCAGAGCTTGGTACGAGAGGATAGATAGCTACTTGATGAAGCTGGGCTTCACTCGTAGTAATGCTGATCCGAACCTTTACTGCAAAGTTGATAGAAAGAAGCCTCTCATTCTGGTGTTGTATGTGGACGACCTCTTCCTGACAGATGCTGACCCTCTCATTCATCAGTGCAAGAGGGAGCTCATTGCTAAGTTCGAGATGAAGGACCTAAGACTGATGCATTACTTCTTAGGCCTGGCAGTTTGGTAGAGACCTGGCAAGATTTTTCTTTCTCAAGGAAAATACATTGTGAAGCTTTTGGTATGATGGACTGTAAGTCTGTGTCGACACTGACGAAGCTCAACTTTAAGAAGTTGAGTGGCAGCGTTGCTGGGCCCGTGTTAGCAAATCCTATTGAGTATCGTCAACTCGTAGGGGCTCTGATGTTCTTAGTGAACACTCGTACGGACGTATGTTGTGCAGTGAACACTTTGAGTCAACAGATGGTTGATCATAACATTCAATGGGAGCATGATGCTCCTTGGATATATTGATGCCGATTGGGCTGGCAGTGTGGTGGATTGTAAGAGCACATCTGGATGTTACTTCACATGTAGATCTGCTTCGAGCAAGAAAAGGAAGTCGGTAGCCTTGAGCACTGCTGAGGTCGAATACATTGCAGCATGTATGGCCCGTTCTGAAGTCACTTGGTTGCAAAAGCTCTTTAGTGAGCTGTTAGAGCATGTGCTAGATGCCATCGTTATCCTTTGTGATAACCAGTAGGGGATTCATTTGTCATAGAATCCCGGGTTCGACGATTGATCCAAGCATGTTGATGGCTAGTACCACTTTATCTGGGATATGGTACAGCGAGGCGTCGTAAAGCTCGATCATATAAGAACTGATGAGGAGGTCGTGGACATTCTCACAATGCCCTTGGGGAAGGTCAGATTCCTAACCTTACGTGAGAATCTTGGAATCATGGAACAACCCTATTTGGAGGGTTCTGTTGGACGATGAGCTTTGGGAGCTCCAAGGGGTTTTTGTGGATAGCTTTGGTGCTATAAGCAACCATTGGGCTAGGCTTGCCGAACCTAGTTGGTGTGCTTCCGCCCCACCGTGATGATATTGAGATGGTTTACCTCTCTTTGATCTGTGCCCCGTATGCATCCTACCCATGGAGTTTCGGACTCATGGGAAGTACCTCTCATTTGGCCAATGAGGTGGGAAATTTGAATAGAGACCATAGCAAGACCAATGGACGCATTAGAGATTGTCGTACTCTCTATGTCTAGGATGGCACGTGTCCAAAAACTTGGTCTAGGATCAAGTTTAGCAAGGTTTCGGACCTCCAATTGACTTCGGGTCAGTGAAACTAACTGTAGGTTAGTATATGACTCTCTTGAGTCTTAGCGAGGTTTCGGACCTCCAACTGATTTCAGGTCAGGTAAACCAACTTCGGGTTGGTATGAGACTCTTTGTGAGTCCTATAGAGGTTTCGGACCTCTGGGCTGAATCTGTCAGCCGGAAATGATGTCCTGGTGACTGACCCACTTCTGTTTTGAAATAAAGAGGCCAGCAAAGCAAGTTATGGCGGGATGACGCACGATGTTTGGATTGCACTAGTGGACGGAGTTCTCCCTAGTTGAGAGGGAATGTTAAAATTGGACAACTAGGTCCAAACTCCAGGTTGTGCTACTCAGATGATGAGTCTAATATTTTCATTGGATTCTTCTTTTGGAGAGGTGTAAGATTAATCTAAAGATCATCTCGATCGGATGAGCAGAACATGTACTTTGAATTTATTCCACTTATGTGCTAGGTTAGCCTGGAATATAATATAGACTTAAATGTCTTAAAGGACGTGTCACACACCCCCAAAGATGCCTATATATTGGAGAGACTTGGAGTTCATTATACACACAATGCGTGGAGGATTTTCTTCTCTCTTGATGGCGATGGAGCTGCATTCTTGGTGCTGCGTATTTGTGGAGTATTCTTTGTCTTGGTTGTCCCGGGGTTGTGTGTGACACACTTGGCTGAATGACCTATTGGAGACTTTGCTGGTAGAAGCATCTCGCTGATTGTCGTAACGCCACCATTCATTATCTCTGTTTTGTCTTGTCTTCCATCGATCTATTGGTATGTTCTATTTGCTTCAGTATTTTGTGCCCTAATTTGTAATGGCATAGAACATGTTCTAAAATTAATAGGAGGCTACACACATGGGACATATTTGCAGTGCACTGTGGGGAGGTAATTTCTCCCAACTTTCGATGGGTATTCTAAGAGCTCGACAAGAGCATGGGTTGAGAAGCTAGATGTCTACTTCCAACTCAATTAGATGACGGAAGGATAGGAAATAAAAATTGTCGCATTGCATTTGGAAGGGGAAGCCCATGACTAGTGGTTCCATGAGCTGACCATGATGGGACATGCCAGAGTGACAACCTACAAGGATTTCACTATGAGGGTGCTGGAGTGTTTTGAGAGGAGAGATCCGGAAGAGCACTTTGGGGAGCTAGCAAGGCTCAAGCAAACAGGGAACACTGAGGCCTACATCTTGGAGTTTTCGAGGCTGTTAGTGATGGTGCCTGATTTTTCAGAGGCTAGGAGGGTATACATGTTTGTAGAGGGGCTAGCAAAACCATTGAGGGGATTGGTGAGGTCCAACAGGCCCATTACCTTGCAGGATGCAGTAGGGAGGGCCCGAGATCTGCAGGATGCTCTACCTAGGGCTAGAGCACCCTTACCATGTAGATAGGGTTTCCAACAGAGGGGAAGAGACACTAGGGCTTTGCCTCTGAGAGCCAACTAGGGGTGTGGATAGATGGATGAGGAGAACCGGAGAGACCTCTGGAGGAGGAAATTGTGTTTCACCTGTCAGGAACCATGGGCACCATGCTACAGATGCGCAGGGGGCAAAGCCCACTACATTGAGGTATTTTTTGACAACGACTTGGAAGATGATGTAGATTTGGAGGTGGGTGGAGATGACAATGCAGTGCATGCAGAGAGGGGACCACCACCACCACCACCTCCAAGGGGAGCTCCCTTCACACCATTAGGAGGGGTCCTTACATCTATACATGGGGTACCAATGTTTTTGACCTTGAGGATCAAGGGCACCATGCAAGGGCAGCGTGTCTCAGTTTTGGTGGATAGTGGGGCTACCCAAAATTTCATTGACGCACAAATGGTTCAGAGGAGAGGCATCACGATCGAGGAGTTTGAGGGATTTTTGGTTCCTTCGCTGGGAGACAGAACCATGCAGTGCGTGCACTATGTTCCCGCTTGACAATGACCATGGGGAACTACTCCATGACAGGGCGCTTCTTCGTGGTGGAGGTACCAGACACCAATCTGGTGTTGGGTGTCCAGTGGCTCTATTCGGTTGGCCGAGTCACTACTGATTGGAGGAAGTTGGATATAGAGTTTATAGGGCTAGATGGCAAATCAGTTTTGCTACAGGGTATGCACTCTTTGTTGATTTCTGGTAGCATCAGATGTGCTCTAAGTCTCAAATTTTGCAGGGAGGCTTGGACACATGTATTCCAAAATACCCAGAAAGCATTTTGGGAAATTCCACTCGGATAAGGTTTTTAAAAAAAAATTAATTATTTTTAATGGAAGGCTAAGTCTAATCTTAGGTAATTAAAATAACTAAAGTGTATTAATAAAACTGGGTGTGAAACTTCTAGAAAAAGACGAAGATCAAGTCAAGTTAATCTTAGCCCTTGATTATGTTTTAATATGGGTTGTTGATTTCTCAATGAGAAGGTTATAAGAGAAGGCTTGATTGGCATTTGGAAATCACATCGTGAGAGGATCTAGAGATCGATTTCTCCAGTGAGCAGCGCAGAGCATCTGGAGAGATCATTGAAGTGATTTTTGTAGTGAGGGGCAAAGATAGTTTCCAGTTGGAGAGATTTTTCCTACGCCGGGAATACATCACAGAGAAGCCAGAGAGAGGATGCAGAAGAGGTAGCTTAAGGGCTATGCTGGGCAGTGTAGAGCCACGCAGAGGCAACACTGAGCCTCTGAAGAGATCCGTTATTTTGCCGAGGATCAGACAGATCTAGTGCTGGAGAGCCGGGTTGTGAGACTGAAGGGCCAGAGGATCGGTATCGAGCCAGCAGAAAGATCAGCCGATGGGAGTGACGCAGTCCCCAACTATTGTGACGTAGAGTTGTGTAGAGGCAACGTCGAGGCAGCGTGGGGCTTGTCAGTTCAGGGTTGGGTCAGTGCCGAATCTCTAGTGTTAGTGTGAGGTAATCCTCACTAATTCTCTGTCAGCCAGATTCTTTGTTGGATAGCCAGATTTGGTCATCTAGATTAATTTTATAAAAACTACTGCTTAATAATACAAAACCTCAGATGCTGCACTGGTTTTCCCGCATTGGGTTTTTCAGGGATATTAGTCCAAAAATAATGGTGTCACTTGTGTGTGTTGTATTTCTTCTTTCTTAATACTTGTCTTCCACATTTTAATTATTTAAGTGACAGTTGTAGTTGTATTTGCTTCGATATTTACTTGTAGAACACTTTAAATAACTTGTAGATTTTAACAAGTAGAAGAACTAATATCAGTTTGTTGTAGTAGGAATTCCGGTCATCGAATTTTTACACTCTTACCCCTCACAGACTGTTTTGGCTCATAGGATGAAGGCTTATCTGAGGCATGGTGATATTGAGTGTAATATCCCAAATTGGGAACAAATAGTAATATAGGGATAATAACCTATAACAATACTCTGTTTTCACTTGAACATCTCCAGGTCAAATTTCAGTCAAAATCGGGTCAAAGGACACTCCCACTAGGTCATTAGGGATTTTACATTTTTGGTAAGGTTATCCTTGAATGTTTCAGGCACTACCTTTCCTTTGCTAGAATTTGGCTCAGATGTAATAGAATGTCAAGGCATGGTTATTCAAGAAGGACCTCAAATCTCCAAGGAAGATTATCTTCTCAGTTCAGAACGAGCAAGTGAGAAAAATGGAAAAAGTTTAGCACTTTTGCAGAAGTGTTGGAAGATTTATTAGCAGGAGGTACTGATGATGTAGACTGTCTACTCCTGAATGAAAACAATTTACAGCAAGGGAAAGAGGAAAAACTTGGTCTTGTAGATTACTAGGGTTTGTAAACTTGTTAAGTCCACTTGAGTGCCAAAATAGTGATTACTTGCAGGAAAATGACATGGAGGAAAGCACACAAGGCCAGTTTCGCTTCAAATTGTGTTTTTGAACAAACGAAGATAAATTTGACAAAAGTGAGAGAGGTTTTTGTCAAGAATAGGTAAAGGAAGAAAAACCTCCTTCATATTTTACACAGGTATCATGGTTTGGGAGAAATGTTAAATTTATAGGTGCTACAAGAGGTTTGCTGCACTTCTGGAGTGACCTTGGGAAAATCAAGTTTTCTCATAGCTAGAGTGTCCAAATGACTTGCTTGATGAGTTAAATGAAATCTAGATTGGAAGAACTTTCCAATGAGCTATCATGAGCTCAATTTGGAGTTGAGGAAGCCATCCAAAAGTTGCCTGCACCAACACTCTGCATTTCTGCACCATCATTCAACACTTTTTGAATAGTCTTGGGAGAATCAACTTTTGATATGTCAAAACAACTCCAATTAGCAAACAAAAGGTATATTTGGCAAGTAGACTTCAAGAGCTTTCCAACGAGCTATCCTGGGCCCTATTTGGACACCGAGAAGACCTCCAAAAGTGGTCTACAAAATAGTGATGCGTTTTGTCATCCTGGCGTTGCGCGTTTGCACCGGTGCTGTGCGCCTAGAGCTTGGCACTGCGCCCTTGCCGAAGAAGTTTTTTGAGCTTTCCAACCACTCAAATCACATCAAATTGCCTTCAAATCTTTGCCAAGGTCCTCCAAGCATTCTTGAGGGGTAAGTACATGACATGAACCCATTTTCAAAGCTATTTTGGTTATCATTTAGTCAATGGAAATGAAACCCTAATCAAACCCTAATCAAACCATAGCTACAAATCAGAGATCATAGTTTTTTCCCTTGTCTCATCCTCATAAGAGAAATATCAGTCATAACAAGGGTAATCACATTGGTTTAGAGGTTTTCATTCACCTAGTTTGTCATTCACATTCATTCCCTTCACCTTTCAAAGCTAATCATTTCATCCCCTTCCCCTCATTCATTCCACTTACATCCTAGGGTTTTACAAAACAAAATTTGAAATGTTAGAAGAGGAAGACCTTCATCATGAGCAAGAGAGAGAGAGAGTTTAATAGATGGACTTGGATGACCAAGATGATCATGAGGCCTCAAAGCTGATCATCAAAGAGAAGGATGCCATGATCAAAGAACTACAGGACAACATGGAAAAAGCCCAATTTGTTATATCATTCTTAGAACAAGAGAACAAGCCGCTAAAGGACGAGCAAGTTCTCATGGAGTTAGAGCCACTAAAGGCAAAAAGACAAGACATCAAGGGTAAGGAAATGATGGCACCTGATGACTCTGACCATTATGATTCTCAAACCATCAAGTCAAGACCAAAAAGAAGACGTCTTAAGAGAGCCTTAGAGTAGGAAAAACATGAGGTAAAGAAACTTAGTTTTGAGGAAAATATTGCTAAGGAAGTTGAAGATGACAGAGAGGTATGGATAGACATAGTTAACCTAGACCTTGAGAAGCTCCTCCATAAGGAAAACAAAGACAATGAGATGCTCAGACACATGTCTAACAAGTACATCACTAGAAACAAGGTCTGCAACATCAAGCTCAGGCAGTTGAAGAACAAATTGAAGGAAACCCTAGCCAAGCAAAAGGAGAAGGAGAAGCTAAATATTCTTGCTGAGGTGTCCTCCAAGCCTTCCAACCATGATCAGCAAAGCAAATTCCAATTTTGACATCTTTTTGCAAATTTTGAAATTTTGACAGTTTGGCTTGCAGAAATTGGGCCAAATGCGCAGCGCCACTGGTGCTGCGCTCTTTATTGGGGCACTCAAATGGGAAAAAGTCAACATATTCATGTTCCTCATGCCAAGGACATCATCCTCAGAAAATTTCAGACCATTTGGAGTAAAACTGGTCCCTCAAAAGGGCCAAAAACTACCAAAAATCACCTTTCTGCCCTCTTTTCAGCACTGGCGCTGCGCATTTAGCAGTCTTGGGAGAATTGATTTTTTGACAAGGCAGATGGGCACCATTTTGCAAACTGAAGGCAGATCTGGAAACTAGACAGGACATGCTTTCCAATGAGCTATCATGGAGCTCATTTGGACACCGGGAAGGTCTCGAAAAGTCAGCTGCAAAACAAGCAATTTTCCCAGTCTTGGCGCTGCATGTTTGCCAGTGCCGCTGCGCCCTCAGCCAGTGGCACTGCGCCCTTGCCAGAAAGGCAACAAAAGACACTAGGAGTTATTGTAAAAGTTATTGAGTGGCCTTAAGGTCAAATGCTTCCAAAATTAGCTTAGTAGATATGTTAGAAGTTATTATTACAATGAATGAGTTTTAGATATTTTTGCCTTGGGCCTTGCATGGTCTTAAAGGTAAAAATGCCTTAAATATGTAATAAATGACTTCTCAAACCCTAGCTAGGTTTCACCTCCTCATTTTGCAGATAAATACTGCATGTAATGCTTCATAGTGTTGTGGGTTGATTGTTGAGATAAAAACCTCATAGACTTTGAGTTGTGGAGAGTTTTTGGCTTTGGAGCCTTGTAAATGTCTTGGACTGAATATCAATGGAGCAAGCATATTCATAGGATTCATGAACCTTGTTTAAATGGTGATGTTGTTTTGATTTTACACTTGTCTTCTTATGTTTTCCATATTGTTCATCTTTCCCTTATGACAGAGTAGAAAATTTAGATTAAGATAAGTTGTTGAGAGGCACCTTAATTCTATCTACTTTCTATTGTTTAAATGTTTTCCTCTGGTAGGTTTGATTGGAGAATTCTTAGTTGCTCTCTGGTTCCACATAGCTTGTTGTCTTAAAAATGATTTAATGGAGTCAAGCCAAAGAATTTTAGGGTATGCCCTGTCCTTTGGTGTAGCTTAAAACATTGGTATTAAGGATTTTTTTTGAAGTTTACTGATTAGGGTTTGGCTAAAGAAGTTTATGGTTTGTCCTGTTCTTTAGTCCATCTTGAAGAGTCACTTTGAAGGTCTTTTAGAGTTTGATTAAAGAATTTAGGAGTTCCTCGCTCTTTGATTATCACTTGTTTGTTATCTTAAATGTTTTCTTTCTCTAATGGTAAATAGCTAGAGAATTTAGGAGTTCTCTACTCTCTAGGGTTTGCTGAATTGTTGTTTTAAAGTTTACTTGGTAAAGCTAGGTCAAAGAAGTTTATGGTGCGCCCTGTCCTTTGATTCTTTTTTAAACATAGTGATCTTAAAGACCCTTCTTGTTATGGTATATGTTAAAGGATTCTTAATTGCCCTTTAAACCTACTAAATTCACAACTTAATGTTCATTTCACACCCACCTAAGCTATTAAGATCCATTTGGCTTTGTTGACTTGCCCTATGAAACACCCTTGATTCATTGTTGTCCTTTTCAAGTCTTTCATAGACCCCATAGCCCAATGGTTTGAATTTCTCTTACTCTATCTGTTGTTCTTGACAAGCAACCCAACCAAACAAAACAAAACAAACAAACCCTATCACTTTAACTAGCCTAAAATCAGCGTCCTAAATCAAACAAGTCATATATTTTATACAAATATAGAGAGAGCCCTCTTTGAGTCCAGGAAGGCTAGGTTCTAGGACTCCAAAGTTGGTTTGATGTTACCCTTGTCTTTTTGGTCTTGCCAATCTGACAAATTACAGGGACCTAACAGGGCCTATGGAACTAGGGTGATGACCATGGATTGGGGTAGAGCTCATGTATTGGCTTTTGCCCACGTGCTAATTATTTTTGTTGCGACTATCTTTTGCATTTTGTGGTACAATTTCCTATTAAATGTGGCCAATTATGCTTTTTCTTTTTCTTTTAGCTGCATCAACCTCTGGGGCAACGTTCCAAGCCTGACCCAAGGTGGGGGGAAGGGGTAGGGAGGCTAACATTATGTGGACCTAGAACGGCAATGTGGACTCAAGTGGGATAAATGATGAATGGGGATATAGTGAGTGGAAAGAGAGTAATATATGTGGATAGGGGAGTTGGACCACACACCCAAAATCAGGGTTTCCCAAGTAGTACCACCCTAAAACCAAATGGTCAATAAAGGAGATCCCACGAGACCAAGATCCAAACTTAACACCCAAAAGAGATCAAGGGAAAAAGATCACAAATTAAGCCCACTCTCACTGCTATATAGCCCAACGTTTTGCTCAACCAGCCCTTGGGCTAGGTTATAAGCAGCAAGTGAGACCAAGTGCTCTCTCCTCGAAATGCTAAACAACCTAGTCTACAACTCCCAGCAAATGGCATCACGATCTTTCATACATGACGACAGGATGGACTGCATGTGTGCTATGACTGTGTCAGGATGATGCCTCCTAATGTTGAAGAAGCATTGGAACATCTGTAGAACCAAGCCTTCACAGTCAAGATCAAACATGATGTCATAGGTTTTGAATGTGGCGATACCTCTTAAAATCAAGGTGGAGACTGCATTGTTGTCCAATTCCCGAAAAGTCCCTACTACTAACTTGAAAACTTCCCTCATAACATCATCATTGAAAGGAGCTATAGGTGCGATCAACCTCATAATGTTACTGAGGCATGATGCAACTCGCAGTCTGAACCCTTCGCATGATTCTTCCAAAAGCTTGGGTTGTATAAGAGCAAGCATAGCAGGTTTTAGAACCCAAATCAATTTCTTTCCTTCTAACTGGCTCACTTTGGAAAGGAGTTCATCAAGTTCATCAAGTTTGGAAAGAACACTCCATGTGATCTTCATGAGCTTCAAATTTGACCCAAGTTTAAAGATCTTGCGTCCCAACTCATGTTCTTCTTTCAAATCTTTTGGTGGTTCTTGCTGGAGAAGGGTGTGGATCCCTTTTGAGAATGGTTTGTTTTTCAGTTTGGGGTTTTGGTCCAGATTGCAGTCCACTAATGTATTGTTGTGTTGTTTTAAGAGGTGTTTTATAAACCCCATTTTTATTGTTGACCATACAAGGTTATGATAAGTAGTGCAAGGCACAACTTAATCACTCTACATGCATCAACAATATATTGTGCAGCAATGTATGGGAATAATGATCATGCTAGTGACAATGATACACATTACAATCAACTCTTCACTAATGATACTCAGGACCATGATCTACTTCAACTGTACTTGATCGCATGCTGAGTTTAACACATTCCAGGATTTTACTGTACCAATGGTGTCTCTGTTTGGTAATAAATTGCCACCGAGAGTTCCTCGCTAGAGAATTATGCTCTTCATAATTTGTTTTTGAGCCAATATTAAGGTCTCACTGATGTCTGCACCAAACAATGTGAGTTTCCTTTGTACGGTTTTTCTTCAGACACTTCAAGGACGTACTGTTGTCGATGCAGATTTAATTCCCCCTTCTTCAGAATGTAATATACGATGGCAAGAGAAATGACAGCTAGACTTTATACTTGTCACTGTTTATTATATTGACTCTGGTTTTAACAAGGAGACACCAACATATATGAACTGACAAGCATGCATATATATATATTATATCAGTAAATTAGTGAAAATAGCACATTAGGGGAAACTTGGTATCTCACGCACGATCCAAACCCATGGAATTTGCGTGCATCGTCAGCTAATCAATGGATTTGAGCATAAAGGAATGGTCGAATCGACCCTCGTGAAATGGTCTCACGCGCCAACTTGACTGAGGGTCTGATCAATTCTTGGGCAAGTGCCGAGAGCAGATGTTCTCCTCGTAAATCGATTCACACACATAGATTCTAGGATTTGCACATGATATAGGCTAGTCAATCATCTAAGCAGTGGTTGTCCATCCAATTACTTGGCATTAATTTATATTAAGCAAGAATTGTGACTCCGTAAGGCACTGGTCTAATGCTTCAGAAATCTAATCTAATCATTAATCTTGCTAAATTTAACTAAGTAGCTAGATCACTCATCTGTGTCTCCCAAATAAGTTGGTTCCCAACCTTTTTTCTTTTACCTCATTTCATAGGTACTAGCCCCCATAGCTTGTTGTTGGGAGACAGCTAGAATGTAGTGGACGGGGATCAGAGTGACAGCCCCTGCCCTGAACGGTTGTCGCGGTCCCTATACAATCTGGGCAACAACACATCCCAATTTCTATCTTCTTTGTGTGATATTTAATCGGTATGATTCCATCATGAAACATCATGAAATAAGAGTGCCACTTCAACTTTTAATACTAAAACTTTAGGGAATGTTTCCTTATATTTTACTTTCATTAACTTCAAGAATTAAGCTTAAAAGTTAAAGTATAAATTTTCAAATGCTCACAAACATTAAATCATACTAGTGAGGGAAATATGGGGGGGGTTGGGGGGCAAGGCATTTTGGGGCCCTTTCCTAGTGTTTTATTCGAGTTGTGGTTGCCACAGGCAAGTTTGGTTCCATGTTGGCTGGTTTGGTCAAGAACCAGGCCTGAACCTGTGCAAGTGCAGAATCAGATTGGAATTTTCAACCTATCTGAACTGGAAATAAGCTGTTTGATAGTTATGGCTTTACTCCATTATAAACTTTTTATGAGTTTCGTATATTGGGATTTTTATTCTTAAAATTACTTTTCTTATTCAATACTTTTTCTATTGGACCATTTTACAAAATGTTCCTCTATGTTTTAGGATATTCAAGAATTTAAAAGAAAATATATTTCTTAATACTAAGTGTGTGGTTGTTGTTGGCTATTGTTTAATTGATTTGGATATTGTAAGTTAGATACTGCAGGATTGGGTGTTATCCTTATCCTTGTTTTAATTCATAACTTGCATATCTTTTCATCCCATGTGGTTACTGGTGTTCATCAATATGTCTTTTGAACGAAAATTAAGTTAACTATTTGTTTTCACTGGTATTCACTGTTTTATTGTTTTGGCTAAAGGTGTTCACATTGTATGATCGTGATATTAATCTTGAGTTGATTTTTTTGAATGTTAGTGTTTTTTTTTTGGTATATTTAAATCTTTATCCTTAGATAAGATTTCAGGGTCCCATATGGTTTCTAGTTTTTTCCTAGATTTCAGGGTCCCATATCATTTTTCTGTTGGACATACTATTTGAAATAACTTATATTCTAAGTAGAAAAAGGTGGACATCTTTACAGGTATATGAAGGTGCTGTTTATATGCATCAAGGAAAAATTTACCTTGTGAAGACTTTAGATCTTTCTGCAAAGATAGCTCTATGTCAAAAGGCAGATTTGAAATACTATACAAAAACTCGTGACTTCACAGATATTCATGTAACTGGTGGTGAGCTTGTAAGTGTTCTTAATCCTTGTGCCCTTTTTCTAACAGTGGCAACAATATAGAACGCTTTAAAGCTTGGGAATAGTGAGTAATGAATTTGGATTTCAACCAGTGATTAATTGCTGTTTCAGAAGTTGGAAATATTTCCTTTCAAACTTGCATGGAGGAATGTTTAAGTTCTTGGCACTTAATTTATTGGATTACTTGCCAAATATAGGGTCTTTAATTGTCTATTTTACAGTTATATTTCTTTCACTGCATACTACTACTACTAATAATAATAATAATCTAATTTTTAAGGTCACAGCGTAGCCAAACACCAAATTAATCTATGAGACCCCTTGTTTGTGGGATAATAGATCCCTTCAACACAGTGATTTTGCTACAGTCAGTGGAGGTGTACAGACCCTATCCTTCTATGGAAGAAGCTACAGTATTCTGTGCTTGAATCTTTTATTGTTTGGTGAGGTTCTTCTTGTGTTATATTGATGGGGACCCAATAAATATGCCGCACGTGTGTGTTGATGCCTAAATTGGCTCAAAAATTTATAAAACTTCTATACATTATTTCTTGAATTTGCAAGAGTCAAATCAATCTCTAACCCTTGCTAAGACTAATGTTCTCCAAAGGCATCTAATGATGGGATTCCTGATGGGTACACATGTAACACTATAGTAGACAAATAATATTGTAAACAGTAATAAATGTCACATATTCTAATAACACTGCAACTATCACATTTATGTGAGCTAGATGTAGGCCACCCATAATACACCTACCACACTCTCATTCAGTCATCTCATAATGCATCATGACATATCACCCTAATTCGGTTATGGTGGTTTAACCACCTCACTACTATGCCTCACAAGAACCACCTCATGGGGCCTTGTTTTGGTATGTGGCAGACCCTCCTCCCTTGGCTTAGCAAAGGGTATGGTTCCTTGGCCCTGATCAAGAGACAATGCTTCTAGAGTTAGTTTTAGGACATCTCGTCCAAACTCAACCTCATGGATGTGCTTATTAGACCTATGGTTCTCTATGGCTTTAAGATTTCGAGTACGAGCTTGGTACAGATAGATTGGGTCTAGATGGAAAGAATCTAGCCCTTGCTCCTCAGACGCATCATCAGATGTAAGCATATACTTCCACAATCCATTATTCAAGCAAGAGCTTGGTCCCTGTTGTTGTAGCTCATAGAGACAAACTTGACTTGCAAAAGACCAGTGCCTAGGACATCTTGAAATCAGAGGTTAGAGGAAGACAATTTTAAGGGTGCCTTTGACAGAATATGGATAAAGAGGATAATGATTGTGGTGGTTCAGGAATGAGAGATAGGCTTAAAAGTCTTAAGAATCTATCTCCTGTGAACTCATAGGAAGTGAATGTAAGTGGAATGTGACCAACAATAGAGATTCGTGGGGCGCGAATTAAGGGGGCACAACAAGTTTAATACATGAGCGTTATTCTTACACGAATTCATGAATAAAAATGCATACCAACGACAACTACATTACACGAATCATCAACATGTGAAAAATCTAAAATCTAGATTCCTACTGCAACAAATCTGAATTACTTCTTCTATTATGTTTCATAATTATTTCGTTATAGTGAAATATTGAAGTAATTTCAGACACAGTCTACACAAATAATGTTGCGGAATAAATCTAAGTTCTGAAACAATCAGAACAAAATATAATGAAAAACATCCACATTTGACACAGTTATTTTTGGACTAAGTCCTCGGAAAAATCCAACTCTGGAAAATTGGTGCAGCAGATCTGAGGGTTTTATATTATTAAGAAGCAGAATCTTGAGTACAACTAGGGTGCCAATATCTGGCTCACCCTTCAGAGAAATCTAGACAACAAATGTAATTGTGTGATATACTTCACTCTGCAAGTCCCCGACTGATCTAAACAGCACTGGTGAAGCCCCTCTCTGCCTCTGCGTGAGTGCCTACGCTGGAACTGCGTAAGCCTGCGTGGGCAAGCCTGAGAAACTGCGTCACCTCTCTCTACAACTGATCTAGCTGATCTGAGACTGGATTTTGGCCTTCTTGGCTCAGAAACCCCAGCCTCTAGCTATCTCCGGGCTGACTCTGGAAGGCACTGTGTCACTTCTGCATGATTCCCTTCAGGCACTGCATCACCCCATCAAAAAATTGCGCCACCTCTCTCTGCGTCACTGCTGCCTCTCTCTGAAATGCACACTTGGTCCTCCTGACCAGTTTCTGCGTCTGCCCCACACTGAATCTGATCACTGAATCAAAATCACTTAGCAAACCCTGCCCTAGTGATTTGGTTTTGACCAAAAGTTATGTTCCTTTAAAAATTTTTGTTCCCAACCTCAG
The DNA here is from genome assembly GCA_034641835.2 of Pinus albicaulis. Taxonomy (NCBI): domain Eukaryota; kingdom Viridiplantae; phylum Streptophyta; class Pinopsida; order Pinales; family Pinaceae; genus Pinus; species Pinus albicaulis. The sequence goes on from CM076581.1 coordinate 1,499,847,370, forward strand.
TTTTCAATTTCTCCTTATTTCACCCATAAAGTTAAATGCCCATTACCATAGCCATACATTCAACAAGCTGGAAAAATAAATATTTTCTGAAAACATAAATTCTAGAAATTTCACAGTGCTGAAATGGAGAAATAAAACTCAGGAAAATAAATCAGCCACACACAGAAAATAGACACGCTGATTTTTGGTCAACTTGACCTTGGAAATACCCCCTACAACTCTTGGAGAAAACCAATTCGAAAGCTCTTCTTATTTCTGATAAATAGCTTTTACAGTGAGACAAAAATTACAACGAAAATTCCAACAACTTAACAAATGTACTTATCTCAATTTCCGTGCTTATACCCTGCCTTGGAAAACGTGCCAAATAGTAAACTAACAAAACAAAATTTTTACAGCATTAATTTCAGCATTAAATGCTGACTATACTTTTCGATTTCTGTGCCCAACTGTATGGCTGTACTGCTGTACGAATTGTATGAAATGTACAACACTAGATCTTCCTCGATTTCTGTGCCTACCTCTGCCTCAAAAAATGTGTTGAAGCTGTTGTACGGTTGCTGTATAGATTTCCTCGAAATCTATGCCACCAAACAACAATACTTCTCGATTTTTTTACCTAGAATCTGCCCAGAAAATTGTGTTGAAGCTGTTGTACAGATTCCTCAAAAACTGTGCCTCCTTTCTCGAAAAATGTGCCGCCCTCCTGCTGTGGATTTCTGCCTTGGGCACTGTGCCTCTTTGCTGCCGTATGGATTTGCTGAAGTCTCTAGCTGCTGCCCTCCTTATCCTCACTGCTCAGAAATTTCTCTCTTGCTTTATCTTTTCTTCTCTCAATCTTCTCATGAAAGAATGAATGATCTTTTCTCTCATTTTCCTCCTTTAACCTAACCCTAAGTGACTTTTGGGGAATCCCTAAATCCAATGGCTGAGATAGCTTTAGATCTAGGGCTGAGATTAAATGCTCATTTAAATCTCACTTTCTATTTTTTAATTCACCCCACTTTATTAATGACCCACTTAGTCCTTTATTTCCAAAGTCACTTTTCACTTTTTAATTTCACATTCACTTTATTAAAGTCACTTTAAAATTAGACTTAGTAACTTTATCACTTAAAGTCACTTTTAAATTAGATTTGACTTTATAACTTTATAAAATCACTTTAGGAGAAAAAATTAAATTCTTTTGGACACTTTTCCCTAGGCCAAAGATCAAAACCTTAGGGAACCCCTTGTCCTCCGGTAACCAAATTTCAACACTCCATCTTACCGAGGAAGGTGTTCTTCACCACACCCATCTTGTCTCTGAAGCAGACATGCTTGCCTTGTGGTAAGGCTCTGGTAAGAATATCTGCAACTTGCTCATCAGTGGGAATATACTCAAGCTTCACAGCTCCCTTCTGAACATAGTCTCTGATGAAGTGATATCTGATGCGATATGCTTTGACCTGTCATGAAATACTGGATTCTCTGTGAGTTTAACCCAACTCTGATTATCACAGTGAATCACTGAAAGTCTCAACGACTGACCAAATAAGCCAAACAACATCTTGTGAAGCCAGATGGCCTCACAACTAGCTACATTGGCTGCCATGTACTCTGCTTCCACTGAACTCAATGCCACTGACTGCTATTTTTGGCTGAACCACGACACCACTGCCGAACCCAACCCAAAACAACACCCTGAAGTGCTCTTCCTATCAGAAGCACAACCTGCCCAATCAGAATCAGTGTAACCTGCCAATCTCACTCCATTTTCCTGCATATAATCCAGAACATACTCCACTGTCCCCTGCAAGTACTGCAAAATGTATTTTGCAGCAACCCAGTGAACCCTCATGGGTTCACACATAAACTGGCTCATCGTGTTGACTGCAAAACATATGTCTAGTCTAGTGTTGACCAAATACATCAAGGAACCAATCAGCTGTCTATACAATGTGGGATCCACCAACTCGAAATCTGAAGCGTGATGCTTCTTCCAGTTGGTGATCATCGGTGTCGACATGGGGGTACAATCCTCCATGTGGAATCTGCCAAGGTTGTCCACAATATACTTCCCCTATCCTAGGAAGAAATGCCCCTCCTCCTGCCACACCTCCAAACACAAAAAGTAATGCATCAAGCCAATGTCCTTCATCTCGAACTCTGATGCAAGATCTCTCTTGCAGCTCTCTGTGAGTCTCTCTGCACCTGTAATGACCAAGTCATCCACATACAGCATCAGAATGAGAGGCTCCTCACCTATCACAATAAAGTAAAGGTTTGGATCTGCATCACTCTTTGTGAAACCCATCTCTTGCAAGTATGTATCTATCCTGGAGTACCAAGCTTTGGGAGCTTGCTTCAGGCCATAAAGGGCCTTCTTCAGTCTGCACACATGGGACTCCTTCCCATGCACCTCAAAGCCCTGTGGCTGCTCAATGTACACCTCCTCCTGTATGAAGCTATTGAGAAATGCGGTCTTCACATCCATCTGGTGGATCTTCCAACCCATCTGTACTGCTATCGATTTAATGGAGCGAATGGAAGTATATCGAGCCACGGGAGTGAAGGTCTCCTCATAATCTACTCCCTCTACCTGGGAGAACCCTCTAGCCACAAACCTTGCTTTGAATTTCTCAATGTTGCCATCTGCAACATGCTTTACCTTGTAAAGCCATCTGGAAGTAACCATGGATTTGCCCTTGGGCCTCGGCACAACCTCCCAAACATCATTCTTCGTGATAAAAGAATACTCCTCCTGCATGGCCTCTCTCCAAACCTGCTGACTAGCTACCTCCTCATAGCTAGAAGGCTCAAAGTCAACGATGTAGGCAACCATTTCCATATAGCTACAAAACCTATCAGGTGGTTTTCTCTCTCTGACCGGCCTCTTTGGCCCAGCAACAGATGTGACCTCTCTCAAGGTATCCTGAAGCCACTTGGGCTTCCTCTTCCCTGAGCACACTTCTCCCACCGGAGAATGAAACTCGTCCTCCTCATCAGGAGCCTGAATGCCTGATTGTTTGTCTGCTGTCCTCCTACCTGAACTTGAACTTGTAGATGCTGAAGTACCGTGTGAATTGTCCATCAGTGGACTCCCTAGTGAATTGCTCTGCGGACTGCTCTGCATGCTGCCCAAAGCACCACCCCTCTGACTCTGCGAGCCACTGCTCACTGATGGACTTGACACCGTAATCGATGTATCGCTAGATCCTCTTGATCCCTGCGACTGACTCAGCTGCTCTTGAGGGTTTGGCTGATCCAGATACTCTAACTCCCGTGACCTCCTGAAAGCCCTGTCCTCCTCGAACTTCACGTCTCGCTTGACAACAACTCTCCTCTTTGCGGGAATGTAATATCCCCAACGGGAAATAGATAGTAATACACAGCAAAACAAACATGCAGCTATATAGAACAAAATGCCGGAACTAGAATATGGAACAAGTACACATAAAATACCAGAACGCTAAGCCATTTTATTAATCTGAGAATACATATATGGGTACAAGAGATAATCAGAATGAGTGCACCTATCCTTGCACTAGGCAAGTGAAGAACCCTCTCAGAATAGGAAATGGCTACAATAGAGACTGCGTCCTAGCTGTTGGAGAAAACTGCCATAGAAAGCTGCTGCTGCAATGTACTGGAACTAGGGGCTGATCCCCTCACCGGAATGAGCTAAAAATCGGAAGGCTGTCTGTACTCACCACTCCGGACAAAACCCAGAAACCGTGAAGCAAATGCTCCACCTCCGAAAATCCACCAATGAAGCCTTCCTCAATGAAAACGCTGTCTCTCCCAGGAACAGCGCAGAAGCTCAAGAAAGATGCTGGAAAAGGGCCCCAAATCCTCCTGCAAACCCTCCGGCTGAATCAACAATCTCCACAAGGCTGAAATACGCTGAAGCCACCACAAAATCACCCACAAAAGCGCTGCACAAACACTAACTGCGTCCTCCCTCCTGAAACTGCGTCCTCTCTCCTGGACTGCGCAGTCACTCTATGAGGCCAGCTCCTCTGCAAAACGTCCACCAAAATATCTTGCAAATCAACTGCTGACACTGAAGGAATACCTTGCCTGAGCAGGCACTCGAAGTCCCCCGGGGACAAGGGCGAGATCTCCGACTGGAGACACTCAGTTTGCACTAAACAGTGCTGCAGACCGACTAAACAACCGGCGTGCTGAAGTAGACAGAAGTCTAGCTCTCAATATCATCAACATATCAATAATGCCAAATGGAGTGAAACTCCCACCTTTTATAGTGCTAGCTCCCCTCAAACCCTAACTGCGTCCCCTCTCTCCATGAGCTCCTCCTATGTCTGCGCAGTTGCTTCTAGAGCCTACGTGAGGCCTCTCTCATGCAAAGTGTGGACCCCCAAGGCTCTCCTTTAAGTCACAACGTTGCTCCTACTAGGAAGCACTTTATTTTATTAAAGTGAGTTGACCCCTCTTTCTCACTTTTATTTATTAATTAACTATAGGCGGCAAAACTATACAAAAATCAAATATTCCAATTAGCGGTGCTAATTAGGAATATTACAGGGAATATAAATCCGAAAGGCTTTCGAGGTCTCACTGTAGCCCACAAAGATACCCTTCTCTGCGGTGGGCTATAGCTTGGTCCTCTTCTCCTTGGGTACGTAGGAGTATGCAATACACCCAAAGATACGAAGATGACCAACATCAGGCTTCTTCCCAGAAAAATCCTCCTCCGGAGTCATATGCCCCAAGGCACGATGCAGATTCCTGTTTTGCAAATAAAAAGCAGTGTTGCAAGCCTCTGTCCACAAAAAGAATGGTAACCCCTGATCATGTAGCATGGCTTTGGCAGCCCCTCCGATGGATCTGTTCTTCCTCTCTGCAACCCCGTTCTGCTGGGGATTGTAAGGAACTATGAACTACCTCCTAATGCCTGCCTCCACACAATAATCAACAAACTCACTAAGGGTGTACTCCCCTCCATTATTAGACCTCAGGGACTTGATCTTTCGACCTGTTTGAGTCTCCACAAGAGCTCTGAACTCCTGAAACCGCTTGAAGACCTCACTCTTGGTTTTCAAGAAATAAATCTAGGTCCTCCTGGAGTGATCATCAATGAATAAAACATAATACTCATATCCACTCAAGGAAACATGAGACATCCGACCGCTCACATTGGAATGAATCAAATCAAGTATCCTAGTCGATCTGCTGTCGCTATTGGGAAAAGGGGATTTGGCAAACTTGCCCATCGAACATCCTCTACATGTATCAATGTGATCAGGACTGAAATCTGGCACACCTGTAGTGATCTCCCGCAATGTCCTCAAGGCTCCATGATACATGTGCCCCATCCTGCGGTGCCAAGTCTCGCACAGCTTTGAACTGCTAGCTCTGCTGCCGGTACTGCTGCTCAATGCCAAAAGGGGCTGAAATGAAAACTTGTACACCTTTGCATGGCGTACACCAATCACTCTAGCTGAATCAGCTGGAGCGTCCCTGTGATATATAAGCACCTTTCTTCTCCTGAACAATATCTCATACCCTCTCTCCTCCAATGCTGAGACGGATATGAGGTTCTTCCTCATCCCTAGCACATATAGAACATTCGACACTTTCAAGGGAGGTTTGGGTTCCCTATCAAATGTCAATGTCCCCACACCGACTGCTCTAACTACGCTGTCATCTTCGAGTACTACCTCTATATCAGTGCCACTCTCTGAAAGCTCTGAGAAGTACTCAAGGACTCCTGTCATATGATGTGAAGCCCCACTGTCAACATACCAGATATCTGAAGATGCTTTGCTAGTGGAGGGAATTGCACACTCCCTCTCACCCTCCATGGCAGGTGATCCTGCACTAGTGGACTCACAAGCAATGAACCCAAACTCTCGGTCAAAGCTATCCGTAAAGTCCTCTATCTCTGCTGATGCTGCCATGGTCTTGTTCTTCCCCTTCTTTTTCTTTTCCGGAGACACAACTATATAGTGTCCCATCCTCTGACAATTCCAACACTTCACCTTGGAATAGTCCTTCTGCGTGTTCACCTGATTACCTTTACCTTTACCTTTGCCTCCACCACTAATTGTGGAAGCTTGCTTCTTTCCCTTGCCTTTCTTGCCTCCTGCTAATAATGCTACATCCTCATCTTGCTCAACAGGTTTGGCTGCTCCAAGCTGGCTATTTCTGATTTCTGTCTGTATGCAATCATCCCAGAACCTCTTCCAAGTGGGAAGGGTCTCACGTGCAGAAACCCCATCAGTAAAGTTCAGCCATGAACTGGGAAAGCCATTCATTGCAATCTGCACCAACTCAATGGTGGAATGACCTCTCCAACTACTGCCAACGCATCTCTCACATTAGTGATCTTTATGAGATATCCAGTAGCACTATTAGTCTTACCCATTTTAATTGCTTCAACTTCTCCCTTATGACCATTTTTCTGTTCTCATTAGGACTCTGGTAGAGATTGGTCAAGGTTTTCCACATCTCATGAGCAAATCTCTTTCCTCTCACGTGAGGAATGATATGGTCTTTAATACCATCCAGAATGAGTCTCTTACCCTTGTTATTCTTCGTATTAAAGTCTTCCAACTGAACAACATCAGTAGGCACATTAACAGGGTGCTGTTGGGTATGCACCATTATACCCCAGACTTCTGCCTCCTCAAAGATGCTCTGCATTCTTTCCTTCTATATGTTGTAGTTACTATGCCCATCCAACTTATCCTCCACCCTCAAGCCCAAAGACATGCTTGCTGTTCTAATAAACTGAAAAAGACACTGCTGTAGTAAAAGTACTGTTTTCTATGTGAAAAATCATCTTGCTGTAATTTTTCTTGTTGTTGTTCGAAACCACACTTTTCAGCAATCTAACTCCGATACCATGTAAAAATTTCTGTTCCCAACCCCAATTTTCAGTTTCTCCTTATTTCACCCATAAAGTTAAATGCCCATTCCCATAGCCATACATTCAACAAGCTGGAAAAATAAATATTTTCTGAAAACACAAATTCTGGAAATTTCATAGTGCTGAAATGCAGAAATAAAACTCAGAAAAATAAATCAGCCACACACAGAAAATAGACACATTGATTTTTGGTGAATTTGATCCTGGAAAAACCCCCTACAATTCTTGGGGAAAACCAGTTCAAAAGCTCTTCTTATTTATGATAAATAGCTTTTACAGTGAGACAAAAATTACAGCAAAAATTTCAACAACTTAACAAATGTACTTATCTCAATTTCCGTGCTAATACACCACCTTGGAAAAACGTGTCGAATAGTAAACTAACAAAACATAAATTTTAGAGCATTAATTTCAGCATTAAATGCTGACTGTACTTTTCGATTTATGTGCCCAGCTATACGGTCGTACTGCTATACGAACTGTACGGAATGTACAACACTGCCTCCTCCTCGATTTCTGTGCCTCCCTCTGCCTTAAAAAATGTGCTGAAGCTGCTATACTGCTGTTGTACGGATTTCCTCGAAATCTATGCCATCAAACAACTGTACTTGTCCTCGATTTTTGTGCCCAGAAAATTGTGCTGAAGCTGCTATACGGATTCCTCAAAAATTGTGCCTCCTTCCTAAAAAATTGTGTCACACTCCTGCTATGGATTTTTGCCTTGGGAATTATGCCTCTTTGCTGCTGTACGGATTTGCTGAAGTCTCTAACTGCTACCCTCCTTCTCCTCACTGCTCAAAAATTTCTCCCTTGCTTTCTCTTCTCTTCTCTCAATCTCCTCATGAAAGAATGAATGATCTTTTCTCTCATTTTCCTCCTTTAACTTAACCCTAAGCGACTTTTGGGAAATCCCTAAATCCAATGGCTGAGATAGCTTTAGATCTAGGGCTGAGATTAAATGCTCATTTAATTCTCACTTTCTATTTTTTAATTCACCCCACTTTAATAAAGACCCACTTAGTCATTTATTTCCAAAGTCACTTTTCACTTTCTAATCTCACATTGGCTTTATTAAAGTCACTTTAAAATTAGACTTAGTAACTTTATCACGTAAAGTCACTTTTAAATTAGATTTGACTTTATAACTTTATAAAGTCATTTTAGGAGAAAAAATTAAATTCTTTTGGACACTTTTCCATAGGCCAAAGATCAAAGCCTTAGGGAACCACCTGTCCTCTGGTAACCAAATTTCAATAGTCTCCTCACACAAGCTCGAAAATGCCAAATACTCAATGTGCTCAATGTGTTTTCCATAGGGCCCTCACCCTCCTTATATTCTTTTGTTGATCCTTCAACAGCCAAGATTAAAACATAATCGAGGGCTAAGATTAACTTGGAGGTGATCCATGACTTTATCTAGAAGATTCACACTTAGTTTAATTAATACCCTTTAATTAAACAATTTCCCTAAGTTTAGACTTAGGAAAACATTAAAAAACAATTAATTATTTTAATTAAACCATCTCTAAGTGGAATTTTCCAAAACCATTTTTGGGTATAATGGAATACATGTGTCTTAGCCTCTATACAAAGTTACAAGGCTATAGCACATTCGATGCTACTATAAACCAACACTCCCTCTTCTAGGAAAGTGCTCTAGCAAAACAACTCAATGTGCTGCTCTGATTTCTGGAACATGTGGTGCTGTGCTGTTGATGTTGCTCACCAACACTGCATAAGAAAATGTTGCTTTTGTACTGTTATTGAATCTGCATACTGCTGCCAACTGCCACTGTACTGCAACTCCCTCTGAATTCTGCAACCATGCTGCTAGACTATGTGAGCATTGCTCTGCACTACGGGAGCACTACTCTGCACTATGCTGCACCACTTGTGCACTGCGCCGTTGCTGCTCCTCTGTTGCTGCTGCTACTGCACTGCTGCATTGTTGCTAATATCAACAGAAAAAAAAATCCAAATTTGGACAAGTTGAGATTTTGTGTATTTGGGGTAGCATCAGTTGTGCTCTAGCTGCCAAATTTTGTGGAGGGACTAGAGTACACTTGATCTACAAGACCCAGAAATTGATTTGGGAAATTCATTTGGTTTAGGAGATATTAAATTATTTAATTATTTTAATGTATTTCCTAAGTTAAAACTTTGGGAATTTAAATAATTAAAGTGAATTTAATTAAACATGTGATGAAATTGTCTTAAGTCACACGGATCAAACTTTCTTTTAATCTTAGCCATTGATTCAAGATCTGATCATGGCCATTGATTTATCAACGAGAAAAGTATAAAGGAAAGACTTGGGGTCATTTGTAAAGACAAACAGAGGGAGAGCACTGAAACTAAGCTTAGATTCTAGGGCAGGGTTTGCTAAGAATACTCATAAGTGTTTCAGCTACAGAGAGGGGAATTTAGGCCAAGGGGATGATCTGATCTCGGGGTCTAGAATGCACAAGAGGCAGAGATTAGCTCAAGGACAACGCAAAATAGGAGAGCAGCAACAGCAGTAATGACAGCGTAGTCCCTCCAAGGACAATGTGATTTTCAACAGGAAAACCTCAGAGGGTTACACAGAGACCCTAAGGGCAGCGTAGTGACTGCGCCACCCAGTCTGGGGTGACACAGTCTCTTCCGGAGCAGCGCTGAGGGTTTGAGGGGCTTCAGAGGCTGACGCAGAGGATTTCAGGGGCAGCGCTGGGGTTTCTAGGCCCTAATCTTTGCTGATTTTTGTAAATCCCATTTGAGAGTGTGGATCAGTCATTATTTTGGCCCTAGATCAGCCAGTGAATTGTAGATCTAGTATATTCTCTATCGGGATTTCGAGATTTGGAACCCAGACTTGTGTATTTAGAAAAATTCTTAATAATAAAACCCTCCAACAGCTAGAGACCGGTTTTCTCGCGTTGGGTTTTTCCAAGGACTATTCGTCCAGAAATAATGGTCACTTTGTCTATGTGTGCATGAACTTGTTCTAGATCTGGATTGGTAGAGATCTGTTATGTGTTTTGCTTCGATTTTAACTTGAATTTATTCAGTTAATAACTTGTCTAAGTGGGAGGAGCATAACCAGATTAACAGTAATAATTTCTACATAAAGTGTAAGGATTTAGAAATTTCTACATGGTATCAGAGCAATTGCAGATCTAGGAGGGTCACCAGCAGAAGAGAGTAAAGGAGCTAGCTGCAGAAAGTAGCTATAAGAGCAGGAGAAACGCAGATCTGAAGGGACAACGCAGTTTTCAGAGGCAGATTCACGCAGAGGGAAGGGTGACACTGTCTAACACTGTGTCCTAGGAAGCCCACACAATTACTACACATAGGCAGCTCAAGGACAACGCTGGATTTTTTTGAAGCTAGCCAGTGTGATTCAGATCTAAATCTGTCAGATCCAGGAAAGACTGCAGAAAAGCTGCAGAATTTCAGTAGGTGCTGGTGGGGTTAGCTTCCTGAAGTTTTCAGATTTTTAGCCTTAGCACAAGTGACAAAGAGAGGGAGGAGATCAGCTTCTCAGAAAGTTTCTAGCCAAAGGAAACGTGCAGTTTTATTAGAGGATCAAAGAAGAAGCTGAATCATAGTTGATTTGGTAGATTTCAGAGAGGGAATCGATTGTCGGAAGAAGCGAAGGTGCACATTTCACGAAGGGCCTTAGATCCATTCTCTAGCGATGAGAAGTTCGAGCATTCGAGGTAGATGGCTCTTCATAAGATGCATGATCGGGGATATCTTGGATGGCCTCTCAAAATTTTCAGTTTATAAGGCAAGGATCCCGACAGTCCTTGAGGCATACAATCTTAGAGACCATGCAGAGCATACTCTGGCCACACTGACAAATATGGATTTCCTTCGGAAGCATAAGGAAGCCGCTGGGCATGCCAAGCGGCTGATTATGGATGGAATCAAGGACCATATTGTACCACACTTAGCTGAAAAGAAGACCGCTAACGAGATGTGGAAGGCCTTGATCCCCCTGTATGAGGGAAAATCTGTCCAAAGGAAGATGTTGTTGGAGACTCAGATGAGGTCATTCATGATGACCAAGGGAGAAGACATGGAGCATTTTCTCTTTAGATTGCAGTCAATCATAGATCAGCTGGCTGCAACGGGTGCAAAGGTGGATGACGATGTGATAGTTAGGACTGCCCTCAATGCAATCACAGATAAGTGGGAAACCTTTGTCCAAAGTATCTTGGGTAGAGCGGACCTCCCATATTGGGACAACTTGTGGTCAATTCTGCATCAAGAAGAACTCCGCAGATTCACCAAGAAGCAGCACATCTCTGGATTGAGTAAAGTAAAGAAGGAAGATGACGAAGATGCAGCCTTGGCATCGAAGGAGCAACCAAAGAAGAAGAAGGATCTCTCAAAGATCAAGTGCTTCTAGTGTGGCGAAATGGGACATTTTGCCAGCAATTGTCCTCAGAAGAAAAAGGACAAGGAAGCATCTTCTTCCAAAGCAGTTGTGGCAGATGATGGGTCAGAAGATGATGTAGCCATGAGTGCTCATGAACCATGGAGGTGGGGTGACATGGATATGTAGAGAAGCTACATAGAAGTAAGGCGGGATCCTTGAGCGGCTCATATCTTGGATCACATGTGAGCTACAATAGCCTTAAGAAAGTAGTAGAACAAGTGGAGTAGTGGGTGCATAGATCACAAATGAAGCGAAGGCAAAGTAGATTTGAAGGTGAGAGGAGCAGCACGAGGCAAAGAAGCAACAGCGTGAGCGGTAACGCGGTACGTGTGACTCAGCGACGCATTGTAGAGCTACAACAGCGCAGAAAGCTTCGAGGAAGGACAACGCGGTGCGATGAGGGGTGATGTGACTTCGTAGTGGAGAGGGAGTCTAGTACAACGGCATATTTGCTTATGGAGCTTTAGTGATGAGGATGCAGCCCATCTGGTTTGTCTGTCAAAGATTGGGCAGGAGATTCAGTTGTTTCTCTCAACAACTGAAGTTGTAGTGCAATAGATCAGCAGTGGCAGTGCTATGAGCGGCACAGACGCAGCATATTGAGAGGGAGCTACAGTACAGAGGTTGCAGTGACAGTGGCAGAGTCATGGGCAACAATATATAATGGCGACGCGGTGCAGAGTTGAGTGGCAGGAGGCCAAGCTTCAGCAGCACAGAACCAGTGCCCAAAATCATGTAATGCATAAGTGTGATGTATTGCTAGAGCACACCCTTGATGCTAAGAGGGAGTGTTGAGATTTTGTGTATTTGGGGTAGCATCGGTTGTGCTCTAGGTCCCAAATTTTGAGGAAGGACTAGAGTTCACTTGATCTACAAGACCCAGAAATGGATTTGGGAAATTTCATCTGGTTTAGGAGATATTAAATTAATTAATTATTTTAATGTATTTCCTAAGTTAAAACTTAGAGAACTTAAATAATTAAAGTGAATTTAATTAAACATGTGATGAAATTGTCTTAAGTCACACAGATCAAGCTTTCTTTTAATCTTAGCCATTGATTCAAGATCTGATCATGGCCGTTGATTTATCAACGATAAAAGTATAAAGGAAAGGCTTGGGGTCATTTGTAAAGACACATAGAGGCAAAGCACTAAAGCTAAGCTGAGATTATAGGGCAGGGTTTGCTAAGAATACTCAGAAGTGTTTCAGCTGCAGAGAGGGGAATTTAGGCCAAGGGGATGATCTGATCCCGAGGTCTAGAATACACAAGTGGCAGAGATCAGCTCAAGGACAACGCATAAGAGGAGAGCAACAACAGCAACAAGGATAGTGCAGTCCCTCCAAGGATAGCATGACTATCAGCAGGAAACCCTCAGAGGGTTACGCAGAGACCCTAAGGGGTAGCGTAGTGACTGTGTCACCCAGTCTGGGGTAATGCAGTCTCTTCCAAAGTAGTGTTGAGGGTTTGAGGGGCTTCAGAGGCTGACACATAGGCTTTTAGGGGTAGCACTGGGGTTTCTAGGCCCTAATCTTGGCTGAGTTTTGTAAATCCCGTTTGAGGGTGTGGATTAGTCATTATTTTGGCCCTAGATAAGCTAGTGAGTTGTAGATCTAGTATATTCTCTGTCGGGATTTTCCAGATCTGGAACCCAGACTTGTGTATTCAGAAAAATTCTTAATAATAAAACCCTCTAGTAGCTAGAGACCAGTTTTCCCTCATTGGGTTTTTTCGGGGACTATTTGTCCAAAAATAACTGTGTCACTTTGTCTATGTGTGCATGAACTTGTTCTAGATCTGGGTTGGTAGAGATCTGTTTTGTGTTTTGTTTCGATTTTAACTTGAATTTATTCAGTTAATAACTTATCTAAGTAGGAGGAGCATAACCAGATTAAGAGTAATAATTTCTGGATAAAGTGTAAGGATTCAAAAATTTCTACACAAGTAATACTGCATCTGAATAATAAGACTGTCTGCTACTAACTTCTGCACTATCTCTCTGAGTATGTTGCGCTGCTGCTGCGCTGCACTGCGCTGCTGCTGCTCAACCGCTGCTACTACTGCTCTCTCTCTGCACGGATCAGGTTCTAGTACTGTTAGCCATTGCATTGTCTCATCATCTTCTGCTGCAACTGTCCATCTTGCTATTGTCTTTAGGATGCCGTAGCTCACATGTGATCCAAGAGTTCGGAAATACTCAAGGATCCTGTCACTTGTAGATTTTGGATCTACAACTCCAAGTCAACCCATTTCTCTCCTTTCGGAATATGAGCTAACATAGGAAAATGTCCTTCTATCTCAATCTTGGTAGCTCCGGCTTGAGGATCTTGCTTCTCCTCTTTATCCTTTTTCTTAAAAGGACATTGTGTGGCATAATGTCCCATTTCCCCACACTTGAAGCACTTGATCTTAGACAGATCTTTCTTCTTTTGCCTCTGTTGCTCCTTTGATGCAAGGGATGTGTTTTCTTCCTCTTCCTTCTTGACCTTCGAACTGCTGCTGCCATCCTCAATATGGATTTTGTGGAGGTCTCTCCTCAGCTCTTCTTGCTGCAAGGCTGCCCACATCGCCTCCCATCCTAGGAGTCTTTCTCTGCCCAAAATGCTTTGGACAAAGACCTGATAATCTTCTGAAACAGAGTTTAGAGTGAGCCTTACCAGTTCTGAGTCTCTAGGAGCTGCCCTACTGCTGACAACTGATCTCGATTCTCCCGAATTCGAGATAGGAAAGAGTCAAAACGCTCTCCCTTCTTCATTCTGGTATTACACATCTTTTCTTCCAGGTACATCTTCTGCTGCTCGGAAGATCCTTGGTATAGCTTTTCTAACCCCACCCACATTTCTCTTGCAGTGCCCTTTGCTGCTATGTGAGGTACGCTGTGATCTTTCACAACATCTAGGATCAATCAATGTTTTAAAAAACGGAATCAGTCAGCTACCAGGCTGAGGTAATGACTCGGTAATGACTCCGAATCGGTAATGACTCGGTCGACTCAGTTTCAATGACTCGGTTTTTGTAAAAAATACATTAAATATTAATTTTTTTGTACAATCTCATACCAATACAAACTTTATTTTTCTGTGACAAGCATGCTTCTGGTCAACACAAGCAAACAAGCACTTTCCATAGCATGAGAATTTAATTCACTGAAGCAATTGCGTCTCACATGCTTATGGAAGCTATCCTTTGGCTTAACAGCTGCCACTGGTGGTATTTCTTCCGCCAAAATAACTAGGACTTGCACCTGGCTACAACCACAATAAATAGCTGGCTTATGTAGGCATGCTGGCTTACTGGAGGTGAACATGTCCCTGTGGGATTTTTGAGCCTTGGTGGGGAGGTTAGCAACACCCAATGTTTATCAACTAGCCAAACCCCTGTTGATCACTGAAATTTTTTGAAGAAACAAAATAAGACTGTGGCCCTCCTTCAAATTCCTCAGCCAATGGAGACTTGTCAATAATTAATTTTAATTCATGCTCTTTAATTTTAATTTTAATTTTAATGGTGACTTTATCTTCATGAACACTCAAGGGCTCCCAACCAATTCTTTTATTGCATCAATAGACTTGAAGAAAACCTTACTCCTAGTAGTTTATCTCCATGAGTACTCAATGGCTTATCCAATTCCTTTATTGCATCAACAAACTCGAAGAAATCCTTACTTCTTTCTCTCAGTATAACCTTATTTCTTTCTCCTAGCATATATTAGGTGGCAATCAATTATTGCAGGACATCAATTCGAGAATCCCATCCAAATCTTACCTTTCTCAATCTTGAATTTGAAGGTAGATTCTCCTTTTGTCACTTATGTTCTTTCATATCAAATAGAGCCTAGATGAAACTGTTAACATAACCCTTATACAAGTTTTAGTCAATTTGGTTCCGTATTTAAAGACATAGTTAAAGAGATGATTTTTTTGGCGAGGCTAGAAGATTTGCCTGTCAGTCTTTCTTGAATCACCTTCAGAGTTTTCTTTATAAAAATAATACCCTTTCCCTTTGAGAAGGGTGTGGCCCTCCAGTGCTCTCTGGAATTTTTCCAATTAACATTTTATGAATCTGCCAACAAACAAATCCTGAACCCTATAGAAATGGTAAGGGGCTTCATGCCTCCAAAATGTCAGATACCAAATTGGAATTGGCTCAATATCTACATGCATGTCTCCTATTTGGACCAGTGTCTCAAATGGATTGTAGAAAAATAACACATGAACAAGATATGAGGCAAACATTAGTGGATTTGTGAATGATGTGAAAGGTGAGAAATGAAGTGGAAGGTTTCCAAATTCTGCATGCAGATTGTAGGCACTTTATAATTGGTATGAGATTGAACTAACCGGCCGACTGTTTTGGCTCGGCCTGGTTAACTCGGGCCAGGCCTGGTTGGCTGGCTTGTTACCGAGCCGGTCAAGCCGGTACAAAAACTGGCCGGCTCGGTAACAAACCGGCCAACCTAGCTGGTTTTGTACTTGGTTGGACCGGCCAGCCTAATGGCTTAGTCGACCAGGCCTGGTCGGAGTTGAGCCGGCCATTTTTTAAAACAGAGAGATCAATCGCTTGTCTCTTGCCATATTATTCTTGAATTGTGTCAGATGTGCTGCATCCAGGGGTTTTGCAACTGCACTTTCAATGAGGGCCTTTAGATCATGCTCATCAAGGAGAAACTCAATCCTTGATTTCCAAATAACATAGTTGGAGGCACCCTCTAATCTATCTTGGTCACGCAGTCCGTTGTTGGCCATCTCCTCAACTGTCGATTTCTTTCTCTAACCCTCTGCTCAACTAGACTTACACACTCCTTGTGGAGTAAGTCACTGCTTCTGTTGCTGCATGGGAAAAACTGAGCTTCTTTGAGTAAGAAACTCTCTGAGATCAAGGAATCCCCAATCTGTGTTTTTCAGAAATTTTTTGACGCTTTATGCACTGGCTTTTATTGCTGTGCAGTAACTGTGTCCTTCAGCTGTGCTGGTCTACTACATTGTGCCTTCTACAACTAAAAAATCTTACCCCTCTGTCAATTCTTTCAAAGGGAGCCTTTTTATGCGCTGGATTTCCCTCCTGACCTGGACAGCGTAATTTCTGGGAGGGTCTTCTGCTGCTTATGCAGATCCCAGTCTCTTCAGCGCTGATCTGCTGGTTCACTCTTGTTTCTCCTGCACTTCAGCTAATAAGCTCTGATACCATGTGAAAAATCCTAAATTTGGATTCCTATTGCAACAAATCTAAATTACTTCTCCTATTATGTTTCATAGTTATTTCATTATAGTGAAATATTGAAGTAATTTCTGAAGCAGTCTACACAAATAATGTTGCAGAATGAATCTAAGTGTTGAAACAATCTGAACAAAATATAATGAAAAACATCCACATTTGACATAGTTATTTTTGGACTAAGTCCTCGGAAAAACCCAACTTGGGAAAACCGTTGCTGCAGATCTGAGGGTTTTATATTATTAAGAAGCGGAATCTTGAGTACAACTAGTGTGCCAATATCCGGCTCACCCTTCAAAGAAATCTAGACAACAAATGTAATTGTGAGATATACCTCACTCTGCAAGTTCCCGACTGATCTAAACAGCGCTGGTGAAGCCCCTCTATGCCTCTGCGTGAGTGCCTATGCTGGAACTGCGTAAGCCTGCATGGGAAAAACTGAGAATCTGCGTCACCTCTCTCTACAACTGAGCTAGCTGATCTGAGACTGGATTTTGGCTCTCCTGGCTCAGAAACCCTAGCCTCTAGCTATCCTCGGACTGACTCTGGAAGGCACTGTGTCACTTCTGCGTTATTCCCTTTAGGGACTGCATCAACCCTTCAAAAAACTGTGCTGCCTCTCTTTGTGTCACTGTTGCCTTTCTCTGAAATGCACTCCTGGTCCTCCTCACCAGTTTATGCGTCTGCCCCTCTTTGAATCTGATCACTGAATCAAAATCACTTAGCAAACCCTGCCCTAGTGATTCGATTCTGACCAAAGGTTGTGTCTCGTCACACAAACTCAAAAATGCCAAATGCTCAATGTGCTCAATGTGTTTTCCATAGGCCCCTCACCCTCCTTCTTATATTCTTCCGTTAACCCTTCAATGACCAAGATTAAAACATAATCAAGGACTAAGATTAATTTTGGAGGTGATCCATGACTTTATCTAGAAGATTCACACTTAGTTTAATTAATACCCTTTAATTAATCAGTTTCCCTAAGTTTAGACTGAGGGAAACATTAAAAAATGATTAATTAATTTAATTAAACCATCTCTAAGTGGAATTTTCCAAAACCATTTCTGGGTTTTATGGAATACATGTGTCTTAGCCTATATACAAATTTACAGGGCTAGAGTACATCCGATGCTACCATAAATCAACACAAAGCAATAGAACATTGGAAGATGATTATACATAAACTGGAGATGACTGATAAACAAGAGAATACAGATACACACTAATCATTGCTCTATCTGGATTCCAAATAAACAACATTGTATATAATATTTTGTTCAAAATAGTTCTCCCAAATATGTGTCTCAGACAAGGTTGTTGGGAATCGTCCCCCCTCCCCCCCCCCCCTTCATCTCGCTCCCAAAACACGCTCTGTTCGGGAGCGCGCTTCCAAGCCTTAATAAACGCTCATTGTTTTCTCGGGAGTGTTTCAAGGAGCGCTTGGGAGCGAACACTCCCTCCATTAAAAAAACGATTCGGGAGCGTTTTTTAAATAGAGGGAGTGGTCGGGGAGCGTTCGCTCTTGAATGCTCCCCGACGCGGAAAAAAATTCTGACGATGAATTTCGGAATTTTTTTTGGGAGGGAGGGCGGGGGGGTTGGGTAAATAAAAGCCCACCCTCCTCATTTGTTTGTTATTGTTTTAGTTTGAGAGCAAGAGAGCTTCAGAGTTTGGAGAGCGCAAGTGCCAAGGAGAGCAAGGAGAGAGCAAGGAGCAAGTTGCAAGAGAGCAAGAGGAGGATTGAAGGAGTCAGAACTCAGGACAAAGAGGTACAATAGGGATACATGAAAGAATTAGACAAGTTGGTCCCCGACAGGGAGGAGTGTGCTAGATTGTGCCTTGAATTAGGCAGATACTTCAGTTGCACTAGTAACTTTGGTTCTTTCCATGCAATGGAAGCCAGAGACAGATTTGATGCTCTGACATGGTGGGAAGCGTATGGCAGCGTGGGACTTTTGCCAAAGTTGGCAAAAAAGGTTCTCTCACAAGTTGTAAATACTTCTTCTGCAGAGAGGTGTTGGAGCACCTACAGCTTCATACATAATGTGAGAAGAAACAGGCTGAATGAAAACCAAGTTGAAAACTTGGTTTATGTGCATTACAACTTGAGGTTGTTAAGTAATTACTGTGATCGGGCATATGAGGATCAATCATGTAAATTTTGGGACAACAACCCAGAGGATGGTAATTTGGAGGACGACACTGTACATATGGAAGAATTGGAAGCAGAACTTTTGAGGGATGATGATGAAGCATCAACAGCCATGCCACCGCTACACACAAGGCCAATCCCACCATCCAGTAGCAGTGCGGGTGCCAGTGCTAGTGCTCGATATCCAACTATTGTCACTTTGCAGATTCAGCCTCCACCTACATCCTCACATTGCCCTCCGCCTTCTAGTCATGGTCGTGGTACTCTCGAGAGTACTAGAAGACCACCATTGCCTCGTGGTTCTCACAAATTAGACATTTCTCGTGGGCATAGCAAGGGGCCATCCAATAGATAAAATAGATTTGCTGTTTACTAGTCTTTTCTATTTTCTAGTAGTTTTTAACTTTTATAACTGTTGAACAGTTGAAACTTGACTCTTTCATATTTATTATGATAATTTTTGTAAACAATATATGACAATTTAAGTTTGAAGTTTGAATTTGAAAGGTGAACTTTGAAGTTGGCATTTATAAGTTTATAAGTCATTATGAATTATGAATATGATGCTTCATGAATGTTATATGGTGATCAATGAATCAATGATGATAAATGTTATATATTGAATTTTGAAATCAATGAATCAATGATGATAAATGTTATATATAGAAATTTGAAATCAATGAATCAATGATGATAAATGTTATATATTGAATTTTGAAAGCTTGAAACCTTAAGATTGATGATTCGTGAGACTCAAGAGTCAATATGTTGTATCTTTCCAACTTGTGGGCATGGTTGATGAAGATTATAACTTCTAGATGATTGATGTTATATGGTTCAATCTATGTTTTTATGTTTTTTATGTCTAATTCATCATTCTACATGCTTGTGTTGACATATATGCATCAATATATATATATATATTTAAAAAAAACGCTCCCCAAAACGCTTCGGACTGAGAGCTTTTGAAAACGGCGCTCCCGCTCCCAAGTAACCATGGTCTCAGAGCATAAAGAGTACAATCATACAGAACTAGAGCAAAAATTCTCCAAAATTCAGAACCTTTCTTTCATCTTTGAACTCTCTCCATATAGAGTTCTCCTTGAGGGTTTACGATCGAATCATCCTTCATGATCAACCCACACATGTGAAAATCAAAATATCCTAACCAACTAGCATAGCGTGGATCAAGCAATCACTCCCGTAATCAGAGAATCAAAACAGAATTGGCTGAAATCGAGATTTCACTAGCAAAACATCGTAATCAAATGGTAAAAGAAAAACATAGTTGGCCATGGAGGCCAAATCCTGGAATCTTCAAAATGGGGCGGCGAGGAGTGGCTGTGTAATATTTCGAGTAGAAATATACAACAATATAAAGCAACATAAACATGAAACTACAACAAATAGAGAGACATCACATGCAGAATGCAAAACATGGAGAACGCTGAACCATTTTATTATAAAACTGAAAGTGACAATAAGTACAAAAGGTGATCAGAATGATGGCACCTTGGCTTGCACAAGGCACGCTGGAAATACTCTTAGAAATACTCTCGGAATGGCTACTCTAGTAGTGACTACTTTATCTCCAAACTGCTGTTGCTGTTGCTACTGGAATAGGATGACTCTTTGGGGCTGTTCCCCTGCTCAGAAAAATACGAGACTCTGGAAATGAGCTCCCCACCTAATACCCAGAAAAGCTCAGAAAGGGTTTCCGAAATGGATGATCCCGGAAAATCACCTCCCTTGAGAAATAACGCTATCCCAGTGGAATACGCTGGCCCTGAATGTGTCTCTGCAAATGGTGGTCACCTCCTCTACCAAAATGATGGAATAGCTAAGGGCTGATCCCTTCTCACTATTTTGGGCTGAATCCCCTGATAAATCTTCGTTCCCAGCACTACCTCCTCCAAGAACTGCGTGGTCTCTCCTCAAGACTCTGTTGCCCAGGCAAGTGCGTAATCCTTGTTGAAGATGCAATAGTTCCCACCTGAAAATCA
This sequence comes from Pinus albicaulis, assembly GCA_034641835.2. Lineage (NCBI taxonomy): Eukaryota > Viridiplantae > Streptophyta > Pinopsida > Pinales > Pinaceae > Pinus > Pinus albicaulis. Next base: position 1,499,868,035 of record CM076581.1, read on the forward strand.
ATGGATAAAACTCCTCACCCGAGCAGGCACTCGAAGTCTCCCGGGGCTGAGGTTGGGATCTCTGCTTGGAGACACCCGATGTGCTAAATAGCACTTGCAGACTTTGCTCAACAGCAAAAGCGTGCTCAATGTCAAAAGACAGAACATAGATGCATAATCCAATCCCAGAATGAGGAGCCTCCTCTCCCTTTTATGCTTGAGAGCCTTGCTCTCAGCCAGGCCCCACTAAACTGCGTTGTCCCTCTTTGGCCACGCTGTCCCCACTCAACTGCGCTGTTATGGGCCCACGTTGTCCATGCTGCCCCTTCCCTCACACTGTCACTAGGCTTTCATGGGCCCCACACTGTCATCTGATATTTGCCTAAGTAACTTTAGGGAGACTTTATTTCCTAAGTGTGGGTTATGGGTCTCATCACTTCTTTTATTTCCGCCCAACATTAGGATTTGCCGAAATTAATCAAAAATTAATATTCCAATTAGCTGCATGCTAATTTAGGAATATTACAGGTTGGGAACAGGTGGGTAGTTTGGTTTCCATCGCATGATTCCACTTGCTGTGGAAAGCCTCCACTCCCTCATTCTTATGATTTCCACTTAACAGTTACAAAACGGCCAATTGTGTCACGCGTGTTGGGCTTTTTAGCAGAGATTTCTTGGACAAACTGAATAAACCATAGCTGTGTTTGTTCTGCCAAAAACTTGTGCTGTGCTTGACTTGCAAAACTAGAGACCGGATTTCGGAGGGGAGCATGTCTCGTTTATGATATTGGATGGGGGGGTGCGAAATCACTGAAGCCTGACATGTAGCATCGGAGGCGGTTTCCAAAACCGACCGTTTCGGCCCCCCCCGGCGTTAACCTTCAGAAGGTGAAGGGGGGCCGAAAAAGATCATGAGCCGTCGGATGAGTGATAGGGAGTAGAGATGAGGGAAGATGGAGGAAGTAATGGTGGAGTTAAAGTGGGGCCTGCGGCGCTAACACACAACGGAATGGTCAACACTGAAAAGAGTGGGACCAAGCCAGTGGATGGGATTAGGTGACGTGGCAAGGAGGTGGGTCTGCCCACAGATCTCAAATCAGCGTTTTTGTTATCAACAACAGGGAGATAAGTGTAAAAACTTGTGAAGTGCGATAAGCAGAGGTGACATGGCAAGGAGGTGGGCCTGCCTGCAGATTGTAAATCGACGTTTTTGTTATGAGCAGCGGGGAGGTAAGTGTTAAAACTTGCGAAGTGCGAAATGCAATGAGCGGAGGTGGGCCCGCCTGCAGATCGCAAATCAGTGTTTTTGTTATGAGCAGCGAGGACGTAAGTGTTAAAACTTGCGAAGTGCGAAGTGTGATGAGCGAAGGTGACGTGGCAAGGACTTGGGCCTGCTTGTAGATCGCAAATCAGCGTTTTTGTTATGAGTAGTGGGGAGGTAAGTGTTAAAACTTGCAAAGTGCGATGAGTGGAGGTGATGTGGCATGGCAGAGGTGGGACCCAACTTATATCCCAAATTGTAGGTCGGGAGGTTTTGTTGTGAGGAATGGAGGGTAAAGGTTAAGATCTGCGATGTGAGATTTGCGACGAACAGAGAGGTTGGTGATGTGAAAAGGTAAGTGGTAAGAGCTCCTTCTTCTTTTGATTGCGGGGTGTTCACTCTACCCGCACTTGGAGTGTTTGGATTTCACTTCAGCCATTCCTGCTCTTCATTTGCTTAGCTTCCCATGTTGCCTTATCGCTCCTAGAAACCACAAGCCAACACTTATTTCCCACCAAAAGTGGGGACACCTAGGACAAATTTTCTCTTATTCATCTTCTTTAGCCAACACCAACCAACTCCTAAGAGCCACCTTGTTTCTGATGTGATGTACCACTTTATTTCCTCTCCCTGCATCAATTGTATGTTTTCTCGCCCATCTGTCAAGAGCATATTTTAGAAGGTGGACAATCCAATCCAAAAGGTATGTTTTCCATTTGGGCGTGGATTATTGGGTGACTTGGAAGAAGGAAGGGCTTTGACAATGGTTTCGTTCCCTCACCTTTAATGGGGGGTTAATTTTTAATCCTAGTATCATGTTATCTCCCCTATTGGCCTATGGCTTTAGGAAGGACACTACTTGGAAAACCTCGATTTTGGTAGTGTGGTCCTGTTTTCCCCTTCCACATTTTTCACTCCCCTCTGCACATTAAAAGCCCTATTCTACCTATTGTCACCCAAAGTGTACACCTAAGGCGCAACGCTCAAAGTAGGGGCTATCACTCTGATCCCTACTCACTCTGTTTAAACTGTCTCCTAGCTAAGTCAATTTGGGTAGTCCCTAAAGGATGAAACTTGTTGGAACAACAAGTCTAGGAGATATGAGGGCAAGGCAATTGTTATTTAAGTAGCTTGAATTAAGATTAGAAGGGAAGTTACATTATTAAAGTGAGCAATGTGAGATAGATAACTTCACTTAGATCACTATGACACTTAAGATGAAACAATAAGAGAACTGTGCCTTGATACAATGCTCAAAGAAATTTAAAAGTGCTTGCACAACAATATATGATATCTCAAGCTACCAAGTAAGCAATGCTGGAAGGAATGTTAGTTTTTGTAGCATCGAATGTGTTCTCGCCACGAAATTTGGTCGAGAGGTTAGGATACATGAGATCTCCAAACGCCATAAATCGTTTCTAAAAATCCCACCTAGAAGTGTCTCAATTAGATTATTAACCGTTTTTTAAATATTTCCTAAGTCTAAACTTAGGGAATATGGTTAATTTATCAATTGAGATAAGATGAGAATAGTCTAGAATCTCATAGATCGATCCAAAGATGATTCTAGCCATCAATTATGTTTTAATCTTGGTTGTTGGTGCTCCAATAATGGATTATAAGAGGAGATTGATGTGGTGATGGAAAAGACACTTGAGAAGTTTGATTTCCTTGGCAGATCGATTTAAAGAGTAGCAACAATCAGTTGTCGGAGAAGCCAAAAGTCGAAGCATTGAGTGAGGGGCAGGGACAGTGATCTAGAGGAAGTTTTCTAGATTCGAAGAGGCAGCACTAAGAGGGTCGAGTTGTTGCCAGTGACGCAATGCAATTGCTTCAGAGAGGGCAGTTTGATTTGTTGGAGAGAAATTCGTTGTCAGTTCCAGTGTTCGGGCAGAGGGTCCAAAGTGTTGGAGAGATGATTTCGTCAATAGCAGAAGGCAGAATGACTTCATTAGAGATTGGTTGGAGGCTTGACGTCATAGGGACTGTGCAGAGTTGGTGATGGAGAAGACACTTGAGCAGTTCGATTTCCTTGGCAGATCGATTTCCAGAGTAGCGGCAGCAGTTGTTGGAGAAGCCAAAAGTCGAATTAGTGAGTGACGGGCAGGGACAGTGATCTGGAGGAAGTTTTCCAGATCCATAGAGGCAACAACAAGAGGGAGGAGTTATTCCGAGTGAAGCAGTGCAAAGGACTGTGCATTTGCTTCAAAGTGGGCAGTGTGATTTGCTAGAGAGAAATTCATTCTCAGTTCCAGAGGTTGGGCAGAGGATCCAAATTGTTAAAGAGACAATTTCCTCAACAACAGAAGGTAGAATGACTTCATCAGAGAATGGTTGGAGGCTTGACGTCATAGGAAATGTTGCACGACTCGTACTCGTATAAGCCTCGTCTGGCTATTGACCTAGCGACTCATATAAGAATCGAGAATGACTTATATAAGATTCATATGAGACTCGACAAAATATGGAAAAATAATTAAAAAAATTAAAAATTAAAAATAAAAAAAAATCGAAATTCGCTGCCAGGGACGGGTCTTATACCGGTCCATACAAGATTGATATGAGTTGTATGCAAGTCAACGAGTCAACGTGAGTCTTATGCGAGTTAGCGCAGGCAAGGGTCTTATGCGTGGGTTCTAGGAGACTCATCGAAACCCGCGAGTCTTGAAGGGTCTTATAAGGGTCGTGCTTCAGTGGTCATAGGGACTGCAAAAAGACTAACGCAAAGGGTCCAAGAGGCAGAGTTTTCTGTAGGGAAGTTGTGTTGGGATTACTTGTGGAGGAAGGGTAATTCCCTTCAATAAGTTTGCCCAGATTTTTCTTGCTGTGAACTGCCAATTTTAGGCATCCAGATTGTACTCAGATTTTCACTGCTGCATAATAATAAAAACCGTCACTGCTGCATTGGTTCTCCCAAGTTGGGTTTTTCTGGGGACATTTGTCCAAAAATAATGGTGTCATATTTTAAGTGTGTGTGTTAGTATTTTCTCAGTTTCCAATGCTATATATTATCCACAGAATTTTATTTGTGAAGGTTGCAATGTGTTTAATTCGATGTTGTCATAGCAATAAACTGAATAATTAATTTAGCAGTTAGAAGAATTAATACCAGTTGCTGCAATAAGATTTCAGTAGTGAATTTTTCACAAGGAATGGTTACCAAAAAATATGAGACTAATATATGAGCAAAATACAACTTGCAAATTAAATGAAATAAGTACTTTCACTTTAAAGAGATACCAATATTATAATGTAAGAAGAAGTGAATAGTACAAGATAAATGCAACCTGCAAGTAGGTTAGGAATGCTCATAAAATCAATGACGAGAGATGAAAAACTAGAATTAAAGAAAACTTGCTTCAAGGAGATGCAATTATAGCCAAGTGCTTCAAATTGAGAAATATAAACCCCTTTTAACCAAGGGTATGAAATATCACTTTAGAACACAAGGTTACAAGATTCCAATAATAATCCAATGGAGCAGCTTTAGGATTACTCAATGAGGCAATGCTAACAGAGACAAACTCAATTGCTTTAATATTTTTGCTTGTATAGGGAATCTTCGCTTCTATGATATATAAATCAGAAACAAATGAACTTTAAATATTACAAGCACAAGTAATAGGTGAGATTGCTAATAGTCATGACAGGATGCAAGCTGGACTAGATCTGAACTATGTAATGAGATGCTAATGAGAGATGAGAGAGGGGGAGTTAGTAAGAAAGGCAAAGGTTATCGTCGACCAAATTTTGAAACAAGAGCAATATCAATTCTCTATCGATTTGCAGTTCAGATGCTAATGATTAGCTTTGCAAAATATGCACCAGACTTTTAAAAGCCACTGTCAACAAAGAGATAAACTAACTGTAGCTTATCCAATATATAACAGTCCGCAAGATCTCAATATTAACCAACAAGTTCAAATAATTTAAAGCAATGCACAATAATCATTCTAGGTGCCAGGGATACGTATGCTAGATCCTAGAAACACCACTCTGACCTCAAATCAGACCTGTATGAGTTAAGATCAGTCAACTGTAAATTCAGATCAGACCTCTAATATCCAAAATCAGTCACCCAAATTTGCCAGGAAAACACTTTAAATTATTCCTGCGATTATTATGTGTTATTTCTTTAGTGTTTAGGGCTTATTATTGTGTGATTTGTTATGTGATTAGGGTCTCTAATGAAACACTTCAGGTCTGAAATTGTTATGGCAATATTCAGTACCAGACCTTTCAAATTCTCTATGAGGCCTGCAAAAACGTGAATATTGGGGGAAAAAGAGTTTTCTAGCCTTTAATACCTGCAAAATTCACTTCAAAACCCTTATCTCTCCAATTTGGATGTGCAAAACCCAGATTAGAAAAGCCCAAATATTATATACAAAAAAATGAAAAAATAAATGTACAAGGGTTAGATAAAAATTATTGACCAAATTAATCTACAATATTAACAATGGACTAGATCAAGAGGAACATGAGTCCAACTCCATTCCATTGTCTAGTGATTAATAGTTCTAATTAGCATATCTATCAATTGGTGCACAAATAAATTCAAATAGATAAGAGAAATAATATTTTTTTATGGTAAGCAATAGTCAAATCCACTGCAAAAAAAATCATTAGAGAAATTTCAAAATTTGATCAGATGGGCTCTTGAGTCTTCTTGACATGATAGTGGGTTAGTCTAGCCAAAGACTTCCCCTCACGCCCAAGATCTGAATATCATAAAAATATCTACACACTTAAGATCAAGTTATTAGATCACTAGAGGTTAGATAACACAATAAATCTCAAAAAAATCTAGAGATACCTACTAGATCAATTGATTTGAAATGCTGCTCTAAACCTAACAACTAATGCAAGATACCTGTGCAAATAGTTAATCCAACAACTGGCTAATGAAATAATAACTTACAAAAATTGAATTTCAGTAAAGCATTAAGAACACGATTCAGAAAAATATTACTACAAGAAGCAGAAGAGGAACACCACCATGAATTAACCCAAAAGACTTATTTATTATTTCCAGAAAAATATTACAGTGATAGAGCTTGACTCAGAGCTTCTTTACAAAATTTTCCGTCTCATATGAGGAGCAAATAGTTTCCTTATATAGAAAATAGAAGAATCTAGATCCCTCTCCAAGTGGAAAACGGCTAGGTCCTATTATCGCCTGGATTGTACAGGCACCACGACAACACTCAGGACGGGGGTTGTCACTCTGATCCCCGCCCACTCCGTTCTAGTTGTCTCCAAACAACAGGCTATGGTGGATAGTCCCTATGAAATGAGATGGAAGGAAACAAGCTGGAAACCAACTTGCTCAGGAGACATGGATGAGTGGCCTAGCCACTTGGTTGAATTTAAGCAAGACTATTGATTAAATTAGATTTTCTTGTTATGAGACCAGTGCTTTAATGGAGTCACAAATTCTTGCTTATGGTAAATTAAGACCAAATGACCAGATGGACACCCGCTGCTTGAGATGATTGACTAACCAAAATGAGATGCAAACTTAAGACCTAGGTGTAATGCAGTGATCTTGGTAAATTTTAATTAAATTTCTAGTCTAAATGTAACCTTTCCCTAGCCGTTTTAAGAAATAATCCTCAAAAGAAGTTGTGCAATGAAAGTCAACGGGAAGCAGGCAATGGCATGATTAACAATACCTACCCCTGTGTTCCACTGACCCAGTGCCTCCGATGCTGCAGAGACTGTGGATCTGACAACTGCAAGATCATTGTGTTAACCACTAGGAGAAGTTGAATCCCTCAAGCTAGATTGGAAAAGGGTTTCCCTATATCTTTATCAACCTAATCTATACTAGGAGGTAAGTTATTAGTGCAATCTAGATCTAACATGCAAATGCATGATATTATGAGTGATTGTTATCTTGAATTAAGATTGGTTAGATTACTTAAGTACTTATGTGAGATTTATCTTAAGAGTACTTAACAATGTTATGATGCAATCTTAAATAAGATAAGTGCCAAGAAATACATGTGTAAACCAGTGTGGAAAAAGTCGCGATTAAATTGGCAAAGTCCAATTTTTTGGACTGGCTGATTTAATCAGCAAACTTTTTGGCGATTTTTTCCCAGTTGAAAAGTCAGGATTAAATCGAAAAAGTTGGGATTAAATCGAGAGTTTTTCCAAAAAATCGTTTGTTATTTTCTTTAAAGAATTTTTAATTTTCTATTGAAAAAATCGGGATTTTATCCAAAAAGTCCGGATAAAATCAGGAGTTTTTCCAAAAAATTTTGAGTGAGGTAGTTTTTTTAAAGACATTTAAAAAAAATTAAAATGAATATTTTTGTTTTTTTAAATTTTGTCGAATTTTTGAAAAACCTCATGACTTTAACGACTTTTTCAATTTTTGGACCCTTGCCGATTTTATCCCGACTTAGACTTTTTCCACATTGGTGTAAACTTCAAAAATATTCCACAAGATACCAAGTAAACAATGAATCCGAGATGCCAAATGCTTAAGATAAACAATCAAGATGCTGATCACAGATTTATGACAATTTATACCAACACTACTACTTCAGAAAATTCAGATCTTATCAATGTTATAACAACAGTAAGAAAGTGCTAAATCAATAATGTTTATGCTTGCCCAAGATCACACAAATATGCCAATTGTCAAACAACTTGATTTACTTAGAAAACATGAATGTTAGCCTTCTAAAGATGTATCTTTCAGCAAAATTTCAGATCTGAAATATTAATTGTAGCAGTAAGTTAACCCACATATCAACAAACAAATGATATTGGCACCAATGCCCAAAAATGTCTAAGAATAGTAAAAAAACACCAAACTTGAGAAAAATCAATATTTAGGGTTTTTTAGGGCTTGACTAAGAAAATTTCAGATCTGATATACTTATTTCAGCAGTGAAATAGTGACAGATCAGCAAGATAATATTGTCAGAAATAGATGCTTAATATTTCCAAAAATGGCAAAACATGCACTAGGACTTGAAAATTACAATTTTAGGTTTTTAGGAGAGTTTGATTTTTAGAACTGATGAGTTTATGACAACAGTAAATGAATGATTGAAGATGATCCCCACAATGTTTAAAAATAGTAAGTTTTGCCAAAGGACTGAAATTTAAAATTTTTTGGACCTTATCTAGGATGTGATTCAGAATGTTCATATCCAATTTTTTACAGTTATGCAGAGATTTCCAGCAAGCTAAATTGTTAGATCTAGGTCAAATTAGAGACGTCCAAGTGGCCAAAAATTGTGAAAACGAAGATTTTGCAATTCTAAACAATTTTGACCATATAGAATTTGAGCTTAGGGCCTAATTATTTGTGTTTTGCTTGCTGTAATAAAATTGCAGAAAATGAGGGTTTAGATATCAAAACCTAGGCCCAAGGCCTTGAAGATCCCTCGTTGATAATCGTTGAAATTTTGGGATAATGTTGCCGCTTGAAAATTATGAATTTAGAGACCTTAACCCTGCAAAACCGCCAAATATTTAGCTTTAAAACTTCAAATTAGGGTTTTAGGTCAATTTTGGGGGCAAAAGAGGCCAAGAAATGGAGATCAAGGTCATAGGAGCGGAATTTACGGGGATAAAAGGGTTAGGATGATAGAACGAGCCACACGGAGTAAGAAAGTGGCCAAGAAAGGCCAACGCTTTGCCCAATGAGGCTAGCGTTAGGGAAAAGGGGGTCCTAGGGGCCTAGGGCTAGGTATAAGGCCTATGGGTCCTAGGGGCCTAGGGCTAGGTCTAAGGCCGGCCAAGGGAGGGGAGCTGTAAGCCCTTAGAGGGTTGCGTCCTGGGAAAGAGGAGGGAGAAGGGAAGAGAAGGGGCCGAGAGGAGGAGAGGGTGATGACAAGCCAAGGAGGGCCGAGGAGGAGAGGAGAGAGGAGGCTGAGGCCTAGAAACCCACAAGAAGGCCAAAATTTGGCCCTAAGTCGAGACGTTGAAGGGAGGAAGGTTGATGTTGAGTCCTAGGAGGCCAAATTCGGGGTTAGAAGCCTTAAAAAGTTTGAAATCCTCGTTCCAAAATTTTTTGTGCTCCAACTCTTTGATTTTCTGAAAAATTCCTCTATGGAAACCTTGCAAAAAAAATTCAAAAGACTAAATATTACCCTCAAAGGCCTAGATCTAGCTCTTATTCCACTTGAAAACTTGATCTAACCTGCAAAAATAAAAATAGAAACACCTAAACGCCAATATATACAAAAACAAATCTGAAACCCCAATCCAAGTTAGAAAAATAAACTACAATTTTAAATTTACAAATTTATTTACAAAATATACATGGGTTTTTCGAATAGATCTTAAGAAATTAATTTTTATAATATTTTTCCTTTAAAGAATGGCTAAAATATTTCAGAAAAAATATTGCTCACTATAGCCCTAGCAAAGATTCAATCCACCATATAAAGACTAGAGATCCAAGCAAAGTAACCCTTGCCGACAGTCTGTGAACTTGGAGACCAAGGATTGAGTACCTACAAACACTATGTATTATCTCAAAATAATAATCATAAAACACCACATAGGAAGCTCGTAGTCAATACATACCACAAATCAATGAAACAAGAACACCTCGTGTTGCACCCCAAATTCTTTTATTTGTGAAAATTCTGCTACTTGGAATCCTATTCCAACAATTGATTAAATTTCTTCTATTGGTTAACTGAAGCAAATTATTTAACAAATGTTGTGATAAATATCGAAATGAAATGCATTGCAGTCTTCACAATAAACAAGTACAAGAAAGAAATACTAGTACAAGTATACACACATGGACACCGTTATTTTTGGACAATTGGCCCCGGAAAAACCCAATGTGGGAAAACCGGTGCAGTAGCTGAGGGTTATAATATTATGTAGTAATTTTTTTGAGTACAAATTTATGATTGTTGATCCTGAAAAATCATATAGAGAAATTTGACAAATAAAATCTTGTGAGACAAATCTCAGTCTTCCACAGGATTCTGGCATTGACCTGCACCTAACTTAAGCTTCTCTATGCTACCTCTGCGTAGTGACTGTGTCACCCACGCAGTCTCTGTGTCACACTGGTAGCTGTTCTCTGTCCCTAAACTGGTACTCACTGCTGGCTAGAAATTGGAATCTTTTGCCCTTTGAAAATGTCGTCCGAGAACTGGCACTGACCCTCTACTGTTTCCTCCACAGAAAACGAAACTCCCTCTGCAGCTCTACGCAGTCCCATTATAATCTCTGCATCACTAGGTTTGCGGAGTCCTAGTGTAATCTTTGCATCACTAGCTTTGCGCAGTTGCCTGTGGCTCTTGTTGTCTTCTCTATGTTCTCTCTTCAGATCTGGAATTCTTCCTTCTGAAAATTATCTCTGCGCCTCTCTGTGAGAATCCTCTCTATCAATCTTCTCCCTGAGCATTGCTCACAAAATAATTTCGATCTCTGGATTCTTTCTCCATCTCGATGTATTTTCCAAATGATCCTTCAAGCCATTCTTATAGTCTTCTCGTTGAGACTTCAACGACCCAGATTAGATCTCTAATCAATGGCTAAGATTAACTTTTGACTTGATCCGTCTTTTCTAGAACATTCACCCCCATATTCTATTAATTCCCTTTAATTATTTTATTTTCCTAAGTTTAGACTTAGGGTCCTGTTGACCACACTTTGTCAACGACCCCATAGCAGTACACCCCCATTTTTTCAAATGGGACTTATCATGTTCGAGGCTTGTGTCATCCAGATTTCATCGCCGATCGACAGTTTTTATAAATGATGTAAACCCATTCTGCATGTTATGATGTAAATGATCTAAGTAAGACCGTCCATGTATGTAACAACCTAGGTAAGCCTAGTATGTTGTTGATGATCTCTATCCTAGGAGGTTTTTTGTCTCACTGATTCACGAAAGTGATCGACAGAGTTTTTCCCTCCAGCCTCACCCTAAAGCTAGGGTGGATTTTGTCATCAGCATGCTAAGTGAGTCCTAGTGTTTTCTATCGAGTCCTTGTAAAAGTAGTTTGAGCTACTTGGTCTACTAGATCATATTTTGAGTCGCAGAATTGGGTATTTATTTGAGGGTCTATGCGAATGGGTATTCCCCCTTCATGTATGTAAATGTATTATCTCATGTAAAAGAGGGTTGGAAAAATAATTATAATCCCCTCTTAGTCAATTAATTAAATTTTATGGTCAATTAATTAATAAAATCTTAAACCAGAAATTTAATTAATTTAGGGTCCTAAGTTAGGATTAAATCTTTAAAGGAAAAATTTGTGGGTCCTTGGAAAATGATTTTGAAAGCCCCAGGCCAAGGGAATATTGAGAATTTTAAGAAATTTTGGACCCTTGGGCCTTGGTGGTTAAGTCAAAGTCAAAATTTTGGGGTAATTAACTCAAAAATAATATTTTTGGGTTAATTAAAATTGAATTAAATGATAAATTCGTTTTTCCCCAAAATTTTAATTTCAACGCTCCGGATTAAAAGATAATTAAATCTTTTGGACGGTTGAGATTATTTTGACGAGGATCATCCAAACTAGCCGTTAGAGATCTTGTCCTATAAATTTAGAGGTCTTTCTCTTTTTTGAGTCATCCGATCTCAGAATCGTGCATTGGCTCTTAGAAGCTCTTGTAAACTTTTTGAGGAATAAAGCATAAAGACTTTGGGGTTACAAATCTGGATGTTCCTTCTCAGATCTGTGTGGTGAATTGTCTCTAAACTTTGCTACTTTGTTTCTTGTATTTTATGGTTGATGGCCTTCATGGATTAATCTGCATATAGGTATCTTATGCAGTTTTCTGGGTTTATAAAATAACATTCTGATTTTTCTGCAAAGGTCTCATGTTGTTTTCTTAAATCTCTATCAATCTAAGATTCAGATCTAAGTGTGCAGGGCAACTTTTTTAAAGATTGGGCGTCTGGGGAAGTCTTCGGTTGGACCAGCCGACTCTCAATAAACATAAATCTGATAAGCTCTTTATTTGTTAAATTCCAGGTCTATCTTACGATATTTGTGATTTTGCAGGGTTTCGAAGGCTTGTGCCTCTCACTAAAACTTTAAATCTCTGAAAATTGTGCTAAAATGAATTCAGATTTGACCATGAGGGTTTTAAATTTGTAAATTAGTCTTGTAAATTTGTAATTATTTCTTGGATCTGAGGGTTTGTTTCTGTATACAGTTTTGGTTCTTTTTGGGTTTATTGCAGGAGTGCAGGAAGTTTTTTCTCGAAATATCTTTAAATTTGAGCAGGATCTGGCCTCAAGATTGGGTCAGCTTCCAGATCCGAGCACAATATTAAAGGAAAAGATCTCTAGTGCATTTAATTAGCATAAAAATCTGAGTTTATTTGAGGAAAATTTTGAATTTGCTGGAAAATTTGTGTATCGCTGTTCATCCCTATTCATCTGCCCTTTCTCTGCGCCCAATCCAGCCGCTTTCCCTTCACAATTTGCGTGGATCGATTTCATTTCTTTTGAATTTGAGTCGATTTATGTCTCTGAGCCTTCTCCTTTGCTGCCAGCTTGCCCATCGATTTCCATTCACCTCCTGCGTTATCTTCCAAGCATTGTCGTCCGCCGTCTTCTCTGCCCTAGCCGCATCTGCATTCCCATTCTTCTGCCTTTTGCTGCTCGATTCATTGCTTTTCCTCCGCATACACATTTTCGTCCCCTCTATCCATCGACCTTCATCTTCCCGCCGCCCTTCCTCCTCCAGGTCTGTCAAAGCTCCATCTATCGACCTGCACGCTGCAAAACGACAACAGCAGAACAAACGCATACATACATAGCAGTCGAAAGCTCACGACTGAATTTTTTTTTTAATTCGACGTCTCGGTTTGAAGCGTTTCATTTTATTTGATTTAGTTTGACTTTTTTCGATCTTAGATTTAAATTTTGTAGATTTTGTTTAACATCGTCGTAGAGCTAGGACTTGGCGTTAGTTTTAATGTAATGCGTTTTTAGTTTTAGTTTTAATTTTCGTTGTCTAGTTTTTAGATTTATGTTTTAGATTTAATTCATTTCTATTTTGTTAATTTTTTGATTTTAAATTAGTTTAGATTTAGAATAGCGTTAGATTTTGTTAAGTTGTGATTTAATTATAGTGTAGATTTAGTTAGGATTTCGATTTTGTTTAATTTAGGTTGAATTTTAGTTTAGTTCTTTTTATTTTTATTTTAGATATAACTTTTAGCCTAATTCTAACTTAGTTTTAAATTAACTAGATTTTATTTTTAGTTTAGGATTTAATTTAGAATTAATCTTGTTTAATTTGTTTAGTTTAAATTTAGATCTTGATTTAGATTTAAAAAATTCCAAAAATCTTAAAAAAATCTATAAAACACAAAAACATAAAAAATTTTCAAATTTTTTATAGTCAAGTGTGCTAAATTTTTCTATCTAAAGTTTTGACTATAGGAATATTTTCTGGATCGAAGTTAATTGAAGCATCATAAATCTGGAAATATTTCAAACATCTGGCATTCTCATGTTATTGTTATTCATGGTTGTGGCATTTTCAATTAAATATCATTGTGATCAATCGTGTTTTAATAAGCAGTAGTTAATCGTCATTTACCTGTTTATAATTGCATAACGGGATTTTATTTGACTCCATAAGGCACTGGTTTTAAACGTGAAATCTAATTTAGATCTGTGGAATCTCGTTCATTTTATCAAGTATTTGATGTTTTAGCTGTGTCTCCTGGATTCTTCATCCTCATTTCTAATAGGGTCTACCTCCCTTAGCTTGCAAGGAGACAGCTTAAATAGAGAGATTGGGGATAAAGGTGACAGCCCCCAATCTGAGCCGTTGTCGCGGTGCCTGGACAATCTGTGGGACACCATTTTTTGGCGCCGTTGCCAGGGATAGAGTTTTTCTGTCCTTGGTCTTAGCGACATTTTCTAATCTTCTAATCTTTCCTCGCCATTCATTAGTCTGGCACGAGGGATCACATTTCCTGGCGACTTTTCATCTCTTCATATTTTCATTGTCTTATCTTTCGTCATATCACTAATCATTTCATCATCGTATCTTTAGCACCTGGACATTTCGGTTGGCTTCTTGTTTGGGTGGCGACTCCACTTATTCATCTTTTTATTCCCAGACAAGAATCCCCCCTGATATCCATCTGCTATCTCTCGATTATTTCTCCTGTTTTAGAATTAGTTTCATGTTCAAGTGGCGACTCCAATTCTTTCATTTCTTACAAGAGTTCCTGCTAAGAAGTTCGCTTCTTGAGGACCTTTTGACTATTCTTGAACACGGATCTATTTCTTAAATTTTAAGCAGGTCATCATGGATGACACCTTTCATGACATGCCGGAAGAGGCCACTTCAAAATTGCCTTTTTTCTCAGGTGGTGATCCAGGCACTGCTCTATTACATCTAAGGACGGTCAACCTTTTTATACATAAATATTGTCGTCCTTCACAATATAATCATGAAGATGTCAAGATACGTGTCTTTGGCTATTCTTTAAAAGGTGATGCTATCGATTGGTTTCGAAATTGTCCTGAGGAGTATTGTTTACAAGACATCATCAATGCTTTTAGAGATAAATATATAGAACAAGATGACTCAGATAGTGAAATTGATCTTGTAGAGAACTCAACTATCAGCAGGAGATTTCCAGACAATTCTCAGGATGAATCCACTTGTACCATGACAGCATAAACCCATGATAGTGGTGAAACAGAAACAAGTTGTCAAACTAGTGTTGATAACGATAAGAATCTTGTTAGCGAATTGATTCAGATGGTTAAGGACATACAGCTAAATCAAGCTCAGGTAATCAAGAATATGGAGGCCAACCAGGCTCAAATCATTAAGAATATGGAACTTAATCAAGAAAAAATAATAGCGGATCACGCCAGGGAAATTGGTTCTATGCAGAACAGGTTAAAGGTCATGGAATTTAATCACTCCAATCAAATAATTTCCATGGAAGAAAAACGTGTTAAGGAAATGATGATCATGGAAACAAATCATAAGAAAGAGATGAACTGTATGCAAAATTTCTTCATGGCCATGAAAGCAGATAATGATAAAATGATTCAAAACATGGAAGTTAACCAGATCAATCTTCAGAATCGGATAAATACCTTAGAAGAAAGTCATGCACAGGAAATAAATGTCATGGAAAACAAGTTAAAAATGATGGAAGTTAATCATTCTAATCAGATGTCTCTTCAACACAATTTGTCAACAGATCATAAGACTTCTTGTCTGCTAAAGCCATTTCCATCTCATCACATGAAGGTCACTTTTCCCATTAAGGAAGAGTTAACTATGGCTACAAAGGATGTCGGAAAGACCAAGCTTATGTGTCACCATTGACAGAGTATGTCTAGAATAAGATTGGTTGCGCTCCAGGCTCATCAAAGGTTTTGTACAAGGAATTTCAAGATAAGGACAAGAAATCTACAGTAGTCTCATTGCTGACATCACAACCCACTCAGACGAAGAGAAAGAAGAAGAAAGGAAGAAGTAAGCGGTTTGATTCGTTTGATGGTCGAGAGCAGCTTGACATTCGGATAAGACAGAGTCCTACATTATGCAAGATGGGCCATGGCACATCTGAAAAGCAGCCTACAGACTTGCTTGAAAGCAGGCACATGCTCAGCATACACTATATTGAGCACATCTGATGCCATAGGGCATCCTCTGTATTGTATCTCTAACCTTATACCTTGTTATTTCAGCATTTCATTTTGTAGTTAGAGTAGATTTACTTTTCATGTTAAGTAGAATAATAAATAAAAGAAGAGCTTCTATTTTTCATGAGCTTAATGTTATATGATGATAGTTGGATGGACGCTACTTATGTAATATTGTGTGTTGCTTGGATGCAGATTCTGGATTCTCACATTCCTTCGATAAAGCAACGTGTCCCCAAGTAGAGCCGGATGTTGACCACACTTTGTCAACGCCCCCATAGCAATACACCCCCATTCTTTCAAATGGGACTTATCATGTTCGAGGCTCGTGTCATCCAGATTTCATCGCCGATCGACAGTTTTTATAAATGATGTAAACCCATTCTGCATGTTATGATGTAAATGATCTAAGTAAGACCGTCCATGTATGTAACAACCTAGGTAAGCCTAGTATGTTGTTGATGATTTCCATCCTAGGAGGTTTTTTGTCTCACTGATTCACGTAAGTGATCGGCAGAGTTTTTCCCTCCAGCCTCACCCTAAAGCTAGGGTGGATTTTGTCATCAGCATGCTAAGTGAGTCCTAGTGTTTTCTATCGAGTCCTTGTAAAAGTAGTTTGAGCTACTTGGTCTACTAGATCATATTTTGAGTCGCAGAATTGGGTATTTATTTGAGGGTCTATGCGAATGGGTATTCCCCCTTCATGTATGTAAATGTATTATCTCATGTAAAAGAGGGTTGGAAAAATAAATATAATCCCCTCTCAGTCAATTAATTAAATTTTCTGGTCAATTAATTAATAAAATCTTAAACCAAAAATTTAATTAATTTAGGGTCCTAAGTTAGGATTAAATCTTTAAAGGCAAAATTTGTGGGTCCTTGGAAAATGATTTTGAAAGCCCCAAGCCAAGGGAATATTGAGAATTTTAAGAAATTTTGGACCCTTAGGCCTTGGTGGTTAATTCAAAGTCAAAATTTTGGGGTAATTAACTCAAAAATAATATTTTTGAGTTAATTAAAATTGAATTAAAAGGTAAATTCGTTTTTTTCCCAAAATTTTAATTTCAACACTCCAGATTAAAAGATAATTAAATCTTTTGGACGGTTGAGATTATTTTGACGAGGATCATCCAAACTAGCCGTTAGAGATCTTGTCCTATAAATTTAGAGGTCTTTCTCATTTTTGAGTCACCCGATCTCAGAATCGTGCATTGGCTCTTAGAAGCTCTTGTAAACTTTTTGAGGAATAAAGCATAAAGACTTTGGAGTTACAAATCTGGATGTTCCTTCTCAGATCTGTGTGGTGAATTGTCTCTAAACTCTGCTACTTTGTTTCTTGTATTTTATGGTTGATGGCCTTCATGGATTAATCTGCATATAGGTATCTTATGCAGTTTTCTGGGTTTATAAAATAACATTTTGATTTTTCTGCAAAGGTCTCATGTTGTTTTCTTAAATCTCTATCAATCTAAGATTCAGATCTAAGTGTGTAGGGAATTTTTTTTTTTTTAAGATTGAGCGTCTGGGGAAGTCTTCGGTTGGACCAGGCGACTCTCAATAAACATAAATCTGATAAGCTCTTTATTTGTTAAACTTCCAGGTCTATCTTACGATATTTGTGATTTTGCAGGGTTTTGAAGGCTTGTGCCTCTCACTAAAACTTTAAATCTCTGAAAATTGTGCTAAAATGAATTCAGATCTGACCATGAGGGTTTTAAATTTGTAAATTAGTCTTGTAAATTTGTAATTATTTCTTGGATCTGAGGGTTTGTTTCTGTATACAATTTTGGTTCTTTTTGGGTTTATTGCAGGAGTGCAGGAAGTTTTTTCTCGAAATATCTTTAAATCTGAGCAGGATCTGGCCTCAAGATTGGGTCAGCTTCCAGATCCGGGCACAATATTAAAGGAAAAGATCTCTGGTGCATTTAATCAGCATAAAAATTTGAGTTTATTTGAGGAAAATTTTGAATTTTGCTGGAAAATTTGTGTATCGCTGTTCATCCCTATTCATCTGCCCTTTCTCTGCGCCCAATCCAGCTGCTTTCCCTTCACAATTTGTGTGGATCGATTTCATTTCTTTTGAATTTGAGTCGATTTATGTCTCTGAGCCTTCTCCTTTGCTGCCAGCTTGCCCATCGATTTCCCTTCACCTCCTGCGTTATCTTCCAAGCATTGTCGTCTGCCGTCTTCTCTGCCCTAGCCGCATCTGCATTCCCATTCTTCTGCCTTTTGCTGCTCGATTCATTGCTTTTCCTCCGCATACACATTTCCGTCCCCTCTATCCATCGACCTTCATCTTCCCGCCGCCCTTCCTCCTCCAGGTCCGTCAAAGCTCCATCTATTGACCTGCACGCTGCAAAACGACACAGCAGAACAAACACATACATACATAGCAGTTGAAAGCTCACGTTTGAATTTTTTTTTTTAATTTGATGTCTCGGTTTGAAGCGTTTCATTTTATTTGATTTAGGTTTGACTTTTTTTGATCTTAGATTTAATTTTTGTAGATTTTGTTTAACATCGTCGTAGAGCTAGGACTTAGCGTTAGTTTTAATGTAATGCGTTTTTAGTTTTAGTTTTAATTTTCGTTTTCCAGTTTTTAGATTTATGTTTTAGATTTAATTCATTTCTATTTTGTTAATTTTTTGATTTTAAATTAGTTTAGATTTAGAATAGCGTTAGATTTTGTTAAGTTGTGATTTAATTATAGTGTAGATTTAGTTAGGATTTCGATTTTGTTTAATTTAGGTTGAATTTTAGTTTAGTTCTTTTTTATTTTTATTTTAGATATAACTTTTAGCCTATTTCTAACTTAGTTTTAAATTAGCTAGATTTTATTTTTAGTTTAGGATTTAATTTTAGAGTTTAACTTAGAATTAATCTTGTTTAATTTGTTTAATTTAAATTTAGATTTAAAAAATTCCAAAAATCTTAAAAAAATCTATAAAACACAAAAACATAAAAAAATTTCGAATTTTTTTATAGTCAAGTGTGCTAAATTTTTCTATCTAAAGTTGACTATAGAAATATTTTCTGGATCGAATTTAATTGAAGCATCATAAATCTGGAAATATTTCAAACATCTGGCATTTTCATCTTGTTGTGAGTTTAAGATATTTTAATGCATGGTTGTGGTGTTTTTCAATTGAATATCATTGATCAATCGTGTTTTAATAAGTAGCAGTTAATCGTCACTTGTTCATAATTGCATAACGGGATTTTGTTTGACTCCATAAGGCACTGGTCTTAAGCGTGAAATCCTATTTAGATCTGTGGAATCTCGTTCATTTTATCAAGTATTTGATGTTTTAGCTGTGTCTCCTGGATTCTTCATCCTCATTTCTAAAAGGGTCTACCTCCCTTAGCTTGCAAGGAGACAACTTAAATAGAGAGATTGGGGATAAAGGTGACAGCCCCCAATCTGAGCCGTTGTTGCGGTGCCTAGACAATCTGTGCGACAACAGGTCTTATTAAAAATAATTAATTATTTTAATAGAATACAATCCGGGTGGAATTTCACTGAACGATATCTAGGTTGTCTGGAATACATGTGTCTAAGCCACTCCACAAAATTTGAGACTTAGAGCACATCCGATGCTATCTGAAATCAACACTCCCTCTTAGTGAGGAATGTGCTCTAACAATATGCCCTGTTGTACACTGCTCTGACCCTGAAGCATATCCCTCCGCGTTGCTGATGTTTGACACTGTTGCCCATCAACTCTGTGCAAATGTTGCATCTGTATTGTTGTTGACACTGCATACTGCTGCCAACTGCCACTGTATTGCAACTCCCTCTAAACTGTTGGAACCCATCTGCTACTGAAACAGGTTCTCAACCACACCTAACTACTCCTTGAACTGAACGAACTTCACTCTTCCTAGAGCCTTTGTGAATACATCTACTACTTGATCTCTTATGGGAACGTACTGTAGCTGTATAGTCAGACGCTGAACACAGTCTCTGATAAAATGACATCTGATGTCTATGTGTTTGGACAGATCATGAAATATTGGATTCTCAGAGAGCTTGATACAACTCTGATTATCACAGTAAACACTAGTCGGCTCCATCCTTTTCCTGAACAGGCTCACAAGAAGTTTTCTAAGCCATATGGATTCGCATGTTGCTGTGTTGACTGCCATATATTCTACTTCAGCTGAGCTCATTGCTACCGACTTTTGTTTCCTGCTGCACCAGGAGATCATTCTTGATCCAATGCTGAAACAATACCCAAAGGTACTTTTTCAGTGAGTTGAACTTCCTGCCCGATTTGCATCTCTGAACCCGCTTAATCTTGTGAAAATTTTTGAATACAACATTACAAATATCCTATTGCAGTATCTTGATTTACTTCTCTTGCTTGTGATTTAATTATACAAGTTATTTTCAGGAAATACCAAAGTAAACACAACTAGCAGCCTACACACATACAAATCATTCATTGACTAATACGCTCATTCGACAAAGTGACACAGATTTTTCAAACAAATGTCCCTAGAAAAACCCAATGCTGGAAAACCGGTGTAGCAAATATGAGGGTTTATTATTATTAAGCAGCAGTTTCTGAGTACATCTAAGGTGCCATAAACTTAGCAAAACCAATAGAGAAAACCTCGACAATCAGGGAAAATGTGAGATATACATCACTCTTGCAAGTCCTGGCTGATCCGGATGAGCAACTGGTGAAACCCTAGCTGCCTTTGCGCAGCAATTGCGTAAGCCTACGCAGCCTAGATGAAAAATTGCGTCACCCTAGCTCTGCATGGATCTGCCTTTCCTGGATCTCGATTTCAACCCTACTGGCTCAGAAACCCTTCTCCCAACAAAATTCAAGACTTTGCGGTGGAGATGTTGCGTTGCCTCTGTGTAGGCCCTACGTGGGCCTGCGTCACCCTCCTGAGGGACTGCGTAACTCCCTCTGATGGTTGTGCTGCCTCCACTCCGTCTTTGTTGCCCTTCCTCTGCACTGTACTCTTGGCCCTCCTAACCAATCACTGCATCTGCCCCTCGCTACAACTGTGAGTCACTCATATATGATCTTCATACGAGCACTGCTCCGTCAGAAGAATTTGATCTCTTAGACTCTGTGTTTGTGTCTCCAACTGACTCCAAGTCTTTCTCTTATACTTTTTTCGTTGACACATCAATGACCGTGATTTAATCTCTTATCGACAACTTAGATTAAAATATTTCTTGATTCGCGTCACTTAGAACATTTCATCACATGTGTTTAATTAATTCATTGTAATTTTTATAATTCCCTAAGTTAGACTTAGGGTCCTCATTAAAAAAAGTTAATTATTTTAATATTTAACACAACAGATGAAATTTTTCCAAATGCTTTTTGGGTTTTGGAGGTCTTGTGTGTCTTAGCTCCTCCACAAAATTTCAGGGCTAGAGCACACCTGATGCTACCTCAAAATCTCAACACTCCCTCTTAGCACGAAGTGTGCTCTAGCAATACATTCACACCATGTATCGCAAGATTCTCGGCATCGGTCATTGCGCTGCTAATGTTTGGCCTGTTGCCCTCCATCCTCTGCGCTGCTGCTTTCTGTATTGTTGCCCATGTCACTGCCACTGACACTACTGCATCTCTACTGCAACTCCCTCTCAATTTGCTGCATCATGCTGCCCATAGCACTACCAAAGCTAATTGTTGCACTGCAACTTAGTTGCTGAGAAGTAAGCAACTGAAGAACCCCTGTCCAATCGTTGACAGACAAGTTGGGCTGCATCTCATCATTGAAGCTTCCTTGGCTATTGCTCTGCATTGTCCTCCTGAAGCTGTTGCACTGCTACAACTCTGCATTGCGTAAACACTGCCTCTTGTGAAATTTTCAACAGTTGCAGTGATAGATTTATCTCTCCTACTTATTATTTCAGCAAGTTATTATTCATAAATCTTCTGGCAAATATCAAAATAAATACTACTGCAACATTCACAAATATATATGTAGAGAAATAAACAGTAGGGAACATAGGCACAAGAATCAATCACATGTACACGGTTATTTTTGGACAATTGTCCTCAGAAAAACCCAATGCGGGAAAACCAGTGCAGCAGATGAGGGTTTTATTAATTCTTTAGCAAATGATATCTTTATAGGGAAATATACCGACAGATAAATTGTTAAACACCTAAGACTGAATTTCCGCTTCCTTGGCCAATTCTCTGACACCTTGATTAGCCCCTACAAGCTCCTGTGTCTGTCCGCGTGATTCACTACGCAGTCCCAGCACTGCACTGTGTGAATCTGTGTGGAGACTGTGTGGGTTCTCCGCGTTGCAGCCTCAAGCTGCCTCTGGTGACCCACTGTTGCCCTCCGTCCCTGATCTCGATCACTCTTGACTCCCTCTTGCTTCTACAAACTCCTCGCCCTGCAACTCTCTCACTGAAATCGAATTCTCTTACTTCAGAATCGATCTCCTTCGGATACTGAGTGTATGCCCGGCTTATTTTCCAAATGACCCTCAAGCCTTTTTTTATAATCTCCCTGTTGGAGAACCAACGACCCAAATTAAAAGATTAATCAATGGCTAAGATTAAAACTTGACGTGATCCATGTTTTCTAGAAGATTCATACTCTAGGTTATTAATACCTTTTAATTATTTCATTTCCCTAAGTTTAGACTTAGGGTCTTCATTAAAATAATTAATTAGTTTAGTAAGTCATAAACCGAGTGGAATTTCCACAAACTATTTCTAGGTTCTTTGAAATGCTGTTGTCCAAGCCTCCCTGCAAAGTTTGAGACTTGGAACGCTTTCAGATGCTACTAAACTCAACACTCCCTTTTAGCGAGGAGAGTGTTCCACAAACATGCCTGTTGCATGTTGCTCTAATTTGAAGCACCCTCTGTGCTGCTGATCTTTGGATGCTACCCCTCATCTGCTGCACTGCTGTCCCCTGTACTGCTGCGTTTGACACTGCCACTGTCACTGCTGCATCTGTACCACAACTCCCTCTGAATACTGAGTCTATCCATTCCTGCTACTGGAAGAGATCCTTCATCATCCCCATTTTCTCCCGGAAGTAGAGAAACTTTGTCTTCCGTAGAGCCTTTGTGAGGATGTTTGCCACTGGTTCTCCTGTTGGAGTGTACTACAATTGAATAGCTCCACGTTGTACACAGTCCGTGATGAAGTGACACCTGATGTCAATATGTTTCGACCTATCATGAAACACAGGATTTTCAGAGAGCTTCATACAACTCTGATTATCGCATAAAATGCTGATCGCTTCCATTTTCTCATTGAGTAGGTTCACTAACAGTTTTCGAGGCCATATGGCTTCGCACGAAGCTGTGCTGGCTGCCATATACTCTGCTTCTGCTGAACTTAGTGCTACAGACTTCTGTTTCCTGCTACACTACGAAGTCATTCCTGATCCTAGACTGAAACAATACCCATTGGTACTCTTTCAATCGACTGAACTTCCAACCCAATCTGCGTCGGTGAAACCGCTCAACCTGACATCATTGCTACGGGTATACTTCAATCCCAGCTCGACTGTTCCTTGAAGGTACCTGAGAACATGCTTGGTTGCTGCCCAATATGCCCTCTTCGGTTCCACCATGAAGTCACTGAGGGTATTTACGACATAATAGATCTTTGGCCTTGTATTTACCAGATACATCAATGACCCTATGAGCTACCTATATAGTGTAGGATCAGCCTCATCATCTTCGGACGTGTCGATTTTCTTCCAGTTGGTGATCATTGGGGCTGTCATGGGTCTACAATCCTCCATCTGAAATCTCTTCAAAATCTCTGTAGTGTATCTCCTTTGACCAAGGAAGATTTCCGCGTTCTACTGCCAAACCTCCAACCCCAGAAAATAGTGCATCCGTCCTAGATCGTTCATGTCAAATTCTTCAGCCAAATTCTTCTTGCAGTTTGTGATGAGCCTTGATGATCCCGTCAAGAACAGATCATCTACATACAAAACCAATATCAAGGGCTCACTCCCTACTCTAAGATAGTAGAGGTTGGGATCTGCTGTAATATTCCTAATTAGCACCGCTAATTGGAATATTTGATTTTTGTATAGTTTTGTCGACTATAGTTTATCAATAAATAAAAGTGAGAAAAGGGGTCTAACTCACTTAAATAAAATAAAGTGTTTCCCTAGTAGATGCAACGTTGTAACTTAAGGGGGAGCCTTGGGGGTCCACACCACGTATGAGAGGAGGCTCATGTAGCCTCTAGGAGCTTCTGCGCAGTCTTATGAGGAGCAAGTGGGAGAGAGAGGGACCACGTTAGGGTTTTTGAGGAGGGCCATCGTTATAAAAGGTGGGGGAGCCATCTCATTTGGCATTCTTGTGTTGATGATATTGGAGCTAGATGTTTTGTCTTCTTGAGCACGCTCGCTGTTTAGCCTGTCTGCAGCACTGTTTAGTGCGTTGAGTGTCTCCAGTCGGAGATCTCGCCCTTAGCCCCGGGGACTTCGAGTGCCTGCTCGGGCAAGGTTTTTCCTTCAGTCTTTAGCGAGAGGTTTGGTTGGTTGTTTGCTGAGGAGCTGGGCTCTATTTGTGACTGCACAGGCCCTGGGAGAGAGGACGCAGTTCTAGTTGGAGGTGTTCCGTTGCGGGGATTTTCTGCAGGGGTTTCAGTTGGTATTCAGAGGAGAGGATCAGTATTGCCGGCAGGAGGTTTCTTGAGGAGTTTGTGGCACCGTTTCAGCTTTTCTCTTTTGGCATTTACGCTGAGCCTTCCTGGACAGCGTAATTCCTTGAGGAGGGTTCCTGTGGTGATTTTCGGAGGCTGACCATTTTCGATATGGTTTCTGGGTTTTGTCCGGGGTGGTGAGTTCAGGTGGTCTGCAGATTTTCAGCTCATTCCGGCAAGGGGATCAGCCCCTAGTTTCAGTCCATTCCAGCAGCAGCAGTTTTACGGCAGTTTTCCAACAGCTGGGACGCAGTTTCTTATAGCAGCCATTTCCTGTCTTTCTGAGAGAGTTATTCACTTGCCTTGAGCAAGAATATGTGCTATCATTCTGATCATCTATTGTATTTCATTATATTCTCAGATTAAGAAAATGGCTTAGCATTCCCGACATTTTTATGAGTATTTGCTTTATGTTCTATTTCTGGCATTTTCTATATTGTCGTATGCTTGTACTGCTGTCTATTTCCCTTTCGGGATATTACAGTGGTATCAAAGCATAGATCTGGCTCAGCCTGTGGAGTTAGCAGTCTATGAGGTCGAGGGATAGACCCCACATCTGTTACAGGGGTAAGAGATACAGAGACATTGAGCGTAGGTTGGAGAACACCTACGGAGAAGGGGACTGTGTCAGAGTGGTGGACACCGATCAGGAGCAGCCCGAGATATAAATAGATCAGGGGCAGCCTGTGACAGATACAGATCAAGAGCAACCTGTGACAGATACAGAGCAGGAGTAGCCTGTGGTGGACGCAGAGCAGCAGGGTCCTATGGCAGAAGACGAGGATGCGAGGAGATATAGGGAAATGCTCCTCAAGACAGTACAGGATCTGTCGAGATAGATGGAGATGATGGAGCAGAGGATCGCTACGATGGAGGTTAGGCAGCGTGAAACCCCAAGTTGTTTTCAGACTGGTGAGGGATCGGGCACATCCCACCATATGCCGGAGCGTGAGGCTATTTCCCTTATGGCATCGCATGCACCCACGCGATCCACTATGCCTACCCTCCTAGGAGAGGACACATGGGCAGGAGCACAGCCGGAGCCCGAACCGGGCCACATGGGAGACTACCTTGCAGAGTACCGGGCATACAGGCAGGAGTTCAGAGATCTTATCTCATTCAGAGACTTTGTTCAGCTCCAGCGTGACATTAGACCCCGTGATCATCACAGAGGGCACAGGCATCATCATGATGACCACCGTGCAGCTAGCAGATTCCATTTGCCCACGTTTGATGGCTCATCAAACAGTTCGGCAAAGTCTTGGGTAGAAAAGCTGGACATCTATTTCCAGCTTAATCAGGTGTCGCAGTCAGAAGCCATTAAGGTGGCAACATTACATTTGGATGGTGAGGCCCAGGACTGGTGGTTTCATGGGATGACGGCACTCGGGCATTCCACCGTGACGACATATGCCGA
The DNA here is from genome assembly GCA_034641835.2 of Pinus albicaulis. Lineage (NCBI taxonomy): Eukaryota > Viridiplantae > Streptophyta > Pinopsida > Pinales > Pinaceae > Pinus > Pinus albicaulis. Next base: position 1,499,893,999 of record CM076581.1, read on the forward strand.
GTTTACTAGGAGGGTGATAGAGCGTTTTGACCGGAGGGATCCGGAACAGCACTTTGTTGAGCTAACGAGGCTCAAGCAGACTGGGAGCCGTGAGACTTACATTTCAGATTTCTTGAGGGTTTCAGTGATGGTGCCAGATCTATCCGCAGCCCGGATGATCTACATGTTTGTGGAGGGATTAGCAGAGCCACTTCGTGGCCTAGTCAGGTCGACTAGACCAGCTACACTCCAGGATGCTATCAGTAGGACCCGAGACTTACAGGATGCCTTACCCCGGACTCGGACACCTTATCCTCAGAGACAGGCTTTCCAGCCTAAGGGGAAGGACGCGAGGATTCCGCCTCCCAAGGGGAATCCCGGACGGGTGCAGGTTGATGATGAGGCCAGGAGGGAGATGAAGAAGAAGCGGTTGTGCTTCACCTGCCAGGAGCCGTGGGTACCAGGACATAGATGTGCTGTTGGGAAAGCACATTTTATTATTGAAATTTGGTACCGGAGGACAGGTGGTTCCCTAAGGCTTTGATCTTTGGCCTAGGGAAAAGTGTCCAAAAGAATTTAATTTTTCTCCTAAAGTAACTTTATAAATTTTTATAAAGTTAAATCTAATTTAAAAGTGACTTAAGTGATAAAGTTACTAAAGTGACTCTATAAAGTTATAAAGTCAAATCTAATTTTAAAGTGACTTTAAGTGATAAAGTTACTAAAGTTAAAGTGACTTTAAATAAAGTCAATATAAAATTAGAAAAGAAAAAGTGACTTTGGAAATAAAAGACTAAGTGGGTCTTTATTAAAGTGGGGTGAATTAAAAAATGAAAAGTGAGATTTAAATGAGCATTTAATCTCAGCCCTAGATCTCAATCTATCTCAGCCATTGGATTTAGGGATTTCCCAAAAGTCACTTAGGGTTAGGTTAAAGGAGGAAAAGGAGGAAAAGGTCATTCATTCTTTCATGAGCAGATTGGGAGAAGGAGAGCAAGAGAGCAAGGGAGATTTCTGGGCAGTGAGGAGAAGGAGACAGCAGCTTGGCACACATTCCAAGGCAGCAATTCAGCAAGTCCGTACAACAGAGTTTGGCACACATTCCAAGGCAGATTTTGGCACGATTTTCTAGAAGGCAGTACAGCAGCTTTTTGGCACGATTTCCAAGAGGCCGTACAACAGTTTCAGCACAGATTTCGAGGCAGCAAAGGGGCTGTTTTATTTGGCACGAATTTCGAGGCAGGCCGTACAGCAAGTGGCTGTACCGTTGCACGGAAATCGAGGCAGATTCCGTACAGCAAGTTTCTGTTGTCTTTTGGCACGAATTTCGAGGTCCGTACAACAGCATTTATTGCTGTTTTGGCACAGATTTCGAGGTGGCTGTACTGCTGCATTTATTGCATATTTTTGGGCACGAAAAACGAGGAAATCCGTACAGCATTTATTGCTGTTCCTGTTTTGCTGTTTGCACATTTTCCGAGGCGGTGGTTAAGCACGGAAAACGAGATAAGTTGTATAAGTTTACTTGCTGATTTTTTGCTGAATATTTCTCTCACTGTAAAAAGCATTTTTCAGAAATAAGAAGGAGCTTTCGAACTGGTTTTCCCCAAGAGTTGTAGGGGGTTTTTCCAGGGTCACCTTGACCAAAAATTTCTGAGTTATTATGTGTTGAATGACTGTTTGTTACTGCTGTTATTTTATTTCTGCATTTACAGCATTCTGAAAAATTTCCAGAATTTGTGTTTTTAGCAAAATTTATTTTTGCAGTTGTTGAATGTATGGTTATGGGAAAGGGCATTTAACGATTTTGGAGTAATAAGGCGAAAACTGAAAACCGGGGTGGGAAACAGAATTTTCTACATTTATAGAGGTCTTCTCCGAGAGCAGCGGGGAAGAGGACGAGGAGGATGATGTGGAGACAGGAGATTGTCGTGCAGTACAGGATACCTTACCACCTCCACCACCAGTAGCAGGTGGTGCGTCGTTTGCACCTACTGGAGAAGCTCTAGCCGCATTGCGGGGAGTTCCAAAGTACTTGACGCTGCGCGTACGGGGGACAGTGCGTGGTCAACGAGTCTCAGTTTTGGTTGATAGTGGGGCAACCCATAACTTCATCGATGCACAGATGGTTGAGCGGAGAGGTATACAGACTGAGGGCTTTGATGGATTTTCAGTTTTGGTCCCAGGAGATCAGACCATGGTATGTGCTCGATATGTTCCCGAGTTATCAGTGACGATGGGCACCTATACATTGACAGATCACTTTTTTGTGGTCGATATTCCGGACACCAACATGATACTGGGTGTTCAGTGGCTTATCACTCTAGGGAAGGTCACGATGGATTGGAAGGCCCTAGAGATGGAGTGGGATGATCCCAAGGCAGGGAGGCATGAGAAGATACGAGGACAGCACACATATCCACCCCAGACTGTTTCGGCTCATCGGATGGAGGCAACCTTCCGTAAGGGAGATATAGAGTGGGCAGTAGAGCTGCGGGCATCAGAGGCAGCGACTACGGGACAGGCAGTGCACCCAGAGGTACAGACCATCCTTGACAGGTATGCCATAGTATTCGGGGATATTCCGCCAGGGCAGCCACCGGATCGGGGGTTTGAGCATACCATTGAGTTGGAGCAGGGTATACAGGCAGTGATCACCACACCTTACAGGCATCCCAAGGCCTACCGGGATGAGATTGAGCGAGCTTTTCAGGAGTTGCTGGCCCTTGGGCACATTCGGCGGAGCACGAGTCCTTTCGCTTCTTCCGTGGTGTTGGTGAAGAAGAAGGAAGGCACATTGCGAATGTGCATTGACCACAGAGCTCTGAACAAGAAGACCCTGAAGAACAGGTACCCCATTCCCAGGATCGATGAGTTGATGGACGAGTTGAGAGGAGCACGGTTCTTCTCAAAGATTGATTTGAGATCTGGATACCATCAGATTCGCGTGAGGGAACAGGACATTCCCAAGACCGCCTTCAGGTGTCATTATGGGCACTTCGAGTTTCTGGTTATGCCTTTTGGGCTGACCAATGCACCCGCCACCTTTCAGTCGTGCATGAACCACATCTTCCGCAGTCATCTGAGGAAGTTTGTATTGGTCTTCTTTAACGACATACTCATATACAGCAGGACTTGGGAGGAGCATCTCCAACATATTGAGATAGTGTTGCGCATCTTGGAGGAGCAACAGTTCTATGCCAAGCTCTCCAAATGTGAGTTTGGATTGACGGAGATGTTGTACTTGGGGCATATCATAGGAGTGGACGGAGTGAGAGTCCACGAGGAGAAAATCAGGGCCATCAGAGATTGGCCAGAGCCGAGGAACGTGACTGAACTTCGGGGATTTATTGGCATTTGTACTTACTACAGGAAGTTTGTCAAGGGTTTCTCACAGCTCGCTGCACCCCTCACAGATTTGACAAAGAAGGGGGCATTCAGTTGGTCAGACAGAGCACAGCGGGCCTTTGAAAGGCTCAAGGAGGTGATGAGTAGCTGCCCCGTGCTTGCATTGCCGGATTTCACGCAGCCATTTGTCCTGGAGTGTGATGCGTCAGGAGAGGGGATTGGTGCGGTATTGATGCAGTGTGGTCATCCTATAGCTTTTGAGAGTTGGAAGCTCCTTCCGCATGAGAGGTTGTATTCCATATACGACAAGGAGATGTTGGCCATCATGCATGCATTGGCCAAGTACCGACAGTATTTAGTGGGCAACAGATTCAGGGTGAGATTCGATCACAACAGCCTCAGGTTCTTTCTGGAGCAGAAGCAGTTGCAGGAGAGGCAGCAGAAGTGGATCAGTAAGATCCAAGCCTACAACTTTGACATTGAGTACGTCAAAGGCAAGAATAACGTGGTAGCCGATGCCCTTTCACGTAGACCGGCCACGTTATCTCTTATGAGCTTGGACGCAGATTGGAGGGCTCGACTGTTGGTGGAGTACTCCAAGGACAGGTTTGCATGTGAGGTGTTGGATGGACAGGTAGCAGATGACAGGTACAGGGTGGTTGATGAGATTATCTATTACAGGGACAGGATCTTCTTGACTGAGGGATCTCAGCTTAAGAAGAAGATACTCCATGCTTCACATGACTCACCATTGGCCGGCCATCAGGGGTTTACCAAAACCTACAGGGCCATTAGAGAGAGGTTCTCATGGAAGGACCTCAAGGCGGACGTACTCCAGCATGTCAGGGAGTGCGATGTTTGTCAGAGGAACAAGGGAGAGATGAGCCATCCCGCAGGATTGTTGCAGCCTCTTCCCATTCCAGAGGGGAAATGGGAGAGCATATCGATGGACTTCATCACAGGGTTGCCCATGGTACAGGGCAAGGATTGTATCTTCGTTGTCGTTGATCGACTGACGAAGTATGCTCACTTTTTCGCCATATCCGCACACTACACAGCAGCACAGGTGGCAGAGCTGTTCTTCAGGGAGATTTTCAGGTTGCATGGTCTCCCTAAGACCATTATCAGTGACAGGGACAACCGCTTCATGGGCGGATTCTGGCAGGAGCTTTTTCGGCTAGTGGGAACAGAGTTGACACCGAGCACTAGTTATCACCCACAGACGGATGGGCAGACGGAGATAGTTAACAAGTGGCTGGAGTGCTACTTGTGTAACTATGTCAGTGGGTAGCAGCGAGCATGGGTGAAGTGGCTGCATTTGGGAGAATATTGCTACAACACGATGCATCACATGTCCATTGGTATGTCACCGTTCTATGCTTTGTATGGGTATCATCCTTTATCTTTTGCGGATGTGATGTTTGGTGTTAGCAGGGCTCCGAGAGCCAAGATTTGGATCCAAGAGAGTCAGGACATCCTCCGAGCTCTCAAGGACAACATGGCCACAGCACAGAATCAGCAGAAGCTATATGCTGATAGGGGTCGGGTGGAGAGACAGTTTGAGGTAGGAGATTTGGTCTACCTACAATTACAGCCATACCGACAGTCAACATTAAAGTAGAAGGGGGCCGAGAAGCTCAAGCCCCGCTTTTATGGACCATACAGGGTGATGCGCAGGATTGGACAGGTTGCATATGAGTTAGAGCTGCCCCAAGGCAGGAAGATTCATAACATTTTTCACGTATCATGCTTGAAAAAGGCATTGGGCCAGCAGGTGACAGTGACGGATGAGCTACCGCCCACGGATGATGAGGGGCATTTGGTGTTGCAGCCAGAGGCTATTATAGATACCAGGGAGAGGCAGCTGCGGAGCAGGACGGTCCGGGAATTCTTGGTGAGATGGAAGAATTTGCCGGATGAGGATGCCACTTGGGAGAATGAGGAGATTTTGCAGCATCCATCACTTCAGTTGCTTGAGGACAAGCAACATTTTGCCGGGGGAGACTGTAATATTCCTAATTAGCATCGCTAATATTTGTTTTCTGTATAGTTTTGCCGACTATAGTTTATTAATAAATAAAAGTGAGAAAAAGGGTCTAACTCACTTAAATAAAATAAAGTGTTTCCCTAGTAGATGCAACGTTGTAACTTAAGGGGGAGCCTTGGGGGTCCACACCACGTATGAGAGAAGGCTCACGTAGCCTCTAGGAGCTTCTGCGTAGTCTTATGAGGAGCACGTGGGAGAGAGAGGGACCACGTTAGGGTTTTCGAGGAGGGCCAGTGTTATAAAAGGTGGGAGAGCCATCTCATTTGGCATTCTTGTGTTGATGATATTGGAGCTAGACGTTTTGTCTTCTTGAGCACGCTGGCTGTTTAGCCTGTCTGCAGCACTTTTTAGTGCGTTGAGTGTCTCCGGTCGGAGATCTCGCCCTTAGCCCCAGGGGACTTCGAGTGCCTGCTCGGGCAAGGTTTTTCCTTCAGTCTTTAGCGAGAGGTTTGGTTGGTTGTTTGCTGAGGAGCTGGGCTCTATTTGTGACTGCGCAGTCCCTGGGAGAGAGGACGCAGTTCTAGTTGGAGGTGTTCCGTTGCGGGGATTTTCTGCAGGGGTTTCAGTTGGTATTCAGAGGAGAGGATCAGTATTACCAGCAGGAGGTTTCTTGAGGAGTTTGTGGCACCGTTTCAGTTTTTATTTTTTGGCATTTACGCTGAGCCTTCCTGGACAGCGTAATTCCTTGAGGAGGGTTCCTGTGGTGATTTTCGGAGGCTGACCATTTTCGATATGGCTTCTGGGTTTTGTCCGGGGTGGTGAGTTCAGGTGGTCTGCAGATTTTCAGCTCATTCCGGCAAGGGGATCAACCCCTAGTTTTAGTCCATTCCAGCAGCAGCAGTTTTACGGCAGTTTTCCAGCAGCTGGGACGCAGTTTCTTATAGCAGCCATTTCCTGTCTTTTTGAGAGAGTTCTTCACTTGCCTTGAGCAAGAATAGGTGCTATCATTCTGATCATCTATTGTATTTCATTATATTCTCAGATTAATAAAATGGCTTAGCATTCCCGGCATTTTTATGAGTATTTGTTTTATGTTCTATTTCTGGCATTTTCTATATTGTCATATGCTTGTATTGCTGTCTATTTCCCTGTCGGGATATTACATCTGCGTCACTCTTGACGAATTCCATCTTCTGTTGGTAGTTGTCAATTCGACCATACCAGGCTCTAGGAGCTTGCTTCAATCCATACGATGCTTTCTTCAATCTGCACACATGATTTTTTTTATCATGTGTCTCAAAGCCCTCTGGTTGTTCTATATAAACCTCTTCCTCTATTATCCCGTTCAAGAACGCTGTCTTGACGTCCATCTGGTGAATTTCCCATCCCATCTGCGCAACAGGGTATATCACAAACCTGATAGAGGTGTACCTAGCTACTGGGGCGAAGGTTTCTTCATAGTCAATTCCTTCCTTCTAAGCATACGCCTTAGCCACAAACCTGGCTTTGAATTTCTCGATGCTGTCATCTGTGGCATGCTTGATTTTGTAGATGCACCTGGATCCTACAACTGATCTCTCCCGAGGTCTGGGGACCACTTCCCGGACATCATTTGCCATGATGGAACTGTACTCTTCCACCATTGCATCAACCCACACCTCGTGTTGAGCTACTTCCCGAAAACTGGAAGGTTCTCCAACACGAGCAACCAAGGCTTGATACCTCTCAGGCTGCTTACGATGTGTCTTCTCATTTCATGGAATTCCAACAAAGTCTTCTACATCCTTCAGAATTTGTCGTAGTTCCCTGCTCGTTCTCTCACTGGTAGTGGGTGGATCTAATGGCTCTCCCTCTTGCAAATCCTCGGGAAACACATCCCTTGGATCCCTATGCCTTGGAGAGACAACTGCATTTTCTACTGCTGGTTGTTGAGGCTGAACCAGAGGCTCTTCCTGGGACTGCGTAGCAAAAGGCAGCTCACTGGATCTTCTGAAGGCCTTCTCCTCCATGTACTTCACATCCCTTCGCACCACAATTTTCCTGCTCTCAGGAATGTAGATGCGATATGCTTTGCATTCTTGTTGTATCCTACCAGATACCCTTTTTCGGCAGTCATGTCCAACTTCTTCCTCTTCTCACTAGGCACATGACAGTAAGATGTACTGTCGATTATCCTAAAGTGACTCACTTCTGGCTTACTGCTAGTGAAAACACTTTCTGGCGTGATCTTTCCTAGTGCAGCGTGAGGAGTCCTGTTCTGAATGTAGGCAGTTGTATTACAAGCTTCAGCCCACAGAAATTTGGGCATGTCTTAGTCATACATCATGGCTCTTGTTGCTTCAACAATAGTCTGGTTCTTCCTTTCTGCCACACAATTCTGCTTCGGATTGTATGGAGTTGTCCACTCTTTTTTGATGCCTTCCCTTGCGTAGAAATCGATGAACTCTTTAACTATGTATTCACCACCATTATTTGATCGCAACACCTTGATTTGCTTCCTTGTCAGATTTTCTACCAGAGCCTTAAACTCTTTGAATCGACTAAAGACTTCATCCTTGGTCTTTAAGAAGTAGATACAGGTTTTCCTGGAATGGTCATCAATGAAGGTGACGAAATACTCGCCACCACTAAGAGCTGTAGTGGACATTGGTCCATAGATATAAGTGTATTAGATCCAATACACCCTTGGCCCTATTGTTACTTCTCTATTATGTTGCCTTGGCATATTTTCCCAATACGCACCCCTTGAAGACATCATCTCTTTTAGTGCTCAGTTCTGGAACACCTGTGACAGTCTTTTGAAGAGTTTTCAACGCCCCATGATGCAAATGCCCCATTCTTCTGTGCCATAGCTCATTCAGGTTTGTTTCATCAGTGACCAGTACCATTAGAGAGTCAAGTTGTTGCTTGTGTAGTTTGTTGCTTCTTACCCTAATTTGTGCCTTCTTCTTCCAACTGGGCTGCTTGATGTAGACTCTATTGCCGATAAAGTAGATGTCATATCCTCGGTTTGAAGTTGAGACACTGAGAGAAAGTTCATCCCCAAACCCGCCACATGCAGCACATTAGTGGCTCGGATTCTATTTCCCGCGTCGGTCTGAAAAACTACGGTACCTCTCCCAATGGGAGTGCATTTTGATTTATTACCCATGGTTATTTTGAAAATCATCTGCTCTTCTTGGTAGTCGGAAAAACAGTCTCGAACTCCAGCGATGTGAGCAGAAGCTCCACTGTCAATATACCAGACATCAGAGGGAGTGCTCGGTACACAAGCAAAATCTTTCTCAAGTCTGGATGCCAATACAAAGACATTGTGATCCATATGTTATGTCATGCTTCTTCCCCTTCCAGGAGAATTGCGTGAACCCTCTGCGTTGTTGCTGCAACAATAGATTCTTGTTCACTAGTAGATTCCCCCTTCCTGTTATTCATCTTTGGCTCTGATACCATGTGAAATTTGCAACAGTTGCAGCGATAGATTTATCTCTCCTACTTATTATTTCAATAAGTTATTATTCAGAAATCTTCTGGCAAATATCGAAATAAATACTACTGCAACATTCACAAATATATATGCATAGAAATAAACAGTAGGGAACATAAGCACAAGAATCAATCACATGTACACGGTTATTTTTGGACAATTGTCCCCAGAAAAACCCAATGCAGGAAAAATGGTGCAGCAGATAACAATTTTATTTATTCTTCAACAAATGATATCTCTACAGGGAAATATACCGGTAGATAAATTATGAAACACCTAAGATTGAATTTCCGCTTCCTCGGACAATTCTCTGACACCCTGTTCAACCCCTACAAGCTCCCGTGTCTGTCTGCGTGATTCACTGTGCAGTCCCAGCGCTGGACTGCATGAGTCTGCATGGAGACTGTGTGGGTTCTCTGCGCTACAACCTCAAGCTGCCTCCAGTGACCCACTGCTGCCCTCTGTCCATGATCTCGATCACTCCTAACTCCCTCCTCCTTCTGCTTTTGCAAACTCATCGCCCTGCAACTCTCCCACTGAAATTGATTTCTCTTACTTCAGAATCGATCTCCTTAGGTACTGAGTGTATGTCCGGCTTATTTTCCAAATGACCCTCAAGCCTTCTTTTATAATCTTCCTGTTGGAGAACCAACGACCCAAATTAAAAGATTAATCAATGGCTAAGATTAAAACTTGAGTTGATCCATGTTTTCTAGAAGATTCACACTCTGACTTATTAATACCCTTTAATTATTTCATCTCCCTAAGTGTAGGCTTAGGGTCTTCATTAAAATAATTAATTATTTTAAATTTTTAATAAGTCATGAACTGAGTGGAATTTCCACAAACTATTTCTGGGTTCTTTGGACTGCTGTTGTGTAAGCCTCCTTGCAAAGTTTGAGACTTGAAACACTTTCAGATGCTGATCCAGATGAGCAATTGGTGAAACCCTAGGTGTCTCTGTGCAGCAACTACGTAAGCCTGCATAGCCTAGTTGAAGAACTGCGTCACCCTAGCTCTGTGTGGATTTGCCTCTCCCGGATCTCGGTTTTAGCCCTCTTGGCTTAGAAACCCTTCTCCCGACAAAATTCAGGACTCTTCCTTGGAGATGTTGCGCTGCCTCTGCGTAGGCCTTGTGTGGGCTTCTGTCACCCTCCTAAGGGGTTGCATAAATCCCTCTAATGGCTGCGCTGCTTCCATTGTGTCTCTGCTACCCTTGTTCTGCGATGTACTCTTGGCCCTCCTGACCAATCACTGCATCTGCCCCTTGCAACAACTCTGAGTTACTCAGATCTAATCTTCGTCCGAGCACTACTCCGTCAGAAGAATTTGATCTCTTAGACTCTGTGTGTGTGTCTCCAACTAACCCCAAGCCTTTCTCTTATACTTTTTTCGTTGACACATCAATTGCCGTGATTTAATCTCTTATTGACGGCTTAGATTAAAAGACTGCTTGATCCGCGTCACTTAGAACATTTCATCACATTTGTTTAATTAATTCACTTTAATTTTTCTAATTCCCTAAGTTAGACTTAGGGTCCTCATTAAAAAAAAAAATTATTTTAATATTTCACACAACAAATAAAATTTCTGCAAACGCTTTCTGGGTTTTGGAGGTCTTGTGTGTCTTAACCCCTCCACAAAATTTCAGGGTTAGAGCACACCTGATGCTACCTGAAAATCTCAACTCTCCCTCTTTGCACGAAGTGTGCTCTAGCAATACATCCACACCATGTATCACAAGATCTCGGCATCGGTCACTCCGCTGCTGATGTTTGGCCTGCTGCCCTCCATCCACTGCGCTGCTTCTTTCTGTACTGCTGCCCATGTCACTACCACTGACACTGCTACATCTGTACTACATCTCCCTCTCAATTTGCGGCATCATGCTACCCATAGCACTGCCACTGCTAACTGTGACACTGTAACTCAGTTGCTGAAAAGTAAGCAACTGAAGAATCCCTGCCCAATCGTTGACATATAAGTCGGGTTGCATCTCATCATTGAAGCTTCCTTGACTGCTGCTCTGTGTTGTCCTCTTGAAGCTGTTGCATTGCTACAGCTCTGCACTGCGTAAGCAATACCTCTCTGCGTTGCTGAAGTCCCATCAGCCTCTATGCTGCTTCGTCTACACTATTGTTGCCTCTGCACTGTGCTGCTCCCTCTACATCATCTCAGCATTGCCCTCTGCTTCACTGTGATTTTTTGCAACCATCTCTCTACTTGTCTCGCTACCGTCTTAAGGCTCTCGTAGCTCGTATGTGATCCAAGAGTTGGGCTACTCAAGGATCCTGCCATTTCATCTGTAGTTGCTCTACAGATCCATATCGCCCCACTTTCGTGTCTCATGAGCACTCATGGCTATGTCATCATCACTCCCATCATCGTTTACTACTGCTGCCTTGGATTCAGAAGATCATTTTTCCTTCTTCTTAGGAAAAATGTTGGCAAAGTTTCCAAGTTTGCCACAGTTAAAGCACTGGACCTTGGATAGGTCCCTCTTCTTCTTCCCTTGCTGCCTCCGTTCCTTTGATTCAAGGGTTGCATCATCTTCCTCTTCTTTCTTCACTTGACAGATCTGCTATTGTTGTTTTGCCTCTTGGCGAATCTTCTGATTTCCTCCTGATGGAGGATTGCCCACATGTCCACCCAAGATGGTAATGCTGCCCTGCGCAATATGCTCTGGACAAACATTTCCCACTCCTCGGTGACTGCATTCAGGGTAGTCCTTACCAAGAGCCCTTCACTCAGAGTCTCACCCATGGCAATCAGTTGATCTCGGATAGTCTGAAGTCAGTAAAAAGTACACGAGGCACAAGAATCTATTGAGATATCTTTGAGGCACAATCAACCATGGGCTAAGATACAACGCCGAGAGTTTGAGACAAGGTTACTTGGGAGCGGGAGCGGGGAGAGGGAGTGGGAGCGCCATTTTCAAAAGCACCCGGTCCGGAGCGTTTCGGGGAGCATATATATATATATATATATATATATATATATATATATATATTCTTTTTTATATTTTGATGCATATATGTCAACAAAAGCATGTAAAATGATGAATTAGACATAAAAAACATAAAAACATAGATTGAATCATATAACATCAATCATCTAGAAGTTATAATCTTCATCAACCACGCCCACAAGTTGGAAGCATACAACATATTGACTCTTGAGTCTCGCGAATCATCACTCTGAAGGTTTCAAGCTTTCAAAATTCAATATATAACATTTATCATCATTGATATATAACATTTATCATCATTGATTTCAAATTTCAATATCTAACATTTATCATCATTGATTCATTGATTTCAAAATTCAATATACATTTATCATCATTGATTCATTGATTTCAAAATTCAATATATACAATTTATCATCATTGATATATAACATTTATCATCATTGATTCATTGATCACCATATAACTTTCATGAAGTATCATATTCATAATTCATAATGACTTGTAAACTTATAAATGCCAACTTCAAAGTTTCACCTTTCAAATTCAAACTTCAAACTTAAATTGTCATTAAATATATGAAAGAGTCAAGTTTCAACTGTTCAACTGTCAACAGTTATAAAAGATAAAAACTACTAGAAAATAGAAAAGACTAGTAAACAACAAATCTATTTTATCTATTGGCTGGCCCCTTGCCATGCCCATGAGAAATGTCTAATTTGTGCGAGCCACGAGGAAATGATGGTCTTCTAGTACTCTCAGGAGTACCACGCCCACAACCATGACTAGAAGGTGGACGTTGAATCTGCAAAGGAACAATAGTTGGATATCGAGGAGTGGCACTGGCACTGGCACCCGCACTCCTACTGGATGGTGGGACTGACCCTGTGTGTGGCAGTGCTGCTGATGCTTCATCATCATCCCTAAAAAGTTCTGCTTCCAATTCTTCCATATGTACCGTGCTGTCCTCCAAATTATCATCCTCTGGGTTGTTGTCCCAGATTCTATATGATTGATCCTCATATGCCCGATTACAGTAATGGTTCAACAACCTCAAGTTGTAATGCACATAAACCAAGCTTTCAGCTCGGTTTTCATTCAGCCTGTTTCTTCTCACATTATGTATGAAGCTGTAGGTGCTCCAACACCTCTCTGTAGAAGAAGTATTCACAACCTGTGAGAGAATTTTTTTTGCCAACTTTGGCAAAAGTCCCATGCCACCATATGCTTCCCACCATGTGAGAGCATCAAATCTGTCTCTGTCTTCCATTGCATGGAAAGAACCAATGTTAGCAGTGCAACTGAAGTATTTGCCTAATTCAAGGCGCAATCTAGCACACTCCTCCCTGTCGGGTACTAACTTGTCTAATGCCTTCATGTATCCTTGTTGTGCCTCTGGATCTGTGTGAGGTTTGATCCTAACCCCACCTCTAGGTGCAGGTTGGCCCAACCAAGATGGAGAGTAGTATTTTGGCATAAGGATATATGCCAAGGCATGTAGTGGAACATTGAGTTTATTCCACCGTGCACACACACATTCATGAATCATTGCATACAAGTTGGGATCATTATCCTTAACAACAAATTTTATTTCGCCCAAAATGCTATCCATCTACTCTTAAACCTCCCCAATCACTGGTTTATCTGTATCTGCAAACTGAATCATGTGATAAATGGGCTTGGTGAAGTTCAAAATTTCTCTCACACATGCCCAAAACAAAGGGTCAAGGGGGGTCCCCTCCACATGTTCAAAACCTTGCCTGTCAACTATTGTCGCTGCCCTGTCCTTTAATACCTACCAGTGTGGGCTTGATACCATTGCAGCCAATGACTCTCTTACCTTCAAAAGGCACCTGAAGGTGAGGTAATAGCTAGCAAATCTAGTCTTTGCTATCTTCAACAACTCCAATTTGGATTATCAGTGATGACTTGTATGACATTGTATGGCCTAGTTTTTTCAGTTATTGCAAGTAATGGTTCTGCAATGTTAATGCCGGTCTTGAATTTGTTTGAATAATCATATGTTGACAGGAAGATTGCACCACTAACCAACACAACCAAAACACTTATCAATTTCTTTCCTTTTACATTGGTCCATTCATCAGAGACAATGGACACCCCATGCTCATTCCACGAATTTGTCATTCTAGCCAAAGAATGGTTTATTTTAGCTTTTTCATGATCAAGACCCACGGTTCTGGCCTTGTCATACCCAGGGCTCCTGTATCCTTTGGGGGCATCATTAATGGCAGAAACCATTTCATGCCAATAAGGTGAGCGAAGAACATTGAATGGCACCCCACATGCATATAGAAACTGGATTTTTTTTGAATCCACATCATTCCTACACCCTTCGTCAAGGAAATCAGATATGGTTCTACGCCTTAATCTAGCTATGCCACTGCCTCCATAACTATTGCCATAGGTGGAAGTTGATGGACTTCTTTGTCCATGATGTGATGCACCTGATGGTGTATAAGAATCAACGAAACCCCTAGATCTTTTAGATCTCTGTAGGGCAGCCTCCTCTTCCTTTCTATATTTCTCTCTCTGTGTTGCTGGCACACTAACACAAATTTTGATTCCTAGATTTTTGTTTCCATCCCCTGGCATTTTCCCACAAAGGTGCCTTCTCACACGGGTGTATGAACCATGGTATTCTTTATTGCAATGGGGGCAAAGAAATTTAGTGGTTCCACCACGTTTCCCTCCTTCCTGTTTCTGAACATATTTCCACAAAGGTGTCTGAGTTTGGTCTTGTCTAGTTGGGGTATCTGTGGCCTCATGTTCTCCACTCCCCCCTTCCTCCTCAGCATAATCCTCCTCCTCTTCAGGATTTTCATCAAATTCACCATAACCCACTTCTTCATCCTCCTCCTCTTCTCTAATGTGTCTCTTTCTTCTACTCTCCAACGCCATTATTACAAAGAAAGGAACCAACATGAGGAAAATTCCTAGCCATATAGCCATGATGTTTCAAGTTTCAAGTTCTAGCTTGCAAAACAAATGGAGAAATGCCAAATGGGAATAGGAAATGCAAGATAGGAAAAAAACAATTCAATTTTTAAGTTTTCAACACAATAAAATGCAACATTCAGGAAAAAAATCAAATTTTCATTTTTGAACAACTTAAAAATTCATCCTAGAAAATACAAAACTAGATTAGAAGACCTACCTCTTTCTTGCTATCCTCCTGTTGATCTCTTGCAGCTTGCTCCTTGCTCTCTCCTTGGCACTTCCGCAGCTCCGCTCTCCAAACTCACAAGCTCTCCTTCTTGCTCCTATTGCTCCTCTTGCTCTCTCACTCACTCAACTAAAAACAATAAACAAAATGAGGGGAGGGTGGGCTTTATAAACCCAACCCTCCTCCCTCCCTCTCCAAAAAAAAAACGATATTTTTTAACAAATTTTTTTCACACCGGCGGGAGACGTTTTTTTTGTCGGGGAGCGTTCGGGAGCGAATGCTCCCCGACCGCTTCCGGCGTTTAAAAAACGCTCCCGAAGTGTTTTTTAAATGCGGGAAGCGCTCAAGGAGCGTTCTCCTAAGCGCTTCTGAAAATGATCCCGAAAAGGCAGGGAGCGTTTTTATAGGCTCTGAAGCGCGCTCTCGAAAACACTCCCCTTAGAAAGCGTTTTTGGGAGCGTGTTTTCAAGCACTCCCAAAACGCTCCCGAACGGAGTGCGTTACGGGAGCGGGAACCAGGAGGGGTGAAGCTTCCCCGCAACCTTGGTTTGAGACTCCATGGACATACTGATGCCGATTAGGTTGGCAGTGTAGTGGATCACAAGAGCACATCTGGATGTTGCTTCACCTTAGGGTTTGCTTCGATATCTTGGATCAGGAAGCAAAAGTCGGTGGCTTTGAGCACTGCTGAGGTCGAATACATTGCAACGAGTATGGCTTACTGTGAAGCTTTTTGGTTGCGAAAGCTCTTTAGTGAGCTGTTTGGGTATGTGCTAGATACCATCGTTATCCTTTGTGATAACCAGAGTGGGAATCGTCTTTCTAAGAATCTTGTGTTCCACGATCGATCCAAGCATATTGATATCAGGTATCACTTTATCCAAGATATGGTACAGGGAGGCGCCATAAGGCTCAATCATATAGGAATTGAAGAGCAGGTCGTGGATATTCTCACGAAGCCCCTGGGGAAGGTCAAGTTCCTAACCTTCCGTGAGAAGCTTGGAATATTTTAAAGACCCTATTCTGAGGGTCTTGCTTGAGTTGGACTATGAGCTTTGGGAGCTCCAGGGTGCTTGGGGATAACTTCTTGGAGCTAGAAGCACACACGGGGCTAGGCTTGTCGAACTTTGTTTTGCTTCTGCCCCACCATTATGATATTGAGTTGGTTCACCTCTCTTTGATCTGTTCCTTGCACGCATCGTACCCATGGAGTTTCGGACTCATAGGAAGTACCTCTCATTTGGCCAATGAGGTGGGAAATGAGGATAGGGACTAGTAGCAAGACCGATGGACGCATCAGAGATTGTCGTACTCTCTATGTCTAGGATGGCACATGTCCAACACTTTGATTTGGGATCAAGTATGATGAGGTTCTTACCTCTAAACTGACTTCGGGTCAGTAAACTAACTTCGGTTTAGTATGAGTTTCTGTTTGAGTCCAAGAGAGGTTTTAACCTCTAAGCTGACTTCAGGTTAGATGAGTGTGATGTCTTTGTGACTCACCTTTTGTTCTATCTAAGAAAGAGCCAACAAAGCAAGTTACAGCAGGATGACGCACGGTGTTTGGTAAAAGTACACGATGGTTCTGATGGATGGCACTTGTGGAAAGATGGAGTTCTCCCTAGTTGAGAGGGAGTGTTAATTTTGGGCAACTAGGTCCAGACTCTATGTTGCACTGCTCATATGAAAATGGTCATATTTTTGTTGGATTCCTCTTTCGGAGAGGTGTAAGATTAATCTAAAGATCATCTTGATTAGATGAGCGAAACATATATTTTGAATTTATTTTCCACACATGTGCAAGTTTGGCCAGATTTGTAATGTAGGCTCACATGCCTAATAGATGTGTCACACACCCTTACTGATGGATATAAATTGGAGAGATTTGGAGGTCATTTTCATCATCAACTCATCATACATCTCTCATTGTGATCCGATTGTTTCGTTAGCCTTTGGAGGCCTCTTCCCTTCACACGTGCGGAGCTAGAGAAGCTGTTTTCTGCAGATTTGTTTAGGGCTTATCTGCTGCAGAGTTGACTATGGTCAACCCTTGGTCATTTGACCTCAAAACTCTGCCAAAATTTCGATTTTGAGAGACCGTACTATTGGGCACTACAATTGAGGAAATCAGAGATGTTTGACTGAAGCCCTAATCTGCAACATTGACTTTCTGTTGTTTTCTTGCGTTGACTTGTGATGAGCTATCTTTGAGGGTTGTGGGTGTGACACTTGGAGGATTAGCTAACCGAGAAAGACTTTGCTGGCTGAAGCATCCTGCTGGTTGTCGTAATGCAACAATATCTCATATCTTTGCTGGAAAAAAGGAATTGTAAATCTGATCTATATTTGGCTTGTCTTTCATTGATCTATTATTTTTTTCTATCAACATTTTACTTTCATGTTTATGTGATTGCTATTTTGTATCAAGCCTAAGAAAGATTGAAGTAAAATTGCATCAAGCAAAGAACAAAATGGTTATCTAAATTTAACAATTCTCTGCATGGTTCTTGATGCCATACTCATCCAGGACTGTCAGTATCCTAGCTCTCCAGATGACGAAGTTGGACACGCTGTCCAACGTGTCCTGATCTCTCAGTCCATGAGAGGTCATCTAACTCAAATCTGTCAGAACAGATACTCTTCTCCCTTTTTTGCTGCAACTCTCAACAGAAATGTTGGATCTGTGTTTCTTGGCGATTAGAAACCCTCTATAGTAGTTGCTCCCTTCGACCACTGATTTCCCTCCTAGAAATCTTTAGCCAAAAAAACAACTAAATAGTTCTCTACGATCACCCTCATCGAATCTCAGATCTGCTGAGTAGTTGTCTTCCTCTCACTCTTTGTCAACTTAGCTAGGCACAATTCTGCAGCGGCAGAATATCCACCACACCAACAACTGTTGAAGATCTGAAGCACTGCTTCCTGACCTCGGCAATACTGCACATCAACCCAAAAATTGGATTGCGTCCCTCTGCTTGGCTTCTGCGTGAGCAGACTGGCTCAACGTAGCCTCTGCGCGGCGACTGCGTAGCGCAGCCTTCTCCTGCGTCCCTCTAGAAGGCACTGCACTGTATCTGCGTCACCCAGCTGGGATTGCGTCAGCCCCTGCGTGACTTCTGATGGGACTGCGTCCTCCTAGTGTTGCGCTGCCCTCTCCGGATTCACTGTTGCTTCAGCTGCTACCTTGTAGTTAATATGTCTTCAGCTGATTTGCTGGAGATTCAACTTGATCTGCAATCGCTTTGATACCATGTGAAAATTTTTGAATACAACATTACAAAGATCCTACTACAGTATCTTGATTTACTTCTCCTACCTTTGATTTAATTATACAAGTTATTTTCAAAAAATACCAAAGTAAACACAACTAGCAGCCTACACACATATAGATCATTTACTGAATAGTGCGCTCATTCGATAAAGTGACAGATTTTTTGGAGAAATGTCCTCGGAAAAACCCATTGCTGGAAAACTTGTGCAGCAAATATTAGGGTTTATTACTATTAAGCAGCAGTTTCTGAGTACATCTAGGGTGCCATAAACTCGACAAACCCAACAGAGAAAATCTCGGTAATTAGAGAAAATGTGAGATATACCTCACTCTCGCAAGTCAGGGCTGATCTGGATAAGCAACTGGTGAAACCCCACCTGGCTCTGCGCAGCAACTGCGTAAGCCTGCGTAGGCTAGCTGAAGAACTGTGTCACCCTAGCTCTGCATGGATCTACCTTCCGGATCTCAGTTTCAGCCCTCTTGGCTCAGAAACCCTTCTCCCAACAAAATTGAGGACTTTTCCTTGGAGATGCACTGCCTCTGCGTAGGCCCTGCATGGGCCTGCGTCACCCTCTTGAGGGACTGCGTAACTCCCTCTGATGGCTGTGTTGCCTCCATTGCCTCTCTGCTGCACTTGCTCTGCACTGTACTCTTGGCCCTTCTAACCAATCACTGTATCTGCCCCTCGCTGCAACTGTGAGTCACTTAGATATGATCTTTGTACGAGTACTGCTCCGTCAGAAGAATTCGATTGCTTAGACTCTGTGTTTGTGTCTCTAGTTGACCCCAAGCCTTTCTCTTATACTTTTTTCATTGTGACATCAATGACCATGATTTAATCTCTCATCGACGGCTTAGATTAAAAGACTGTTGGATCCGCGTCACTTAGAACATTTCATCGCATGTGTTTAATTAATTCACTTTAATTTTTCTAATTCCATAAGTTAGACTTAGGGTCATTAAAAAAAATAATTATTTTAATATCTCACACACCAGATGAAATTTCTCACAACGCTTTCTGGGCTTTGGAGGTCTTGTGTGTCTTAGCCCCTCCACAAAATTTCAGGGCTAGAGCACATCTGACGCTACCTCAAAATCTCAACACTCCCTCTTATCACGGAGTGTGCTCTAGCAATACATCCACACCACGTATCGCAAGATCTCGGCATCGGTCACTGCACTACTAATGCTTGGCCTGTTGCCCTCAATCCACTACGCTGCTGCTTTCTGTACTGCTGCCCATGTCACTGCCACTGACACTGCGACATCTGTACTGCAGCTCCCTATCAATTTGCTGCATCATGCTGCTCATAGCATTGCCACTGCTATCTGCTGCACTGCAACTTAGTTGTTGAGAACTAAGCAACTGAAGATCCCTTGCCCAATTGTTGATAGACAAGTCGGGCTGCATCTCATCACCCAAGCTTCCTTGGTTGCTACTCTGTGTTTTCCTCTTGAAGTTGTTGCGTTGCTACAACTTTGCACTGCGTAAGCACTACCTCTTTGCGTCGCTGAAGTCCCATCAGCCTCTGCGCTGTTGCATCTACGTTGTTGCTGCCTCTGCACTGTGCTGCTCCCTCTACATCATCTCAGCACTGCCCTCTGCTTCACTGTGATTTTCTGCAACCATCTCTCTACCTGTGCTGCTACCATCTTAAGGCTCACATAGCTTGTATGTGATCCAAGAGTTGGGCTACTCAAGGATCCTACCCTTTCATCTGTAGCTGCTCTACAAATCCATATCGCCCCACTTTCGTGTCTCATGAGCACTCATGGCTATGTCATCATCACTCTCATCGTCCTTCGCTACTGCTGCCTTGGATTCAGAAGATCCTTTGTCTTTATTCTTAGGACAAGTGCTGGCAAAGTGTCCAAGTTCGCCACAGTTAAAGCACTGGACCTTGGATAGGTCCCTCTTCTTCTTCCCTTGCTTACATTCTTTTAATGCAAGGGTTGCATTTTCTTCCTCTTCTTTCTTGACGTTGACAAATTCGCGCCACTGTTTTGCCTCTTAGTGAATCTCCTGATTTCCTCCTAACAGAGGATTGCCCACATGTCTGACCAATATGGTAATGCTACCCTGCACAATATGCTCTGGACAAATTTTTCCTACTCCTCGATGACTGCATTCAAGGCAGTCCTTACCAAGAGCCCTTCATCTGGAGTCGCACCCATGGCAATCAGTTGATCCCGGATAGTTTGAAGTCGTAAAAGGAAGGGATCTATCTCCTCACCTTTCTGCATCTGGAACAGTCACATTTGTTTCTCTAGAAGCATTTTCCTTTGAATAGTGCTTCCCTGATACATCGTCTGCAAAGCAATCCACATCTCATTTGTCGTGTTCTTCCCGACAATATGTGGCACGACGTGATCTTTAACTCCATCCATGATCAAACGCTTTGCCTGTGCTTGATTTTCATTGAATTTCTTTAGAGGATCTAGATCGGTAGGCACAACTAGGACATTCTCTGCATGGTTCTTGATGCTGTACTCATCCAGGACTGTTAGTATCCTGGCTCTCCAGATGACGAAGTTGGACATGCCATCCAGACTCCAACCTGTCTTGATCTCTCAATCCATGAGAGGCCATCTAGCTCAAATCTGTCAAAACAAATAATCTTTTCCCTTTTTTTGCTGCAACTCTCAAAAGAAATGTTGGATTTGGGTTTCTTGGCGATTAGAAACCCTCTATAGTAGCTGCTCCCTTGGACAATTAATTTCCCTCCTGGAAATCTTCAACCAAAAAAACAACTGAACAGTTCTCTACGGTCACGGTCCTGATCGAATCTCAGATTTGTTTGGCGCAAATCTGTTGAGTAATTGTCTTCCTCCCGCTCTTTGTCAACTTAGCTTGGCTCAATTCTGCACCGGCAGAATCTCCATCACACCAGCAACTGCTGAAGATCTGAAGCACTACTTCCAGACCTCGGCAATACTGCATAACAACCCAAAAATTGCACTGTGTCCCTCTGTCTGGCTTCTGCATGAGTAGACTGGCTCAGCGCAGCGACTGTAGAATGTAGGTTGCTCCTACATCCCCTTTGGAAGGCACTGCGTTGTCTCAGCGTGACTTCTGTTGGGACTGTGTCCTCCTAGTGCTGCACTTCCCTCTCCGAATTCACTGCCACTTCAACTGTTGCCCTATAGTAAATATGTCTTCAGCTGATTTGCTGGAGATTCAACTTGATCTGCAATCGCTCTGATAACATGCGAAAATTTGTGAATACAACATTACAGAAATCTTATTACAGTATCTTGATTTACTTCTCCTACTTGTGATTTAATTATACCATTTATTTTTAGAAAATACCGAAGTAAACACAACTAGTAGCCTACACACATACAAATCATTTATTGGATAGTACGCTCATTCGACAGAGTGACATAGATTTTCGGACAAATTTCCCCGAAAAAACCCAATGCGGGAAAACCGGTGCAACAGATATGAGGGTTTATTATTATTAAGCAACAATTTCTGAGTACATCTAGGGTGCCATAAACTCGGCAAACCCAACAGAGAAAACCTTGGCAATCAGAGAAAATGTGAGATATACCTCACTCTTGCAAGTCCCAGCTGATCCAGATGAGCAACTGGGGAAACCCCACCTGTCTCTGCGCAACAACTGCATAGCCTAGCTGAAGAACTGTGTCGTCCTAGCTTTGTGTGGATTTGCCTGTCCCAGATCTCGGTTTCAACCCTCTTGGCTCATAAACCCTTCTCCCGACAAAATCCAGGACTTTTCCTTGGAGATATTGCGCTACCGCTGCGTAGGCCCTGCGTGGACCTGCGTCACCCTCCTGAGGGACTGCGTACCTCCCTTTGATGGTTGCTCTACCTCCACTGCGTCTCTGTTGCCCTTTCTCTGCACTACAGTCTTGGCCCTCCTGACCAATCACTGCATCTAGCCCTATCTGCAACTCTGAGTCACTCAGATCTAATCTTCGTCAAAGCACTACTCCGTTAGAAGAATTCAATCTCTTAGACTCTGTGTGTGTGTCTTCAACTGACCCCAAGCCTTTCTCTTATACTTTTTTTGTTGACACATCAACGACCATGATTTAATCTCTTATCGACGGCTTAGATTTAAAGACTACGTAATCCATGTCACTTAGAACGTTTCATCACTTGTGTTTAATTAGTTCACTAATTTTTCTAATTCTCCAAGTTAGACTTAGGGTCCTCATTAAAATAATTAATTATTTTAATATTTCACACACCAGATGAAATTTCTCCAAACGCTTTCTAGGTTTTGGAGGTCCTGTGTGTCGTAGCCCCTCCACAAAATTTCAGGGCTAGAGCACACACGATGCTACCTCAAAATCTCAACAAATCTGACATCATCCCCTCGGGTGTATTTCAACCCATATTCGACAGTTCCTCGCACATATCTGAGAATGTGCCTTGCTGTTGCCCAATTTACCCTTTTCGATTCCAGTATGAACTAACTAAGGGTGTTGACAGGAAAACAAATGTCTGGCTTGGTATTGACTAGATACATGAGAGACCTGATGAGTTGTTTGTACAAGGTGGGGTCCACTTCCTTGTCTCATGATGCATCTATCTTCTTGTAGTTGGTAATCATAGGCATCGCCATGGATTGACAATCCTGCATCCTGAACCTTTTCATAATTTCCATGGCATATGTCCCTTGCCCAGGGAAGGTTTCTCCATTCTTCTCCCATTCCTCCAATCCTAGAAAATAATGCATCAACCCCAAGTCCTTCATGTCGAATTTTTCTTCCAAATTCCTCTTGCAGTCCTCTATGAGGCTAGATGATCCTGTAAGGAATAGGTCATCTACATATAGTAACATATAGTACTAGAACTAGAGGCTCATTCTCTACCAATAAATAGTAGAGATTGAGATCTGCATCACTCTTCACAAATCCCAACTGCTGCAAGTAGCTATCTATTCGACCATACCATGCTCTAGGTGCCTACTTGAGCCCATATAAGGCTTTCTTTAGTCTGCATACATGATATTTCTTCTGATCAGTTTCGAAGCCCTCAGGTTGTTCTATGTAAACCTCCTCTTCTATCACCTCATTCAAGAATGTTGTCTTGACATTAATTTGGTGAATCTCCCATCCCATCTGAGCTGCCAGGGATACAACAGATCTGATGGAGATTGAAATCTGCGTCACTCTTCACAATTCCCAACTGCTGCAAGTAGCTATCTATCCGACCATACCACGCTTTAGGTGCCTACTTGAGCCCATATAAGGCTTTCTTCAGTCTGCATACATGAGATTTCTTCTCATCAGTTTCGAAGCCCTCAAGTTGTTCTATGTACACCTCCTCTTCTATCACCCCATTCAAGAATGTTGTCTTGACATCGATTTGGTGAATCTCCCATCCCATCTGAGCTGCCAGGGATACAACAGATTTGATGGAGGTGTATCTGGCAATTGGGGCGAAGTTCTCTTCATAGTCAATTCCTTCTTTCTGCACATACCCCTTTGCCACTAACCTTGCTTTGTACTTCTCCACGCTACCATCTGCAGCGTATTTGATCTTGTAGATCCATCTTGATCCTACGACTGATCTATTCTTTGGTCTAGGTACAACTTCCAAGACATCATTCGTCATGATAAAAGTGTACTCTTCTACCATGGCATCCACCCATACTTGGTGCTGAATGGCTTCCTGAAAACTGGAGGGTTCCTCTACCTGTGCAACCAATTCCTAGTACCTGTCAAGTTGTCTACGGTGCCTCTTCTCAATTCTGGGAACTCCAATGAACTCCTCTGTGTCCCTCAGTATTTGTCCTGCCTCCCTACTAGTTCAACCACTGGTGGTAGGAGGCTCTTTTAGTTCCTCCTCTTATGCTTGTTGTTCCATCTACTGAGAACCTCTAGAGTCCAGACTCTTCCTCTCCTGTGCAAATGCTAGTATTGGTTACTGTACTAGATCCTGGTGTCTGTCCTCTTGCTTGTCCTTGTTGTTGCCCTTGCTGCTGTTGGACTAAAGGAACCTCTGTTGCTTGATCCTCTGCTGGCATCTCACGACATTTCTGGAAGGCTCTATCCTCCATGAATTTAACATCTCGCCTTACTACAACTTTCATGCTGCTAGGAATGTAGATTATGTATGCTATTGAGGTCTTGATGTATCCTACAAGATACCCCTTCTCTGCAGTCTGATCAAGTTTACTTCTTTTATCATCTGGCATGTGGCAATAAATGCCAGACTTCCAAATATCTGGAGGTGTCCTACTTCCGATTTCTTCCGTGAAAACTCCTTCAAGCATTTTCTTCCCCAATGCTCTGTGAGGAGTTCTATTTTGGATGTATACAGTTGTGTTACATGCTTATGCCCATAAGAATCTATGTAGTTCTAGGTCATATAGCATGGCTTTTGCTGCCCCTACAATAGTCTTGTTCTTCCACTCCGCTACACCATTTTATTGTGGATTGAATGGAGTTGTCCACTCTCTCTTGATGTCCTCCTTTGCGCGGAAATTTGTGAAGTCTCCATCTGTGTATTCTCCACCATTGTCTGATCGCAATATCTTTATTTTCTTCCCTGTCATGTTCTCTACGAGAGCTTTAAACTCTATGAACCAATCAAAGACCTCATCTTTGGTCTTTAGGAAGTAAATCTGAGTCTTTTTGGGGTAATCATCATTGAAGGTGACAAAATATTTGCCACC
Organism: Pinus albicaulis; assembly: GCA_034641835.2. Lineage (NCBI taxonomy): Eukaryota > Viridiplantae > Streptophyta > Pinopsida > Pinales > Pinaceae > Pinus > Pinus albicaulis. Next base: position 1,499,918,873 of record CM076581.1, read on the forward strand.
GTTGAGAGAATTAGTGGACATCGAGCCACAAATGTTTGATTGTATTAATCCTAATGCATCTGTTGCTCGGTTCTCACTTCTGGAAAAAGTTGCTTTAGTGTATTTCTCTAGTACGCACCCCCTGCATACATCATCATGCTCCGTACTGAAGACTAGTACACCAGTAACAGTCTCTCTGAGCATCCTTGGTGCTCCATGGTGCAGATGTCCAATTCTCCTATGCCATAGTTCGTTCAAGTCTCTCTCAGCGTCAAGATTGCTGCCTATCAGTGCCATTGGAGACTCGAGTTGCAATCTGTATAATCTATTGCTTCAAGTTCCAATTTGCTTCTTCTTCTTCTAGCTTGGATCCTTGACGTATGCCTTCTTCCCGATGAAGTATACATCATATCCCTTGTCATGTAACTGGGATGCTGGAATCAGATTCATCTCAAGCCCTCGCACATGCAACACATTCGTGGCTCTGATGCTGGTTCTTGCTTCTATCTGAAACATTATGGTGCTTGTCCTTGCTGGAGTGCATTTTGTTTTGTTCCCCATAGTGATCTAGAAGTCCATCTGCTCTTCTCGATAACTCAAGAAATATTCTCGTACTCCAGTCATATGAGCTGAAGCCTCGCTATCAATGTACCAAATACCTGCAAATGTTGAACTTGAAAAACATGCATAATCTTCTTTTATTCTAGAAGATAAGATATCTAAGTCTTCCATACTTATTTGCGCTCTTTTCCTTCTGCAAAAAAAACTGCGTCCCTTCTGATGCTTAACGCTGAGCCTGCTATGCAGTCCCCTGAGGAACTTGGTTCACTGTCTACGCAGTCTCCTCCCTCTTCTGCTCAGTATTGCCTCTTCTGGATCTATCAACTCTGATACCATGTGAAAATTCCGCTACTCGGAATCCTACTGCAGCAATTGATTAAATTTCTTCTATTGCTTAACTGAAGCAAATTATTTAACAAATGTTTTGATAAATATCGAAATGAAATATGTCTTCACAATAAAGAAGTACAAGAAATAAATACTAGCACAAGTATACACACATGCACACTGTTATTTTTGGACAATTCTCCCTAGAAAAAGCCAATGTGGTAAAACCGGTGCAACAGCTGAGGTTTCTAATATTATGTAGTAATTTTTCTGAGTACAAATCTATGATTTTCGATCCTAAAAAATCATATAGAGAAATTTGACAAATAAAGTTGTGAGACAAATCTCACTCTTCCACGGGATTCTGGCACCAACCTGCACCTCACTTAAGCTTCTCTGCGCTGCCTCTGTGTAGTGACTGCGTCACCCACGTAGTCTCTGTGTCGCACCTGTAGCTTCTCTCTGTCTCTACACTGGTACTCACTCCTGGTTGGAAACTGGAATATTTTGCCCTCCGAAAATGTCCTCCTGGAGCTGGCATTGACCCTCTGTTGTCTCCTCCACAGAAAACGAAACTCCCTCTGCCACTCTGTGTATTCCTAGCGTAATCTTTGTGCCACTGACTTTGCGCAGCTGCCTGTGGCTCCTGTTGTCTTCTCTCTGTTCACTCTTCAGATTTGGAATTCTTCCTTCTAAAAATTATCTTTGTCCCTCTTTGTGAGAATCCTCTCTATCGATCTTCTCTAAGATAATCCTAACCATTGATTAAATTTTAATCTTGGTCATTGGTGCTCCAACAGTGGATTATAAGAGGAAGTCGATGGGCACTTGGAGAAGACACGCCAAAACACCAGAAGTTCGATTTCCTTGGCAGATCGATTTCCGGAGTAAGAAAAGTCAGTTTTCGGAGAGCCAGAGGTTGAGGCAGTGAGTGAGGGGCAGGGACAATGTTTCGGTGTTTCGGAGGAATTTTTTTTTCAAATCCAGGGAGGCAGTAGCAAGGGGCCGAGTTATTCATAGTGAGGCAGCATAGAGGTCTACGCAGTCAGCTTTAGAGGGAAATTCGATTTAGCTGGTGAGAAATTTGTTCTCAGTTCCAGAGGTCGGGCAAAGGGTCCAGAGTGCCGGAGAGGCGATTTCCTCAGCAAAGACAGGTAGGGCGACTTCATCAGAGGTAGTTTAGGGGCTCGATGTCATAGGGTCTACATAGAGCAGTGCAGAGGCTGATGCAGATGATCCAGGAGGACGAGTTTTCTGAAGGAAGTTGTGTCGGCGTTGCTTGTGGAAGAAGGGTAATACCCTTAGAATAATTTTGCCCATATTTTCTTGCTGTTTGGATTGCCAGTTGGGCATCCATAGATTGTACTCAAATTTTCACTTCTGCATAATAATTAAAACCCTCATTGTTGCACAAGTTTTCCCAAGTTGGGTTTTTTCCGGGGAGTTTTGTCTAAAAAAAATTGTGTTAATTATTTTTACTTGTGTGTGCTAGAATTTCTTAGCTTCCAACGTTTTTTTTGTGAGGGTTGTAGTGTGATTAATTCAGCTTTTATCGAAGCAAATAAATTGTTAAATTAATTAAAAATTGGGAGAATTAATTCCAGTTGCTGCAATAGTGTTCCGGTTTGGAATGTTCACATGGTATCAAAACGTAATTGATTAGCCAGGAAGCTCAGAAGTGAAAAGAGAATTTTGCTGCTCAAAGGGAGCAGCAGGCCGAAATTCTTAGAGGCAACGTAGTTGCTAGATAGGCAGGCCAAATTGCTGGGGTAGCAATTCGATTTTCAGTTGCAAGGTGGCAGAAAAATTGAGTTGCCCATATTATTGATTCCAGCAGTCAAAGGGAGCAATTGCAGCTCATATTTTTGCTAAGCAGATTCCTTGGTTGCACGCAGAGGGTTTTGCAATAGTACAACCAACGTTAGGTGGAGGAGAAAAGCACAAACATAGAGGGAGATTTCTCTCAAAGGGTTTCTAGTCAAGAAATATGATTTTCCCAGTTGCAGATTGGAAGTAGCAGCTAGCAGGACAACTCATTCCAGAAGGGAGTGTGAGTAGCAAAGCAGCAGTCGAGTAGAGGAAGAGGGAGTTTTCCAGACCAGATCAAAGATGGTCATAGCTGTGCTCAGGATACAAGACAATTTGGAGGGTACCTCCAACTATGTCATTTGGAAGGAAAGGATGTTATTCCTTTTGGATGAATATGGTTTGAAGCCCTATGCAGAGAGTGTGGTAGCAGTACCCCAGGATGCCGATGAGTAGAAGGAGCACAGAAAGGAAACGGCAAAGGCCAAGAGGATGATTTTGGATAGTCTAGGACTATCTCGTCCCATTTGTGGCAGATAAGGGAATGACTAAGGAAATGTAGGATGCCTTGTCTGATCTATTTCAGATTTCTTCCGAGCAGCGGAAGATGTATCTCTAGGAGAAGTTGAGGAACACAAGGATGCAGAAGGGCGAGAACATAGATGCTTTTCTTACTCGGATTCAAGAAGTTCGATATCAGCTGGCAGTTGTTGGGTCAGCACCTCAACCCACGAAGCTTGTACGATAGGCACGGAATAGTGTCTCAGAGGATTGACAGGTATTTGTTCAGAGTACCTTGGGAAGAGATACCTTGCCAAGGTGGGATAGAATGTGGTTTGATCTGCAATAGGAAGAGTTGAGGCGGGCTTTGTTAAAGAGCACCATTCATGGTTGTAGTAGTAAGGGGCGTGAAGAGTGAGGAGGAGAATGTGGCCCTTGCATACAAGGCTCCTAGTTAGGCACAGGGGGAGCAGAAGAAGAAGAAGAAGAAGGACCTATCTAAGTTCAACTACTTTAGGTGTGGCGAGTTTGGCCACTATAGTACCCAATGTACTCTCAGAAAGTAGGACAAGCGGGAGAAGCAGGACCAGGTAGCAGTTCATGTTGAGATAGATAGGTTGTCCTCCATGTTGGAGGAAGACTTCACGATGATGGCAGCCATACCTCCAGGAGTGAGGTGGGGTGACTTGGAGTTGTTGCCCCAGAGAGCTATAGAGATTGGGCAGGGTCCTTGAGGAGTCCACCTCATGGATCCTTACTTGGCTATGGGGGCGCTTAGTATTCAGTAGCAGGATAGATATGTGTCAAAGGTGCAGTTAGAATTCCAGAGTGACAATTGGAGACTAGTTGCAGTCAAATGTTGGGGAGCGCAGTGCAGAGTTGGCAGCATTGCATAGTCAACATTGACGCATATTCTTCAGAGACAGTGCAGAGGCTAGTATCAATTAGATACTCGAGAGACAGATTCATCATATTGAACACAGTTGATTCAATATTTTGAATGTTTTTCAGTTGCAGATATTGTTGTTGCAGCAACAACAGAATTGCAGTGCAGATGCAGTGTTGGTAGCAGTTCAACAGGGTTAGTGTCAACACAGATCAGAGTTGCGCAGTGGTAGGCAGGCAATATGGCCAGGCATCAGCAACATGATAGAGGATGGTACAAAGACAGGGTGTACAGTTCTAGAACACATTCCTCGCTAAGAGAGAGTGTTAGTTTTTATAGTATCGGATGTGTTCTAGCCACGGAATTTGGTGGAAAGGCTAGAATACGTGAGATCTCCAAGACCCAAAAATCGTTTCTAGAAATTTCACCCAAAGATAGCCTAATTAGATTATTAGCCAATTTTTAAATATTTCCTAAGTCTAAACTGAGGTAATATGGCTAATTAATCAGAATTAATTAAGTCAAGGTGCGAATCATCTAGAATGTAATATTCCTAATTAGTAATTCCACTAATTAGAATATTAATTTTTGATATTTTACTAACTATTACGTTTTGACTATAAGGATGTGGGTTTGGGGGCCCCACAATTAGACTTAGGAAACTATATAGATCAAAACATTAGGCCAAGGAAAATATTGTGACTGTAGTGGAGGATAGGGGTCCAATGAGGAGAGACTGCGTCCCACATGTGGCAACGCAGCTCATTGGTATGAGCTAGATGCAACGCAGTTTTGAGGTGGGGCCCAAGGGAACGTTAGGAAAGCTTAGTTAAAAGGGAGAAAGCTACTCATTTTGATCATCCATTCATGTTATTCGAATTTTTCTTTGACGAGAGCACGCTTGAGCAGTGAGCCAAGTCTGCCAGTGCTATTCAGCACACGGGTGTCTTCGAGCGAAAATCCCAACCTTTGCTTTGGGGGACTTTCAGTGCCCGCTCAAGGAAGGAGTTCCACCATTTACTAATTCATTCCAACAGTTGTGAGCTTCATCCACAACGCAGTACCTTCAGGAACAACGCAGTGGCATCATCAACAACGCAGAGACATTCCCAGCTGCGTAGTCCCATGAGGGAATCGAGATTCACTCTGGGAGCCAAGGAGTGAGTGGAGTTTTCGCAAAGAATTTGGAGGGAAGACTTGAAGCCTTCTAACAGGGATTTTCAGGCACTTTGGGGGCATTCAACAGTAGTTTTATGAGGAGATCTGAATTTCCCAACAATTTAGAGAGTTAAAGCCCAAGAGGGCCAATCTCTAGATTCAAGCTTTGGGCAAACCCTTTCTGGGTTTTTTTGGGTTTATTGTGGAGAGGCCAAGATTAATTTGGCAGAATTTTCTAGAGGAGCTAAGAGAAAATTGAGCCGAAATTCCAAGGTCAACATTTGGCCAATTCCTACGCGAGTTATTGTGGGTTTCTTGAGTAGAGTCTGTGGTAAAAATCCCAGAATTTTTTAAGAACTGTAGCAAGCCCTAGCAACTTTTCTTCAAGAGCAGCAACAACATTTTGGCCAAGCATTATGCAGAGCTACAACCACGCAGTGTACATTTCTGGGGGATATTTCAGGCTTGTTCCGAGGCTATCTTTAGCTTGCATTGAGCAAGCCCAGGTGCCTTCATTCCAACACCTCTATTATACACATTTTACCGATATTAATAAAATGGCTCATTAGTATTTTATGGCTCCAATGGTGTATGGATATCATTTTTTGTATTTTTGTTCTCTTAATTTCTTTTAGCTTGCTATTACTATAATTTGCCAATTTGGAATATTACATAGAAACTCACACGTATCGACTCCAAGATGATCCTAGCCATTGATTAAATTTTAATCTTGGTCGTTGGTGCTCCAACAGTGGATTATAAGAGGAAGTCGATGGGCACTTGGAGAAGCCACACCAAAACACCAGAAGTTCGATTTCCTTGGCAGATCGATTTCCAAAGTAAGAACAGTCAATTTCCAGAGAGCCAGAGATTGAAGCAATGAGTGAGGGGTAGGGACAGTTAACTGGTGATCCAGAAGAATTTTTTTCCAAATTCGGAGAGGCAATAGCAAGGGGCCGAGTTATTCCCAGTGAGGCGGCATAGAGGTCTACGCAGTCAGCGTCAGAGGACAATTCAATTTAGCTGGTGAGAAATTCATGCTCAGTTCCAGAGGCTAGGCAGAGGGTCCAGAGTGTCGGAGAGGCGATTTTCCTTAGCAGAGATACGCAGAACGACTTCATCAGAGGCAGTTCAGGGTCTTGATGTCATAGGGTCTGTGTAGAGCACCGCAGAGGCTGACGCAGAGGGCCCAGGAGGATGAGTTTTCTGAAGGAAGTTGTGTCGAGGTTGCTTGTGGAAGAAGGGTAATTCCGTTAGAATAATTTTGCCCAGATTTTCTTGCTCTTTGGATTGCTAGTTGGGCATCCATAGACTATACTCATATTTTCACTGCTGCATAATAATTAAAACCCTCATTGCTGCACTGGTTTTCCCAAGTTGGGTTTTTTATGGGGACTTTTGTCCAAAAACAATTGTGTTAATTATTTTTGTGTGTGTGCTAGCATTTCTTAGCTTCCAACATTTTATTTTTTCGGAGTTTTATTTGTGAAAGTTGCAGTGTGATTAATTTGGCATTTGTCGTAGCAAATAAATTAAATTAATCAACAATTAGGAGAATTAATTGTGAAAATTTATGAATCCTTATTACAGAAACGCTACTGCTAACTATTGATTTACTTCTCCTTCTTGATTTATTACACAAGTTATTTAACTGAATATTTAGAAAATTTTCGAAGTAAACACAAATAGCAACCTATAGAACTACAAATCATTTACTGAACATCACGCACATATGACAAAATGACACAGATTTTTCGGACAAATGTCCCCGGAAAAACCCAATGCGGGATAACCGATGCAACAACTCTAGAGGGTTTTATTATTATGCAGAATCGGAATACAACATTCTAGGCACCAGAAACGGTTTATCCCATAGAGAAAATACACAACAGTTGTACCTTACCACACAGAGACAAAATAATATGGCTGAATCACACCCTCAATCGGGAATTACAGATAACGAGCCCTTTCTGGCTCACTAGAACCCCAGTGCAACTCTTCCTGCAACTACATCAGCCCCTCTAGCCCAGCGCAGCACAGGCTGCCCCTGCGTCACTCTGCGTGGCCTCTACGTCAACTTGGTTGGGCTGCGTCCCTCCTGCTGGCCTCTGTGCTACCTGGTACGATGTTGCCTCTCTGCTGTTGTATTCTCGGCCTTGGATCAGATCATCCCTTGCCGATCTCTACCCCTCACTGCACTGCAAACTCACTTCTAAATCTTCAGCAAACCCCACCCTAGAATTTTGACATAGCGTCAGTGCATCCGCTGTGTGTGTCTTCTCCAACTGACCACAAGCCCTTCCTTTATACTTTTCTCGTTGGAAAACCAACGACCGTGACATAATCTCTAATCAACGACTAATATTAAAAGAATGTTTGATCCACGTCACTTAGAAGGTTCTCATCACATGTGTAAATTAATTCACTTCAATTTTTTAATTTTCCTAAGTTAGAGTTAGGGTCCTCGTTAAAAATTTAATTATTTGAATAACTTTTACACCAGATGGAATTTCTCCAAACGCTTTTTGGGTTTTGGAGATCTCATGTGTTCTAGCCCCTACACAAAGTTTCGGAGCTAGAGCACATCTGATGCTACCCAAAAATGTCAACACTCCCTCTTAGCGAGGAGTGTGCTCTAGCAATACTTCCACATTGAAGCATTGCCTAATCTCTCGGATCGGTCTCCGCGTTGATGTTTGGCCTGCTTCCCTTCATCCACTGCATTGCTGCTCTTTGTACTGCTGCCCAAGTCACTGTCACTGACACTGCCACATCTGTACTGCAACTCCCTCTCAAATTGCTACATCATGCTACCAACTGCTGCATTGCAACTCAGTTGCTGAGAAGTAAGCAACTGAAGAACCACTACCCAATCAATGACAGACAAGTCAGTCGAGTTACATCTCATCACTGAAGCACTCTTTGCTACTGTGCTACGATGTCTCTCTGAAGCCATTGCGTTGCTGTTGCTCTGCACTGTGTAAGCACTGCCCCTATATGTTGTTGTTGCCTCTGCATTGCGCTACTTCCATCTACAACGTCCCAATTTTGCCTCTGTTTCACTGTGATCTTCTGCACCCACTGCTCCAGTCATCCTGTTATTGTCTTAAGGCTCCCGCAGCTCGTATGTGATCCAAGAGTCTAGGCACCTCAAGGGTCCTGGCTACACTTTGTAGCTTCTCTACCTATCAATATCGCCCCATCTCTTCTCTCGAGGCACATGAGTGTGAAAATTTATGAATATTACTTATGCAGAAACCCTACTGTTAAATCTGGTTATACTTCTTCTACTTAATCAAGTTATTAATCTGAAATTTCAATATTAATATCAAAGTAAACACATTAACAATACTCACTGATACAGATCTAAACAAAATACATGCACACAGACAAAGTGACACAAGATTTTCTGGACAACTATCCCTGGAAAAACCCAATGCGGTGAAATTGGTCTTCTGGTTGCTGGAGGGTTTATATTAGTAAGTAGATTCTAAGTACAGCAAATATGGGCACCTTACTTGTTAACCCGACAGAGAAATATAAGATCTGCGACAATACCTGTTGTTCCAAAGACGAAAAATTGGACTGATTCACACCCTCAAACAGGATTTACAGAACTTAGCCCCTTTTTTCCCATAGAAACCCTAGCGCTGCTCTGAAGCCCTCTGCGTCAGCCCTGCTAGCTTGTTGATGCCCTTGTGCTGCTCAGGAGAGGGTTGTGTAACCCCAGACTGGGTGACGCAGTGCTTACGCTGCCCTAACTGGACCAACGTAACCCCTGATGGCTCCCTGCTACCTCTGCGTTGCCCTTTCTGGGCCTGTGTAGCACCTGCGCAGTGGCTGAAACCCTCTGCGCTATGCAATTGCTATGTAGCCTCTTCTTCCTCTGCGTTGCTCCTAGTTGCTGCTTCTTTTCCTCTTGCTGACTCGTGGCTCTGGGATCAGACCATCTCCTTAGCCAATACTACCCCTCGCTACAGCTGAAACACTTCTGGAGATTCTTAGCAAACCACACCCTAGAATTCCAGCTTACTCTCAGTGCTCTGCTTCTGTGTGCGTGTCCTCCTACTGACCCCAAGCCTTTCCTTTATACTTTTCTTGTTGGGAAACCAACAGTCGTGATTTAATCTCGATTTGACAGCTAAGATTAAAAGAAAGCTTGATCCGTGTGACTTAAGTCATTTCCATCACATGTTTAAATTAATTACCTTTAATATTTTAATTTTCCTAAGTTAGACTTAGGGTCCTTAATTAAAAATATTAATTAATTAATTTTCTCTTAAACCGACTGGAATTTCTCAAATCCCTTTTTAGGTCTTGGAGATCTCATGTACTCTAGTCCCTCCACAAAGTTTGGGATCTAGAGCATATTCGAAGCTACCCCAACAATCCACAAATCTCAACAATGAGCACTCGTAGCCACATCATCCTCACTACCACTATCCCCTCTAGCTGCTGCTGCCTTGGAATCAAAAGATTCCTTGTCCTTCCCCTTAGGAGAAGTGTTGGCGAAGTGTCCAAGTTCGCCACATTTAAAGCACCGGACCTTTGATAGGTCCTTCTTCTTCTTCCCTTGTTGTCGTTGCCCCTTTGATTCTTCTTCTTCCCTTGCTGCCGATGTCCCTTTGATGCAAGGGTTGCGTCCTCCTCCTCCTACTTCTTCACTTTGCTACTTCTGTTGTTGAATTCCGTCTTGGTCATCCACCGGATCCCCTATCGTCGAAGGATAGCCCACATGTCACCCAATTAGGGAGTTGTCCTCTACCCAAAATACTTTGGACAAAGGTCTCCCACTCATCAGTGACTGCATTCAGGGCAGTCCTTACCAAGAGCCCTTCATCTGGAGTTGCCGCCATGGCAATCAGTTGATCCTGGATAGTCTAGAATCTGTAGAGGAATGGATCGATATCTTCCCCTTTGTGCATCTGGAACATCCTCTTTGGTTCTCTAGAAGCATCTTCTGTTGGATGGAGCTACCTTGATATAGCGAGGTCATAGCTGTCCACACCTCATTTGTCATCTTCTTCTTTGCAATGTGTGGTACCACGTGATCGTTCACCCCATCCATGATCAAGCGCTTTGTCTGTGCTTGATTCTCGTTAAACTTTTTAAGAGCATCTACATTGATCGGCAAAGCTAAGGCATTTTCTGCGTGGTCTCTGATGTCATACTCCTCCAGGACTAATAGGATTCTAGACTTCCAGATCACGAAGTCGGACAAATCGTCCAAGCTATCCTGATCACACAGTCCGTATGGGGCCATCTAGCTCAAAATTTGTCAAAGCAGGTACTCCTCTCCCTTCTACTGCTGCTACACTCAATAGAAGACCAGATCTGAGTTTCTTGGCGATAGAAACCCTATAGAGTAGTTGCTCCCTTTGACAATTGATTTCGCTCCCGGAGATCCTTCATCAAATCTCCTAAATCAGTCCTCTACAATCACCCTCCTGATCGAATCTCAGATTTGTTTGGCACAAATCTGCTGAGTTATTTTTCTCCTCTCGCTTTTGTCACCTTTGCTAGGCATTGTTTTGCACCGACAAAACCTATGCCACACTAGCAACTTCTGAAGATTAGAAACTGCACTTCCAGCCACAGCAAACTGCACAACAACTCACCAACTCGGATTGCATCACCCTCCTAGTGTTGTGTTAGCCTCTGCATGAGCAGACCAGCTTAGCGTCCCTCTCCTAGTGCTGTGTCAGCATCTGCGTGACCTCTCTGGAGTTGCGTCAACTTTTGCGTGAGCAGACCAACTCTGTGTCACCCTTGCAGGGTCTGTTGCCCCTCTGGTGCTGTGTTGCCTTCTTCTGATCAGTATTGTTTCAATTGCCCTTCCTACAGCTAATATCTTCAACAGGTTTGCTGATGGTTCAGCTTGCTCTGCAATATTTTGATACCATGTGAAAAATTTTGAATCCTTATTATAGAAACCCTACTGCTAACTGTTGATTTACCTCTCCTACTTGATTTATTACACAAGTTATTTAACTGAATATTCAGAAAAATTTCGTAGTAAACACAAATAGCAGCCTACACAACTATAGATCATTTACTGAACATCATGCACATATCACAACATGAGACACATATTTTTCGAACAAATGTCCCCAGAAAAAACCAATTTGTGAAAACTAGTGCAGCAGCTCTAGAGGGTTCTATTATTATGCAGAATCTGAATACAAGATTCTAAGCGCCAATCGAGAGACAAAAATTATGGCTGAATCACACCCTCAATCGGAAATTACAGATAACGAGCCCTTTCTGGCCCACTAAAACCCCAACACAGCTCTTCCCTGCAACTGCTTCAGCCCCTCTAGCCCGGCGCAACACAAGCTGCCCCTGCATCACTCTGAAGGCCTTTACGCTGCCTCTACTTCACCCAAAGGGGTCTGCGTCACCCTCTGCGAGCCTTTGCGTCAGCTTGGCTAGGCTGCATCCCTCCTGCTCACCTCTACGTTGCCTGGTACGATGCTGCCTCTCTACTGCTATATTGTTGGCCTTGGATCAAATCATCCCTTGTCGATCTTTGCCCCTCATTGCACTGCAAACTCACTTCGAAATCCTCAGCAAACCCTGCCCCAGAATTCTTACTTAGCTTTAGTGCATCCACTATGTGTGTTTTCTCCAACTAACCCCAAGCCCTTCCTTTATATTTTTCTCGTTGGCAAACCAACGGTCATGATCTAATCTCTAATCAACAACTAAGATTAAAATAATGCTTGATCCACGTCACTTAGAAGGTTCTCATCACATGTGTAAATTAATTTACTTTAATTTTTTAATTTTTCCAAGTTAGAGTTGCGGTCCTCATTAAAAAAATTAATTATTTGAATAACTTTTACACTAGATGGAATTTCTCAAAACGCTTTGTGGGTCTTGGAGATCTCATGTGTTCCAACCCCTCCACAAAGTTTCGAAGCTAGAGCATGTTTGATGCTACTCCAAAATCTCAACATTAATTCTAGTTACTGCAATAGGATTCCGGTTTGGAATTTTCACAAATTAGTTATTTAATTAAGGAAAAATAATTAATTAGAGGAAAAGGCCCAAAAGTGACCTAAGTAAAATTAAATTAAATTAAAAGGTCACTTAAGATAAAGTCAATGGAGGAGCTTCTAGAATAAAAATAAAATAATAAAATAAGATGCTTCTCGAGGCTTGGATATCTATCCATCAGATCTATAAAATGTGAAAATTCCGTCAACTCGGGAATCCTACTGCTACTGATGGAAAGTCTTCTATTTGTTATTTACTTAACAAATTATTCACTGTACTCTACAATCAAATATCAAAATCCATTCACTACAACCTACACAAATTTACTGCGGAAGAATTACAAGTGTGGAAACAAATTTGAAGAAACGTAAATCACACAACCGTTTGACACAATTATTTTTGGACTAATGTCCCCAGAAAAACCCAATGTGGGAAAACCGATGCAGCAGATTTGAGGGTTTATATATTATGCAGTAAATGTTTATGAATACAAGTTGGATGTCTTTCTGGCTATGCTCACAGAGAATCTAACTGACAAGAAAGCTGGTGAGATTACCTCACACCCTGACACTAGAAGCTCAACTAGCCAAAACCCCGGATAGGAAGCTCCTCACTGCCTCTGCGTAGTCTCTGCATCACTCTGCATGGCTTTTGCATTCTGACACTTCTGCTTGCTAGATCTGACCCTCTAGCCCTTTCCAGACTCACACCCTGGGTCTCCAGCACTGGATTTGACTGATCCTCAGCTGATCGGCAAGCTTCTTCAAGACTGCAGCGCTGCGTTTACGTGGCATTGCGTTGTCTCTGCATAGCTCTGCGCTGTCACTGTGTAGCTACGATGCTACCTCTGCTGGTGTTGCTTTCTGTCTCCTCTGCTTTGTATTCTTTGACTCAGGAAACCTTCCAACTGGATCTACTGCCCCTCTCTACAAAAGATCTCTCGATCAAGTTTTCTTTTTGAGCACTGCTCACTAAAGAATTCGATCTCTGATCTCTGCCTTGTGTTTCCATAATGTGTTTTCCAAATGACTCTTCAAGTAATGTGTTTTCCAAATGACCCTTCAAGCCAATCTTATAGTCTTCTCATTGAGATTTCAACGGCCTAGATTAGATCTCTAATCAACGACTAATATTAACTTTTGACTTGATCCATTTATTCTAGATCATTCTCATTCATATTCTATTAATTCACTTTAATTATTTTTCTTCCCTAGGTTTAGACTTAGGGTCCCTTTAAAAATAATTAATTATTTCTATAGAATACAATTCGAGTGGAATTTCCCCAAATGATTTCTGGGTTATCTGGAATACATGTGTCTAAGCCTCTCCACAAAAATTGAAACTTAGAGCACATCTGATGCTACCCCAAATCAACATAAAAGAGGAGGAGATCAGCTGGAGACATCTTGGTTTGCGCATTTGTGTTTGATGTGGATTGGAGAATTCAGTTCTCTACCATAGTTGTCGTAGGACGGAAACCCTTGGGTGATTCAGTGAGAGTGGGTGAGTACCCAACTCTTCCATTGGTGGATCCATTCAAGATTTACAGGTTGTACTCTTTAGTTGCAATTATTGTGGGAGGTCGGCATCAGTTTGTAGAAGAATATTTAGATGTTTTATAGGCTATTGTCTCAACTATTGAGTTAGCATGTAACTTTGTTGTTATGTTATGATAAATAAGGCTGAGAATTCCTACATGTGTTTATTGCCTATTTGGAGATTGCAGTTTATATATTTACAATTTGCTGTCGATTTTGTGGATTTGTAAAATCTGTTTATGAAATTTGTGACATTAGTTTTTGAAGAAATTTTCTACAAATTTATAATTTGGAACATTATAGTGGTATCAGAGCATTCCTTGTTTTGTCGTGAAATTTGTGGTTCGATTTGTGCAAATTGTTGATGGAGCTGATAGCTAAAATTTTTGAAGCAATTTGCTGCTAAATTTATATTTGAAATATTACAGTGGAATCAAAGTCGGTTTTCTCGCCAACATGAGGGTTTTATTTGTAGATCAATTTGTGGTTTATTTTTGAAAGACCAAGTTCAAGGGTTTTAATCGCTGATTGTTCAAGGGTTTATAATGGAGGTGCTAAAGGAAAATTATTTCCAAATGAAGCAAGATTAAATTCTTCTATTTGTCGGAGTTGTAATTTTGTTGCAGTAAAATATATTTTGTTGGAGACAAACTATTATTGCTCATAGGCTAAATTTCTTAATCTATTTGCTAGAGAATAATTATTGCAAGTGAATTTCTAGTGATTTGCAAGTGCCAAAGTGACACATATTCCAAGAGCCAGATTTCCTGTTTTATTTAGCCAAATTTATTTTGTGAAGTCGAATTCATTTTGTTGGGCTGAAATTATTTTGTTGCGGCAAAATTATTTTGGTGTGTTGAATTTATCTTTATGGACTGAGATTATTATGTTGGGCCAAAATTATTTTGTTGTGCCCAATTTCTCTTAATGGCCCTGTTACCACTCAAACTAGCAAGGATCCTAGGAGGGGATTCTATAGAGAAACTAGTAGGAAAATTTTAAGGATTGAAAATTATCTTGAAGTTTAAAAACATTGGCGAGTCTCACTAGTCCCAAATATGCAAACTATAAAATGTTTATCGATTTAGTTGTAAAATTATTCAAATTTATAATGATTTTATATATAATCTCTATATAATGTTGGCTATTTTTAGGGTAAAATAATTTTATATTGTAAAATTTGGGGGAATCATTTTTATAAAAAAATGGAAATTGATGAATCTTCTTTTCGAAAAATCATGGAAAATTAGCCCACCTGCGAATATTAGCCCCTAAAATTTTCCATGGAAACTACTAGGTCAAGGGGCAACGATGGAGCGATATCCCACTATCACCTCAGCTAAGGCTCCCTCCTGTTTACGACCTTTCACCGATGGGAGGAGACCTGATATTAGAGCTTATTCATAGGAGAGACTCAACTATATGGCTTTTTTGCTTGGGTAGCAAGGTGATATGCTCTTTAGGAAGGGCTAAGAGGATTCTCTATGCTAGGGTTTGGAAATATATCTTGCAAAGATGATTCCTAGGCCTGGAAATCCTTATGGGAAATTGGTCTTTGTGTAATCTTTACGAAATTGGAGTTGCAAGGTTGCGGGACCACACGGGACCAAGAAGACCCAAAATTAGGTCAAGGGTATGGAGTTGATCACCCAATGAGGGGCTTGACCGAATTATGGAGGAGAAGAGGATCAAAGGACAAATTTTCTTTGAGGTTTGAATTTAGTGATTCCAATGAGGACACTAACCAAGGGAGACATAGGGCAAGAAATGGTCCTTGAGATAGGGCTTGCTATATCTCGAGATCCCACCGTCAAATTTGCTTCAAATTTGGAGGTCCTTTAGGGCAAAATCCAACACAGTTGTGGACCAAAAAAGGAAGTGTTTGGATGGTTAGATCATGAGATAAATGATGCCCTAAATGACCTATGGAGACTAGGTCTAGAAAGAAGAGAAAAGGTGAAAGAAATAAGCTTTAAAATTGATCACCTATGGAGGATTAGTGCCTTGTCCTTTGGGAGAGATGGAGTGAAAGAGAATTTATGGTTTGGAAAGAATTAACCCAATCAAGGAGGCCTCAACAACTTCGCATGGCATTAGAGCATGAGAGCATCTGTTGCGAGGAATTTATACTTAGATTTGCAATAATTGATGACTTATCAAGATGCATTTAACACATTATCTCTAGGAACATTCACCCATTCATACATGGCGCATGACATGATGGAACATTATAAAATATCACAATTCCCACCAATTCGTATAGAAAAGCAATTAATTTCAGCCTTGTATAACAAAAATCTGTAATATCCCCAATAGGAAATAGAAAGCAATACAAGCATACGACAATATAGAAAATGCCAGAAATAGAACATAAAGCAAATACACATAAAAATGCCGGAAATGCTAAGCCATCTTATTAATCTGAGAATATAATGAGATACAATGGATAATCAGAATAAATGCACCTATCCTTGCTCAAGGCAAGTGAAGAACCCTCTCAGAAAAACAGGAAATGGCTGCTACAAGAAACTGCATCCCAGCTGCTGGAAGAAATTGCCGTAAACTGCTGCTGTGGGAATGAACTGAAGCTAGGGGCTGATCCCATTGCCAGAATGAGCTGAAAATCTGAGGATCACCTGTACTCATTGCTCCGGACAAAACCCAGAAACCATATACAAAATGGACCACCTCCGAAAATCACCCCAGGAACCACCCTCCTAGAAAAAAGCTGTCCCTCCAGGACCAGCGCAGACACCAACTGAAATAGACTGAAATGGGGCCACAACTCCTCAGGAAACTCACCAAATGATAAACGCTGAACCTCCACACCGAAATAGGCCTGAATCTCCTGCAGAAATCTCTACCACTGAACAACTCCAACTCAAACTGCGTCCTCCCTCCAAGGACTGCGCAGTCACCCAATGAAGCTTAGCTCCTCAGCAAAACTCCCAAACAAAACACCTGCAAATCTCCTGCTAAAGACTGAAGAAAAACCTTGCCCGAGCAGGCACTCGAAGTCCCCCGGGGCCAAGGGTGAGATCTCCGACCGGAGACACTCAGTCGCACTAAACAGTGCTGCAGACTGACTAAACAGCCAGCGTGCTCAAGTAGACAAAGTCTAGCTCAATATCATCAACAAATATCAATAATGCCCAAATGAGATAACTCTCCCTCCTTTTATAACGCTGGCCCTCCTCAAAACCCTACGTGGTCCCTCTCTCTCCCACGTGCTCCTCATGGGCCTGCGTAGAAGCTTCTAGAGGCTACGTGAGCCTCCTCACATACGTGGTGTGGACCCCCAAGGCTCCCCCTTAAGTTATAACGTTGCATCTACTAGGGAAACACTTTATTTTATTTAAGTGAGTTAGCCCCCCTTTTCTCACTTTTATTTATTAATTAACTATAGGCGGCAAAACTATACAAAATCAAATATTCCAATTAGCGGTGCTAATTAGGAATATTACAGTCTCCCCCGGCAAAATGTTGCTTGTCCTCAAGCAACTGAAGTGATGGATGCTGTAAAATCTGCTCGCTCTCCCAAGTGGCATCCTCATCCAGCAAAAATTGCTTGTCCTCAAGCAACGCTTGAACAAGCCTACTCTCTAGCTGATGCTCCCCACCGATACTGCAAAATGTGCCTGGGTCCCACTGAAACCTCTCTATCTCCTGCATCACCCTGATACGAAGGGATATCTCAATGCCAGGATCCCAAACTGGCCTCTCACAGTACCAGTCAACCAATAATCCCCCCGGATCCCATCGCCACCATGGCCAATAATCGCCCAAGTCCCATGGCTCGGACTGTGCACTGCCTCTGGCTATGACTAATGCTCTAAGAGGTGAAGACCACCAATAAGCATCAATGCTCCTGGGCTCCTGCTGCGTTGTACCTGTAGCTACATATGCTACCCCTCCAACTGCATACCAACTCATCACCTCTCTCCAATCCACGTCATGACTCAATCCCATGCTGATCCTGTTCTCCTGAAATTGGGAAGGAGTCCTGAAGTAACGACAACTGGTGCCCTCCTGCCGACTGGGATCTGTAACATCTACTATGTCCAAGGGCCCCTGCTCCACTGTGCTCCTTACGAAGAATACCGTACCATCAAGAGGGTACCAACTCGTGATCTCCCGCCAGTCCATCTTGGAGGGAGCATCCGATGTAGCAACAACAACTGCATGCGGAACATGCCTGGAAGGTTGCCGCCAACCCGTAATCATCTCCCACTGCCAAACTATCACATCTACCTCCAACATCTCCAGAGGATATGGATCTGTAGCTGCTGTCACGGTACTCGGTGTCTGTGCATCTGACTGCTCCACCTCAAAGGATGACCCCAAAGCTAGCCACATATCCATCATAGGCTCAATGTGGGCACCCATCTGGTCCTCACCCAAGGAAATGTCATGCCTGATGTCCATAGTATCCTTCTCTGCTGACTCAGGCTCCATCATGTGCTGCTCTAGCTGAAGCGTCACAAGTGACTCATCACCCAGAGTATCTCCTATACAGTCCCCTGACTGCTCACCCTGCACACTGTAATACGGCTGCAATCTACTGTCATCATACCTGCATGACTGCTCTTGCTCCACGTAAGCAACCTCAACTGATCCTATGGACTCATATGAAAGAGAGTCCTCACCCTGGCATACAGAAGGAATGCCCTCCTGTTCTACCTCTGCCACCTCATCTACATCGAACATGCCACCCATCCTCTCGATAAAGTGTCGATACAGTGTCTGGAGCCCAAACACATACTGGGATGTTACCTCTGCTGTACCCAATATTCTCTGCCCATGCATGTTCTCGACATGCCGTGAGGGAAAAGTGATGCATGTCTCCCTCATGACCTGCTCCCCAAGCGTAGGCTCAGTGATGACTGATGCACCACCTCTGCAAAGGATCATCTCATCCCCCAACATGTGGTTGTCAACTAGCACACCAACCCAGTGCCACTGCTGAGAAGTCTCTCGCCTAGTGTACTGAGTGTCATCCAAATATCTAGGGTGAACCTCGCGTACCCTGCTGCTCACGCCCAAAGTGCCAAAGGTCAAAAACATAATCAGCTGTACCTATGAGTGATGTCGAAGCGAGTCAGGTTTGTGAGTCCCCACAGATACCACCAAGTATTGCTCCTTTGTCTCTCCATCGATCCTGGGTGAACTACTACCAAAGGTAAGCCCGATGTCCCTGTCCATGAGTCTCTCTGGAAGCAATGCTCTAAGACCCTGCTGTGCAGCACCGTATGCCCTCGCATACCACTGATCATCCATATACTCC
Source organism: Pinus albicaulis (assembly GCA_034641835.2). NCBI lineage: Eukaryota > Viridiplantae > Streptophyta > Pinopsida > Pinales > Pinaceae > Pinus > Pinus albicaulis. Next base: position 1,499,937,912 of record CM076581.1, read on the forward strand.
TCAACATGCCACTGCACACTGAGGCATACCTCGGTATACTGCTGGATACCATGTGCTACTACTGTAGCACCCTGTACCGTCTCATGCCCTGACTGTGTCCAAGAATCTGTCACTCCCCGCGTGCTCTCAATGTGATGTAGGGCACTCCTACTCCACAATGCAGTCCCACACACTACGGTACACCACCATGTAGCTCCATGTCCACCAGTAGTCCACTGATCACTGTTAGAGGCTCCCACACATCCATGGATGTGATGTCCTAGAGCTGTGCCTCTACATATCGGACTACCACCAATCGGTATCGTCATGTCCACCGTCGCATCACTATACTCGCCGACAAATGGATCATCACTGCAAATCCTCCTCGAGGGGTCCGAGAAGTGAATCTCCCTAGAGGTCAGTAGTGTTACCACCACTGCTCGGCTCCGCTGCGTCCTCTGTGCCCCACACAAAGGTGAAGAATCCTTGGCCCCATACAAGGTGCCATCTGGTGGCCTGCCAATGCCACCTCCTCCGACAAGCTCCTGCCAAGGTGTGCTGACCACCCGTGATCCCGTGTATGAATGTCATGCCAAGACAACCTAGGGAGTCTGCCCATAAACTGGTTGGCCACTAGAGCTGACCGAAACTGCACATGCTCTACTACTAGGCCAACTGTACTCTCCAAGACATAGTCAGCCGACCTGCCTGGGAAACGATAGGTGATCCCACCTGGATCCCAATGCTAATCTGGGGTTCCTGTATTCCCCATGCATAGAAAATCCTGCTGAGCTACACTCGGATCCTTCACTATCTCCATAGCCCGCTCCACCGAGTACCAACTCAAAATCTCTCGCCATCCAACCTCAACATGTGGATGTTGTACCCTGTGCAACTCTGATCGTCTCATACCGCTATCCAAGTCAACATATGAGACCTGACTAGGTGGCTCTGCCTCTCTCTCTCCAACGGGAAGAGATGACCCAACAACACTGCTAGTCCCATCCATGCATGCCTAAAGGGGAATGATCTGACGCTCCAACGTGCCCTCTGATTGTACCATCGGGGAATCTAGTCGTTCCCCAATGCGGACCAACTTGGCCGCTGACTTGGCACAAGTCACTCTCATACCCTCCAGCTCCTGGTCCTGCAACAAAATGGCCTCCCGTACTGACGTGGCCTTCTCTCTCAAAACTCGAAGGTCCGTCCGAAGCCGATGATACTGCTGTCTGCGACCATCATCCAGTACCTCTGTATCTGCTAGTGCCTCATCGAAGGTGGATACATCCCCTGACACTGCACCCATCTGTGTGCTGCTACCACCCGAAGACTCGGACGCGACTCCGGTCATCACCTCAATGGATGGCTCTACTGGGGTAGGCTCTACCTTCTCCACTACCACATCAACTGACACGGCCGAGGAGGTCTCCAATGAGGGTGAATCCTGTGTCACACTAGGTGTAACCTCGGACTCCCTGCAACCCTGTGTTCCCTCATCCTCGAAGTGCGAGGTAACCATTTTAATGGTTTTCCTCTCCGGTACTCGGTCAAGCTGGAAAGAGGTATCCAACTTGTCCACCCAAGCTTTTCCTGAGCGCCTGGATGACCCGTCAAATGTCGGTAGATGGAATCTGTCCACTGTGCACTATAAGCCCCCATCATGTGAGCGCCTGTTCCCTCTGTGAAAGTTGTGAGGTCTACTATCACGTTGGAGCTGAACAAAGTCTTTGAACGAGAGAGCCTCCATGAACTCCTGCTCGTATGCCTGGTACTCTGCAAAATAGTCACCCATGTAGCGCGGCTCCGGCTCTCGCTGTGCTCCTGCCCCTATGTCCTCATCCAGAAAAGTGGGCATGGTAGGACGTGTGGGTGTATGTGATGCCATATGCTGAGTGGCATCATGCTCCGGCAAAGGGTGGGATGTGCCTGATCCCTCACCAATCCGAAAACCCCTTGGGGTTTCCCACTGCCTAACCTCCAGCGCAGTGAGTCTCTGTGACACATCCTGCATGTGTTGGAGTGCCTCTCTAAATCTCCTCTCATCATCATCACCTGCCATCGGCTCTTTCTGCTATGTGTCTACAGGCTCCTCAGAAACTGCACGGCTGCTGCAAAACCATACTACTGCTTGATTTCGACCTCCGATTTACCCACTGAAAACTACTCAGAAAATTCTAGGAATTTGGGAAGGTGATCCTTGCCCAAAACCCAGAAAAACCCAGAAAAATTTTCTTCTAATTCCAACCTTCAAAATTTGACCCTTTATATTTTGGCCCTTTTTCCAATTTCGTTTTTGGTACTGCAACTGCTATTGCTCTCCAAAATTCCAGCAAACCTCTGTATGATCTCTTTCCCAATGTCATAGACCACAAGCTGAGCCAGAATTATGCTCTGATACCACTGTAATATCCCGAAAGGGAAATAGACAGCAATACAAGCATACAACAATATAGGAAAGGCCGAAAATAGAACATAAAGCAAATACACATTAAAATGCCGGAAATGCTAAGCCATTTTATTAATCTGAGAATATAATGAGATACAATGGATAATCAGAATAAATGCACCTATCCTTGCTCAAGGCAAGTGAAGAACCCTCTCAGAAAAACAGGAAATGGCTGCTGCAAGAAACTGCATCCCAGCTGCTGGAAGAAACTACCGTAAACTATTGTTGCTGGAATGAACTGAAGCTAGGGGGTGATCCCCTTGCCGGAATGAGCTGAAAATCAGCAGACCACCTGAACTCACCACCCCGGACAAAACCCAGAAACCATATACAAAACGGACCACCTCCGAAAATCACCCCCAGAAACCCTCCTCCTAGAAAAACGCTGTCCCTCCAAGAACTGCGCAGACACTAACTGAAATAGACTGAAATGGGGCCACAACTCCTCAGGAAAATCTCCCACTGATAAACGCTGAACCTCCCCACCGGAATAGGCCTGAATCTCCTGCAGAAATCTCTACCACTGAACAGCTCCAACTCAAACTGCGTCCTCCCTCCAAGGACTGCGCAGTCACCCAATGAAGCTCAGCTCCTCCGCAAAACTCCCAAACAAAACACCTGCAAATCTCCTGCTAAAGACTGAAGAAAAACCTTGCCCGAGCAGGCACTCGAAGTCCCCCGGGGCCAAGGGTGAGATCTTCGACCGGAGACACTCAGTCGCACTAAACAGTGCTGCAGACCGACTAAACAGCCAGCGTGCTCAAGTAGACAGAAGTCTAGCTCAATATCATCAACAATATCAATAATGCCCAAATGAGATAGCTCTCCCTCCTTTTATAATGCTGGCCCTCCTCAAAACCCTACGTGGTCCCTCTCTCTCCCACGTGCTCCTCATGGGCCTGCGCAGAAGCTTCTAGAGGCTACGTGAGCCTCCTCTCATATGTGGTGTGGACCCCCCGAGGCTCCCCCTTAAGTTATAACGTTGCATCTACTAGGGAAACACTTTATTTTATTTAAGTGAGTTAGCCCCCCTTTTTCACTTTTATTTACTAATAAACTATAGTCGGCAAAACTATACAAAAGTCAAATATTCCAATTAGCGGTGCTAATTAGAAATATTACATTGAACCGGTAGACCCACTAGGCCGGAACCGCCGAACCGGATGGAAACCAGTGAAAAGACCGTGACCAAAAACTGCAAACTAAAAATACATAAATATTCAAATTTCGAAAAAAATACAACATAAATATTCATGTGCATCCATATGAATCCAAACCTTTTATACACAAATAAGAAAATGTTCTCATTTATATAGTGTGTAAGGGTGCACATAACCAAAATAGCACCAAGTGCAATCCATCTCTAAACCAAAAATTTATCAGCAAACAAACTCCACATGTGTTACAACAAATACCTACATATCATAAAAATCATTGCCTATATTGGGATATTTGTCATCAATATCATCCTCTAAGCATTAGAATAAGATAGAAAAACCATAGCATGTCAAGTCAAGATTTTGTTTGAGTGATGGGTATCTTTTTTAGTAGGGCCATGATAGAGTAGTTCAAGAATCAATGCCACTAACATCAAGGTACATAGATGGCTTGGTGCTCTTGATTAAATACTAGTTCCATAACCTTGTACATGAGAAAATCGAATGGAGCATTGTCATCCCCCCAATCCTGAAACCCTGGAAAACCGTTAAGTCCGCTGGATTTTAAGTGAGATCTAATTCTATTTTCTCCATATGAAATCCAATGAGGTGAAAACCACTCTCAAACATCTTGTGTCATTTCATGGTAATGTTAAAAATTTATGTAAAAAGATGAAAATGAAAGATAAAGGAGAATATCACTTTTACCTTAGGGATTTAACATTACCACGAAATGCATAGCAATAATAGGGCCATATGCTTTAATATTAGGCACCTATTATGGGTTAGTGCCCAACGACAACAAATATTAAAAGAAAAAGGCAAAAAAGGCCCCACTTGCTGCATTCTACACTTTACCGTACTGAACCGGATAAAAACGATTCAAATCACCGGTTCGAACCAATTTTTGCCTCAAAAACAGTCGGACTATTCTGAACCGACTAGTCCGGTTTAGTCCTTATAACATTGAGCCCTAGTCCAGTGGGACCTTCCCTAAGGCCTTAGGGTTATAGGAGGGCACTACTTGGAAGACCTAGATTGGAATAGCATGCTCATTCACCCTTTTTCCATACACAACACTTTCCATATCACATAATTAAACCTTGATATCATCTCCATTCTTTGTGTTCAATTGTCATTGGTCCATTTGGATTTGACTCTCTCTTATCCACATTCTTGAGTAGGGCGGGAAGACATTTCCCTGGAGGTTGATGCAGCTAGAATAATGGAGAAAACATAATATGGCCACAATGGAAGAAAAAGAAGATCGAAATGCAAAAGATGGTCGGGACATAATTTAGCGCGTGGGAAAAAGCCTAGCATGAGCTCTACCCTCATAATTAGCAATCACCCAGTTCTTGAGTACTTGCTACTCCATCTCATCAAAAGGAACCCTTACATGTCTCTGTGTAAATTCCACAACAGGGAATCCTACTGCAACAACTGATTAGATTTCTTCTATTTGTTGATTTACTGAACAAATTATTTACTATTTGCTATGGTAAAGATCAAAATCAATACGTTGTTGCCTTCAAAAAATAAATACAACAGAATAAATCAACGCAGGGAAGATAGAAGCACACACACAAATAACTACGTTGTTTTTGGACTATTCCTCAGAAAAACCCAATGCAGGAAAACCGATGTAGCAACTGAGGGTTTGAATATTATGCAGTAATACAGCAGAATAAATCAACGCAGCGAAGATAGAAGCACACACACAAATAACTACGTTGTTTTTGGACTATTCCCCGGAAAAACCCGATGCAGGAAAACCAATGTAGCAACTAAGGGTTTGTAGATTATGCAGTAGTAAATCTGAGTACAAGTCTATGGTTGTCCAAACTGACAAACCATACAGAGAAAAATCTGAAAAAAAGTTAGTGAGAAAAATCTCATTCTGCCACTAGCGATTCGACACTGATCTAGGCTCAGTATGAGCTGCTCTATGCTGCCTCTGCGCAGTCACTGCGTTAGCCTACACAGTACTACGTCCCACAACTCAGAACTGCGTCACCTTCACTATCTAATCAACTGTTGTCTAGAAACTTGACCCTCTTGGCCTCAGACTTTCACTCCGGCCTCTGGCACTAAATCAACTATGTCTCCTAGCAAAACGGGATCTTCTCCTAAAGCTCTGAGCTACCTCTTTGTGGCACTTGCTGCGTCCCTACTTTGCACTCACCGGATTTAGAAAAGCTTCCTCCAGTCTTGCTATCCCTGTCCCTCTCTCACTTCTTCGAGTTCACTAGCTCTTTCTCTGGCAACTCAGCACTGCTATTTAGGAAATCGATCTGCTAGTGAATTCAATTTCTGCAAGCGTTTTCTTCAAGTGCTCATCGAGTTCCTTTTTATAGTCCCTCGTTGAGACATCAACGACCATGATTAAAGCTTAATCGATGGCTAAGATTAACTAAGACTTGATCCACGCCTTTTTCTAGAGGATTCACACCTGACTTAATTAAAACCTTTTAATTAATCATATTTCCTAAGTTTAGACTTAGGGAATATTAAAAACTGATTAATTATTTTAATTAATCCATCTCTAGATGGAATTTCTTCAAATGATTTCTGGGTCTTGGAGAATACAAGTGTCTTAGCCTCTCTGCAAATTCTCAAGGCTAGAGCACATCCGATGCTACAAAAATCAACACTCCCTCTTAGCGAGGAATGTGCTCTAGTGCTACTACCCTCTTGATAGCAATACTCTGATTCTGCACCATCTCCTGCTGCGCTATTGATGTTTGGCTACTGCTGCCCACCAACTACTGCGCAACTCTGATTTTGTGTTGTATCTGTGCTGCTGCTGACCCTCCATATTGCTGCCAACTGCTACATCTCCATTTCAACTTTGTTTCTTCTGTCACCTCAACATCTCCAACTATCTCTCATTTGCTGCTACTGCAACTGAGAGATGTCCATCATACATCTCCAACTGTCTTTCATCTTATGCATCTGTCACTCGAGTCTTGGTTGCTGCTAGTCTCCACACTGTCATTGAAGCTTCTGCACTACTTCTGACTCTGCTCTGTTCCAACCGCACTACTGCCAACTCAGCTTTGCGCTGCTCAGTCTCTGACTGCTACTAGCTACTGCATCTGTCACTCTAGCACTTGATTGCACCAACTGTCACTGGCCCATCCTGCTATTGCTGCTATGGGTTCCCGTAGCAAGGTATTGATCCAAGAGGTGGACTTCTCAAGGATCCTACCCAACTGTAGCTCTCTATGGCTACAAAACCAAATCGCCCCACCTTACCCCTGGAGGTATGTTAGTGATCATGGAAAACTCTTCCTCCAATCTGAAGGACAACCTATCTATCTCTGGGGATGCAACCTGTTGATCTTGCTTCTCCTCTTTGTCCCTCTTCCTGAGCGGACACTGGGTGTTGTAGTGACCAAGCTCAGCTCATCTGAAGCATTTGACCTTTGAAATCTCCTTCTTTCTCCTACGTTGCTCTTGCTGCCCCTTTGATCCGAGGGCTGCATTCTCCTCCTCCTTTACTAACTTTGTCCCATTGTTGCTGTTGTTACTAATGGTTCTCTTCATCACGTCTCGCCTCATCTCTTCCTGCTGCAGATCTGCCCACATTTTGTCCCAATCTGGCAAGTTTTCTCTGCCCAGGATACTCTGGACGAACACTTGCCACTCCTTGGACACACTATTCAAGGCAAATCGCACAAACTCAGTGGTTTGGGGCTCTGACCCAACTGCAGATAGTTGATCCCAGACTTTCCGAAGTTTTATGCGGAAGGGCTCTGTACACTCCCCTTTCTGCAAAATTGTACACCTTTGCTTCTCCTCCAAATACATCTTTCGCTGCTCGGAAGATCCTGGGTATATTGTAGCAAGGACATCCCACATCTTCTTGGCGGTATCTTTGCCAGCTATGTATGACACTATGTGATGTCGAACTCCATCTGGGATCAACCTCTTTGCATTCGTCATCTCCTTTTTGTAGGCCTTATGTCAATCTGGGTTCGTGGGTATAGCTACCACTGAACTGATGTAAGTCTTGAGATCATGTTCATCTATAACACAAGAAATCCTGGTCTTCCAGATAACATATTCAGATGAACCGTCCAACCGATCCAGATCTCTCAACCCCGCTGATGCCATCTGGCCAAAAATGTCAAACTCTACTTCTTCTCCTTTGCGCAGTTGCTGATTGGCTCTACGCACTCCCTGCTGGAGTGGGGAAATCTTCTCACGGCTATGTTGATTCTTTTGGGTAGCATCAGATGTGCTCTAAGTCTCAAATTTTGAGGAGAGGCTTAGACACATGCATTACAGATAACCATAAATTGTTTTGGGAAATTCCACCCAGAAACAGTTTTATAAAAAAAATTAATTATTTTTAATGAGGACCCTAAGTCTAACCTAGGAAATTAAAATAATTAATGAGTATTAATGTAAACTGTGGATGAAACTTCCATATAAACTATGTCAAGTCTAATATAATCATATTCGTTGATTGGAGATCTAATCTCGGTCGTTGATTTTTCAATGAGAAGGCTATAAAGGAAGACTTGAGGGTCATTTCTAAAAGACACCGAAAGGATCTAGTGATCAAATTTTCAGACGAAACAAATGCTCAAATGAAAACTTCGATCTAAGTGATTCTTGATTGCAGTTGAGAGGCAAAGATAGTTTTGGCAGGAGAATCTTCTCCGGGTTCAAGGATCAGCAGCAGAGAGGCAGAGGAAGACGAAGAGAAGGTTGTGCAGAGTCCAGAGGGAGTAACGCAGGGCCATGCAGGCCCCACGCAAAGGCAGTACAATTCTTCAACAAAAAATCCTATTTCAGCTGGGGAAATCTAGATCTAAGCTGGGAGGGTTGGATCAATTTTCTAGGAGGGATGAAAGATCACACAGAAGGGGCGACACAGTCCCAGATCTGACCCCACGCAGGCCTACACAACGACTGCACAAAGGCAGCGTAGAGGGAGCTGGGGTTTTGTTAGTTTAGCTATCGGATCAGCCGGGGCTTGCAGAGTTAGGTATACTCACTGATTTCTTTGTTTGTCAGTATTTCTCTATAACTGAATCGTCTAGTGAGACAATCAGAGTTGTATCTAGAATAACTTCTGCTTAGTAAATAAAACCTTCAGATCTGCTACATCGGTTTTCCCGCATTGGGTTTTTCCGGAGACATTTGTCCAAAAACAACGATGTCCTATGTGTGTTATTTTTCTTGTTCAGTTTTTGTTGATTTATGGTAGCATCGAATGTGCTCTAGCCTTGTAACTTTGTATATAGGCTAAGACACATGTATTCCATAATACCCATAAATGGTTTTGGAAAATTTCACTTAGAGATGGTTTAATTAAATTAATTAATCGTTTTTTAATGTTTTCCTAAGTCTAAACTTAGGGAAACTGATTAATTAAAGGGTATTAATTAAACTAAGTGTGAATCTTCTAGATCATGGATCATCTGCAAGTTAATCTTAGCCCTTGATTATGTTTTAATCTTGGCCATTGAAGGGTCAACGGAAGAATATAAGAAGGAGGGTAAGAGGCCTATGGAAATCACATTGAGCACATTGAGCATCAGGCATTTTCGAGCTTGTGAGAGAGACATGGCTTTTTGATCAAGATTGAATCACTAGGGCAGGGTTTGCTAAGTGATTTTGATTCAATGATCAATTCTAGAGAGGAGCAAATGCAATAACTGGTCAGGAGGACTAGAAGTATATTTCAGAGAGAGGCAGTAGTGACGCAGAGAGAGGTAGCGCAGTCACCTAGAGGGGTGACGTAGTTCCGAAGGGAATCACGCAGGAGTGATTCAGAGCCTTTTGTGATCATTTCGAAGATAGCTGGAAGCTGGGATTTCTGAGCCAGGAGGGCCAAAACTTAGTTTTAGATTAGCCTTGATCAATTGCGGAGGAGAGGTGACACAGTTCCAGAGCTTGCCCACGTAGGCTTACGTAGTTCCAGCGTAGGCATCACACAGAGGCAGAGATGGGCTTCATCAACGCTGTTCAGATCAGTCGGAGATTTGCAAAGTGAGGTATACGTCACATATCTTTTGTTGCCTAGATTTTCTCTGAAGGGTGAGCCGAATATTGGCACCCTAGTTGTACTCAAGATTTTGCTGCTTGTTAATATAAAACCCTCAGATCTGCTGCACTGGTTTTCTCGAGTTGGGTTTTTTCGGGGACTTAGTCCAAAAATAACTGTGTCAAATGTGGATGTTTTTCATTGTATTTTGTTCAGTTTGTTTCAACACTTTGATTTATTCTGCAACATTATTTTTGTAGATTGCTTCAGAAATTACTTCGATATTTCACTGTAATGAAATATTATCAAAAATAATAGAAGTAATTTAGATTTGTTGCAATAGGAATCCAGATCTAGGATTTTTCACATGGCATCAGAGCTTATTCAAACTAAAGTGCAGGAGAAACAAGAGTGAACTAGCAGATTAGCGTTGAAGAGATCGGGATCTGCGTAAGCAAAAACAGACCCTCCTAGAAATTACATTGTCCAGGCCAGGAGGGCAATCTAGCGCAGAAAAGGCTCTGACAGAGGGGTAAGTTTTTTCAGTTGCAGAAGAGGCAGCGTAGCAGACCAACATAGTTGAAGGATGCAGTTACTGCACAACAGTAAAGCGCTGGTGCATAAGCGTCAGAAAATTTCTGAAAAACACAGATTGGGGATTTCTTGACCTCAGAGAATTTATTTACTCAAAGAAACTCAATTTTTCCCGTGCAGCAGCAGAAGCTGTGACTTACTCCTCGAGGAGTGCGTAAGTCTAGCTGATCAGAGAGTTAGAGAAAGATATAGACAGTTGAAGAGATGACCAAGATAGATTGGAGGGGCCTCCAACTATGTTATATGGAAGTCAAGGATTCAATTTCTCCTTGATGAGCATGATCTAAAGGCCCTCATAGACAGCGCGGTTGCAAAACCACTGGATGCAGCACATCTGAGAGCCTTCAAGAAGAACATATCTAGGGCCAAATGATTGATCCTATATGGTGTGAAGGATCACATCGTACCTCACATAGCAGCAAAGAACATTGCTAGAGAAATGTGGGTAGGGCTAGAAAAGCTATACCAAGAATCTTCCGAGCAGTGGAAGATGTATTTGGAGGAGAAGATGTGTAATACCAGGATGAAGAAGGGAGAGCGTTTTGACTCCTTCCTGTCTAGAATTCAGGGTAACCGAGACTAGCTATCAACAGTGGGATCAGCACCCAAAGACCCAGAGCTAGTAAGGCTCACTCTGAACTCAGTTTCAGAAGATTATCAGGTCTTTGTCTAGAGCATTTTGGGCAGAGAAAAGCTTCCAGAATGGGAAGTGATGTGGCAGCCTTGCAACAAGAAGAGTTAAGGAGAAATCTCCTCAAAATCCATATTGAGGATGGCAGCAGCGGTTCAAAAGTCAAGGAGGAAGAAGTAACACTACCCTTGCATCAAAGGGGCAACAGAAGAAGAAGAAGAAAGATCTGTCCAAGATCAAGTGCTTCAGGTGTGGGAAATGGGACATTATGCCACACAATGTCCTCTTAAGAAAAAGGATAAGGAGGAGAAGCAAGATCCTCAAGTCGGAGCTGCCAAGATTGAGGTAGAAGCAAATTGTACTATGTTAGCTCATATTCCGAAAGGAGAGAAGTGGGTTGACTTTGAGTTGTAGATCCAAAATCTAGTTGTGGCAGGATCCTTGAGTATTTCCGAACTCTTGGATCACATGTGAGCTACGATAGCCTTAAGACAGTAGCGGGATGGACATTTGCAGCGGAAGATGAGAAGACAATGCAGTGGCTAGCAGTACTAGAACCTGAGCAGCGCAGAGAGGGAGCAACAACATCAGCAATTAACTAGTAGCAGTGCAGTGCAGTGTAGTGGTCACGCAGCGCAGAACAACAACAACACAGTATTTTCAAAGAGCTAGTATAGAAGTTAGCAGTAGTCAGTCTTATTTTTCAGATGCAGTTTTACTTGTCCAATTTCAGAGGTTTTCTGTTAGTTTTAGCAACAGTGCAGCAACAACAGTAGTTGAGCAGCTGCAGCAGCAGATGAGCAGCAGCAATGCAGTGCAAAGCAGTGCTCACGGAGTGCAGTAGCAGGGTTGCAAAATTTAGAGGGAGTTGCAGTATAGTATCAGTTGGCAGCAGCAGTACATATGCAACATTTTTGTGCAGTGTTGGTGAGCAGCATCAACAACACAACAACAGATGTTCTAGAAGTCAGAGTAGCACATTGAGTTGTCTTGCTAGATCACTTTCCTCGCTAAGAGGGAGTGTTGATTTATGGTAGCATCGGATGTGCTCTGGGCTTGTAATTTTGTATATAGGCTAAGACACATGTATTCCATAATACCCAGAAATGGTTTTGGAAAATTCCACTTAAAGATGGTTTAATTAAATAAATTAATCGTTTTTTAATGTTTTTCTAAGTCTAAACTTAGGGAAACTGATTAATTAAAGGGTATTAATTAAACTAAGTGTGAATCTTCTAGATAAAGTCATCTATCATCTCCAAGTTAATCTTAGCCCTTGATTATGTTTTAATATTGGCTGTTGAAGGGTCAATGGAAGAATATAAGGAGGGTGAGGGGCCTATGGAAATCACATTGAGCACATTGAGCATTGAGCATTTTCGAGCTTGTGAGAAAGACACAACTTTTTGATCAAGATCGATTCACTAGGACAGGGTTTGCTAAGTGATTTTGATTCAGTGATCAGTTCTAGAGAGGGGTAGATGCAATAACTGGTCAGGAGGACCAGGATTACATTTCAGAGAGAGGCAGCGCAGTCACCTGGAGGGGTGACGCAGTTCCGGAAGGGAATCACACAGGAGTGATGCAAAGCCTTTTGTTATCAATCCAGAGATAGTTGGAAGCTGGAGTTTCTGAGCTAGGAGGACCAAAACTCAGTTTCAGATCAGCCTTGATCAGTTGTAGAGGAGAGGTGACGCAGTTCTAGAGCTTGCCCACGCAGTCTTACGTAGTTCCAGCATAGGCATCATGCAGAGGCAGAGAGGGGCTTCACCAATGCTATTTAGATCAGCCAGAGATTTGCAGAGTGAGGTATACCTCATATTTCTTCTTTTGTTGCCTAAATTTTCTCTGAAGGGTGAGCCGAATAATGGCACCCTAGTTGTACTCAAGATTTTGCTGCTTAATAATATAAAACCCTCAGATCTGTTGTACCGTTTTTCCCGAGTTGGGTTTTTCTGGGTACTTAGTCCAAAAATAACTATGTCAAATGTGGATATTTTTCATTGTATTTTGTTCAGTTTGTTTCAGCACGTAGATTTATTCTGCAACATTATTTGTGTAGACTGCTTCAGAAATTACTTTGATATTTCACTGTAATGAAACAATTATAAAAATAATAGGAGAAGTAATTCAGATTTGTTGCAGTAGGAATCCAGATCTAGGATTTTTCACAGTTTTTATTTTTACAAATGTATTTTAATGGGTGAAGCCTACTTCAGTCACTGCTGCGATATTTTAAGAAGTAATATTTAAATAACTTGTTAAATTAGATTTGCAAGTAGGAGAAGTAGTTTAGCTTGTTGCTGTAGGGATTCTAGATCTAGGATCGAGCAATTTTCACATGGTATCAAAGCGTTTATTGTGAAATAGGAAGAGCAGATGCAATGCTGAGTTGGAGGTTGAAGGGTTGCAGAAAGCAGCAAATCGAATCCCCAGAGAGATTGTGCAGTCCAGGCTAGGAGGGCTAAAATTTTACGAGAAGGTCTCTCTCTGAGTGAGTCGACAGAGAGGTAAGACTTCTAGATCGGAATTTTGTCGAGCTAGAGGGAGCAGCGCAGAGCTGGTGCGACACAGTTTCTACTGGAAGATTTTGATTTTGCCAGGTCGGAAAGTTGTTAGAAGAAGAAGCAACACTATGTGGGAATTTTCTCTCTCAAGAAGTTCCTAGCCGGGGAATTTTAATTTTATCAAGATCTGAGAAGCAAATTCGAGTAGGAGATCTACGAGCTCCTCTAGGAGTGCGTAAGCCTACCCAACGTAAGACCCTTCAATCATTGTTGAATGGAGGAGTGGGCTTCTTTGGCTTTCCTTTGAAAATTCTTACTTTCCGTTTTCCTTTCTTCACATTGGCTGCAAATGTTGTAGGTTCTTCTTCATCTTGTTTTTGAATTCTCACTCTGGAAATGAGCCTGGATTCCTCTTGAGTACTAGAGCCCAAGAGTTCATCAAATGTATGAGGCTTATTTCTGCTATTAATGCTTGCAATGAATGACTCCCAAGACATGGGGAATATACCAGGGGCCATCTGCAAAAGTTGCCTATCAGAAACAATTTCTCCAATGGAAAGAAGTTGATCTTATCGGAGAGATCCTCATGAAGTACCCTGGTATAGATTCTTGCTTGGTCATTTTGATGTCACGAAGTTGTCCCTTCAAACAAATGATATGGCTAAGATTGTTGACCTCATACATCCCAAACAATTTGTCTTACATCTTCTTTAACTTCTTTAGCTTGGACACATAAGTGATGATATGATCCCAGAGTGAATCAATAATGATTTTCTTACCCTTGACCTCATGTTTCTTATACTTGGATTTGACACTAGTAGTAGCACTCTTCAGAGGTTCAACTACCTTGTTTTCCACATATTCCATGACATCATTTTCTTCAAGGGTCAAATCCAATCTAGCCTTCCATGCTGCAAAGTTTTAGGCATCATTTAACGTCTCTTCAATCTTGAAGTAGGAGGAAGTCATCCTACCCATGAAAGTGATCTCCAATCAACAAAAAGAGTGTCTCCAAGGGGTGCTCTCTAGTCTCTTTAGGCTAACCCTCACCTCAACTTTGATACCATGCTAATTTCCTACAGTGTTCTATTTTGTTAACATCACTTTGTTGATTTTTGTAGCATAAGAAAGTGTTCAAAGTCTCAAACTTTGCAAGGAGGCTTGGAACCCATAAACCGTTTGTGGAAATATCACTCGGTTTATGACTTATTAAAATAATTAATTATTTTAATGAAGACCCTTAGTCTAAACTAAGGGAAATGAAATAATTAAAGGGTATTAATAACTCAGAGTTTGAATCTTCTAGAAAACAAAGATCAAGTCAAATTTTAATCTTAACCATTGATTAAACTTTTAATCTGGGTCGTTGATTCTCCAACGAGAAGATTATAAAAGAAGGCTTGAGGGTCATTTGGAAAGCAAGCCAGGCATACACTCAGTACTCGAAGGAGATTGATTTTGAAGTAAGAGAATTCGATTTTAGTGGAAGAGTTGCAGGGCAAAGATTTTGCAAAAGCAGAAAGAGGAGGGAGTTAGCAAGTGACTGAGATCAAGGACAAAGGGAAGCAGTGGGCCACTGAAGGCAGCTCTGGGCTGCAGTGCAAAGAACCCACCCAAACCCTACACAGACTTATGCATTCTAGCACTGGGACTTCGCAGACAAACACGCAGACAGGCACAGGAGGTAGCAGAGGCTGATCAAGGTGTCAGAAATTTGTCGGAAGGAGCCGGAAATTCTGTCTCAAGTGTTTCAGATTTTATCTGCAAATATTTTTCCTTGTAAAAGAATCATTTGTTGAAGAATTAATAAAACCCTCATCTGCTGCATCAACAGGGGACAACTGCCCAAAAATAACTGTGTACATG